>VZTR01006501.1:1166-48061 GCA_013400775.1 Chaetops frenatus | reverse complement strand
TTGCATTTTTTTTTTTTTCATTCCAAGGGAGGTCCCCTGCCTTCCTTAGCAGACACCTGTCCTTCAAACCAGGACAACCTGCATGGCCCCAAATGTGCCTTTTCCCCACACACCAGAAAAGGGATCCCAAATGACCAGTCCATATGGGGAGACTCTGAATGGAGAACAGCCAAAGCAAGGAGGGTAAAATCCTTGACTTTTGTGCCCAAAGCTGAAGAACATACTATCTACAGACAAACTCCACATCTCCAACAGAGAATCCAAATCCTCTTAATTATGTTAGAGACAAGAGAGCTGAGCAGTATCTTGCAAAGTGCTTAGGTCTACAAGACTTGGTCCAATAAGGGTTTTCCTCACAGAAGCCCTGCAAATTTCCTAAGGGAAATATCTTCAACATCAGCCTGTTTTATGGAATCATCACTGAATCACAGAACTATTTGGTTTGGGATGGAGGTTTCAGATCATCCAATTCTACCCCACTGCCATGGACAGGGACACCTTCCACTAGACCAGGTTGCTCCAACACCCATCCAACCTGGCTTTGAACACTTTCAGGGATGGGGCAGCCACAGCTGCTCTAGGCAACCTGTGCCAGGGCCTCGCCACCCTCACAGGAAAAAATTTTTTTGCAGTATCCAATCTAAACCTGTTCTCTGTCAGCATGAAGCTATTCTCCTCGGCCTGTCACTCCAGGCCCTTGTCCAAAGTCCCTCTCCAGCTCTCTGAGAGCCCCTTTAGGCACTGGAAGGCTTATGACCATTACCCTGCCACCTGCAACCTCCCTCATTACCCAGCCAAGGTGACACGAGGAGTGTGCATCCAGCTAGCAGTGAGCACCTGGATCCCTGCATTGCCAACACCTGTGCCCACCATCACACCGACCTCTTCACTGGCTTACAGACACAAAAACATGGGTCACTACTGCTTTTGTGACCACCTGGCAGCTGGACAAGCCACATGCTTGGACTTCAGCGCCCATTTCCAGACACTGGGGATCCCTATTGCTGTGACAGTGCTGGTCGTCCCTCTGGTCTCATCACACTGTCATTTGTCAATATCATCCTCTCAATACTACAGATCAACTCCAAAGGAGGAATTAGATCTTTGTTTTATTTATTACTTCACTCCTCTGATTAATCAAGACATCATCGCCTTAGGCATTCTATGTGGTTTCCCCAAACTAGGGTTTACCCTGTTAATATATTTCAGCCTATTTCCATGATTCTTTTAGTCAACTTGCTATAATATTGATAATTTTCTAGTTTGTCCTCCATCCTTCAGTGACTAAATCACAAATGCACTAAATAAAGCCATGAATGCACTAAATAAAACTGAACTAGAGCATTACCATGTTTCTTTACATTTTTCTCTACCATGAAGGTGCATCCTTCTTTTAATTGCTCCATGTAAGACTTTCTGGGGTGACAGAAGTTATTTTCCCTACAAATGCCAGGTGACCCTGGACCTCGTTGATCCCAGGTAAGGAAACTGCAAAATCACTTCACAGGACTGCAGAACTGTGGGTAAAGTAAAAGATAATTAAAAAGGGAGCAGGCATCTCAAGAAGATAGGGATGAGCCGGGACGACTTCTGTATGCTTCAAAGTGAGACTTATTGCTACAGTCTCTGTGAGTTTGTGAAAACTCCTTCACAGAGGAGTCTAGAAGTCAGCCATGTCATGAAGAGTGATCACAAGATTGCAGGTTACAAGGTCTCTTAAGGGTTAATTGGCCAACAGATAATTGCTACATACATATATTTTCCTTTCTACACCAATGGTTAATCACATCTGTATTACTTATCTGTCGCATTGCAGAGTTTTTCATCCAATCATGTAACTGACACACAATTCTATGTTTCTACATTTTAAACTTTTTACTTTATTCTATAACTACTTCTCTATCTAAACTTCAGACTTGAAAACTTTCTGATCCTGGGATTCCGACACAGGCACAGCTGGATGAAACCATGTCTGTGTGCAATACAGTGTTATCAACGACTTCTTACATCCGACAGCCTGATTCACAGGTTCCTGACCTAGGGAAGCCAACATGAAGCAACAGACAGTAAACCACCATGAACCACCAATTATCAACACTACCAAGCATCACAAAGTGGGATTGTTCATCTAGAGTGTATTCAGTTCCTTTTTCCTCCAGAGCAGGCTGTTAGTCTAGTGCAAATCTCTGCCCTTTTGAGACATGCCTGGATTTTTCTGAGATTAGCAGACTGAAATTTATGTCTTTCCCACGGGATCTGTCTAACAAAACCTTTCAAAGCTCATTAAAGGCATTGGGGCGTGCAACAGAGATATGAAGGTAGCCTTGTGCTATCCCCTCACTCATTCATTAATATTTTTAACTTGAGATGATGATTCAGTCCAGATTCAACCCACTGCTTCAACAGTCCGTGTAAGCCTAGAAGGGTCTCTGTTCCCCATGCAGTGATATCACCCTCCTGTGATCAATCTCTTGCCTGCCTCCAAGCAATGGACCTCCAGCCAAGGGTGCTGGAGAAGAGAACAGTCAGATGTGCTGTCTATGACATGGAGTCTCCTGCACCGTCCATGACCAAAAATGTTCACCTAGATTGGAATTCATTGAAAAAAGGGATTTTGCAGACTGCGACTTTTGTGTCTGGAAGAGCTGACATCTCCTTGCAGCACAACAATGTGGTTTGATCTAGTTCAATTTTCTCAGTTTTCAGTTGAAATCCTTCCCCTAACAGAGTGTTTAGCAATGAAGAACAGTACTTAACGACCAACAAAATGTTCTTTTTGTTCTACTCTCACTGTTAAAAACTTAAGCCTTATTCCCACTTTGGAGTAATTCACTTCCCATCACAAGGCCTTTTTTTATTTTTTGTCTGACACCAGATCCCTGTGGCCCATGTAAATTCACACATGATGATCCAACCCTTCCATATGAAATGAGTGCCCAGAGGCTCAGACTATAAGGCACACTTTGCAAACTTTTAGCAATTCTCTGGACTTTTCTTCCAACTGTCAAAGGATGTTTTAACATCCTTTTTAAAGAATACCCATAAAAGCTCAGTATAATAATCCTGTATTAGTTGGAGCATCATAAAACAGAGATTATCCTTACCCAGTGCTTCCAGCACTCCCCTCCTGATATGTATAGGATTGTTTGACTCTTCTCAACCAGTCATTTCTCAGAGACAAGTGTTCCTGAGGAAAAAGTCCTAAATATATTAATTTCAGCTACTACTTGGATTGCATGGATGTTTACAAGTGTCCCAAGGATGGGAAACAGCCAGCACATCAAACAGGGAGCTGTGCAAAGTCTGGCATCATGGAGGTGCTCATCCCAGAGAGGTGTCCCCCAGGCCATCAGTGCATAGATTCACAGCATTCAGGTTGGAAAACCCTCTGAGACCACTGAGTCAAACCATTCCCCCAGCACTGCCAAGCCACTGTTAAACCGTGTTCCCAAGTGTCACATCCACACATCTGTTAAATCCCTTCATGGACAGGAACTTCACCACTGCCCTGGGCAGCCTGTCCCAGGACACAACAACCCTTTCAGGGAAGAAATTGTCCCTAGTATCCAATCTTGTCTGCGTGCCTTTTTCACCCACAGCTTGAAAACTCCTCCCAAAACTCTGAGATGGGATGCTGGAAAAGGATTAAAAATTCATTGTAATCCAGAAGGAGAGAGAATATGGCCTGTGAGGAAATGGGGAGTGCTGTCCTCTTCCCATGGCTAGTCACCAGGAAAGAAAAACTAAACCAAGGAGAAAGGACACATTTGGGTTTCCACCTGTGCCACCAGAGAGGATGTTACCAGCTGCCATAAAAATCCCATGGTCATCTTGGGGGAAGGCTCAGAACCACAAGGCACAATGGGGAATCAGCCACTGAAGCCACAGGAGTGAAATGCTAAAACACCTTAGCAGCACTACTCCTCTCCTTCCAACACCCGTGGGTAAAATAGGGTGGGAGGGGAAAAGAAAAAAAACCAACCACAAAAAAAATGAACATTGACACAGCACATCTTAGAAGGCTGCACAGGGCAGTGGTGGATTTAAAATCCCTGGAGGATTTTAAAAGCCATGTGGATGTGGCACTTGGGGACATGGGATAGGTACTGGGCTTGGCAGTATTGAGGGAACATCTGGTTTCAATGGTCTCTCAGAAGGTTTTTCCAGCCTTAAGGATTCTGTGATTCTAAGATTATAAGGGAATAAACCTCCTCCAAACCACAGGTGTCCCCTCCAGGTTCTTCACAGGGAGTGGCTACAGGAGCTACACCAGGAGGCATCATTCCAGTACATTTGTCTCTTGAAATTATTAATATAAAGCCATGGCTTGGCCTTCTGTCCACCCCTTGCATGTTGCAGTATCACTGGAACTTAGAGAAGGAGGGGACCTTCCTGGGACTTTCTGAGAAGGAGAGGAGCCTGAAGTGAAGGGAAGAGCCCAAGTGCAGCCCCCAGTGCAGATACAGAGAAGGGGCAAAGCCTAGAGCCATGTGGACATGGCAGGGTTGCTATTCTATACCACTCAAATCATCCCCAGGGTGTGGCTTTGGGGGGAAGGAAAAGGTGAACGCACACCAGAAGTGGTGCCGTTCTCTTCCTTTTCTTCCTCGGAGAAGCCGCCACAGTTGCCAGAGTGAACTCTGCCCTTCTCCCACTGCTGCCTGTCCTTTCTCATCCCTCAGGAGAACACAGCCAGGTCCAGCAGAGCGCACACGCCACGGGCAACCGTGCTGGAAGCGGCCACAGGGACCAGAGCAGCGGCAAACGGAGCTGAGCCGAGCTGAGCCGAGCTCAGCTGAATACTGCCAGACACAGCCAAGCCCAGCAGAGCAGTCAGAGCAGTGCAGCCCGGACAAGATGACTTGGGGGGTTTGTCCGTCATTGTTTTTCTTTGTCTCGGGCGTGGGGAAGGGGAATGCTGATTGCGGAAACAACTGCCGCCGTCAGAGAAGCGCAAAACATTCTGAGNTTTATATTGTGGTGCCCAAAACAGCACACAGTATTCTTGTCTTTGTCTCAGGAAAAACTGGATGTCCCGGCCAGGCTGTGGAAACATCCACCACCTTGTCTTTGTCTTGGTGGCCACATGAACTGAGACAAGGCAATGAACATCTTTGGTGTGTAAAGCACCTTCTCTCTCCTATATTCATGTTATTAATATTGCTGCTACTTGTTCATTTCTCATCCCATTGCTGTTTGCTTTCATTAAATCATTATCTCAACCCATAAGCTCTGTCTTTTCCCCTCTCTAACTGGAGGGGGGGCAGGGGAGAGAAGGAATGGCTTATTTGGAGTTTAATTCCTAGCTGGTTTTAAACCACCACATTATGTACAAGAAGAAAATCCACCCAGAGGATTTTACATAGTTTTGAAACTATTTTCCCCTGTTACAGTGCGACCTGTTCCCTCACTTTAAGGAACGGGACTTTTTCACCTGGAAGTGCTGTTGGCTCTTCAAAAGGGAAGCAAATACCTCAGCTGGCTCCTAACACCTGTGAATAAGGGGAAGGTCAGAGCAGGGAGGGCTGAGAGGCCTGCAACCAATGCAGAATACCATCACAGAACAGAACTCCCACGATGGGATGCTAAATACTTTTCTACTTCCCTCATTCATCACATCTGACAATGTAATAACTTTGCCTAACAGCTAGAAACCATTTCCAACTAATATTATTTGTTATCTGCAGCAATAGCATTATCCTAATATCCACAGGGTCACGCAGCTGCCTTGTACAAGACATTGCATTCCCATAATGCATTTTCTGCTCCACACCTTCATCTCAGTTATATATGAAACAAAAAATAATAAGAATTACATCAAGCAGAAGAAGCTGCAGGCTCTGAGCACTGGTTTTGCAGGCATAACTGAACCACGAGAGGCACTCTGCTGATGAACACAAACCCCCAAATACTTACAATGCCCAACTATTACGTTAGCCAGAACAGCACTGGAAAATACCTTATTCTCTATCCAAGCATCAAATTTTCTTACCTTTTACTCCTTATTGCCCTTAAATTACTCCACCTCATCTTTGGGGATGTCAGCCCTGCGTCTGCAGCCCCTCCCCATTCCAGCAGCTCTGGCTTCTTCAATGCAGCCTACAAGAAGATTAAGAGAGACAATTTACAAGGGATTGGAGCGACAGAACAAGGGGGAATAGCCTCACACTACCAAAGAGCAGGGTTAGATGAGATATTGGGAAGGAATTCTTCCCTGTGAGGGTGAGGAAACCCTGGCACAGGTTGCCCAAAGAAGCTGTGGCTGCCCCATCCCTGGAAGTGTTCAAGGCCAGGTTGGACAGGGCTTGGAGCAACCTGGTCTAGTGGAAAGTGTCCCTGCCCATGGCACAGGTATGGACTTTATGATCTTGAAGGTGCCTTACAACCCAAACTATTCTCTGATTCTGTCATTCTGTTATTGCCTTGCAGGAAAAACGTGGTTTGGGTTTTTTTTTTTCTTCTTCTCATTTCAAAATGAAAGAAAACTAAAAAATCAAATCAATGTACGCCTAGTTTTGCATCCATATAAAAATATTTGCACGACAAGGGGCTTATCAGTGTCAACATTCATCTGAAGGTCTCCCCTTCCTTCATGTGAGCCCTCTCCCCCTCAGCTTGCTGTTGCTTCTTTGTGCCTGCGATTCCCTTCCTATCACAAGTTTCCACATCATGCAAATTATGTATACACGGGTGCAAAGCAAAGGCCAGACTGTTTTGTGCCGTTATAACATGTTGGAGGTTAGGATTTTTCTTTTTTTATCCCATCTGTTGCCTAAGAGATGATAATGACAGCACCTAAGAGAGAAAAAAGATGTAGCCAGGCAGGAGGGGGAGGAGTGCAGCTGGCTGCACTATTGTAGCTGAGGGGCATTCCCTTGGGAAGGGCAGAGACACCTGAGATTTTGGCTGTGGGGTGAGAGACTGGGCTGGGCTCCTCTCTCTCTCTCTCTCTCTCTCTCTGTCCAGATTGGGGTGGAGACAGGTGGGGTTTGGTGCCGCACCATTGCTGTCCTGAGGATTCGTTGCCACTGTGGAGCTTTTGTGCTGCCACTGCTTCTCCTACCGTGGGTGAGCCTTTGCCCTTAAGGCCAACTGTTGAACCTTATTAACACCCAGCCTCACTGGAACTGGAAAAGGATCCCCACCATCTGCTCGGGTGCCCCATGAGGAAACCCGGGACCCCTCCCCACTCACCCCCCCAAGGGAGCCTGTCCCAGCTGCTTGTGGGACCCCAGCTGCCGCTGCCCAGCCCCGCTGTTTCCTGACGCTGTTCCAGGTTTTTCCTTACACTTCAACCCCATGCATCATGTCTGCCCAACCCCCCCGACTCCTGACACAGCTCCAGAGTTTTTGTTACACTTTGTTTGCCACCCCAGGGTCTGCTCCCCTCTGCTGTTCCAGCCATCGCTCTGTGGTTGCTCCTACAGCCCATCTCACCACCTGGAGGGGCACCAGGATCGCCTCCTGCTGTGAGTTTATAAAGGAAGCCCCTTTTCCATCTCTCCCACCGGCTCGCCCACCATTGCCCATGGCCAGAGAGGCGGCTGAGCTCGCGCCACAGCGCCCCCTGCAGCCTTGGGGGAATCATCGCATCAGCCCTGCCCGGCCGGGAGCCAACAGCGCCCCTGCCGGCTGTGACCAGAACTGCACCCAAGGGGAAGGGGCCTGACAGCTGAGAGAAGGCTGTTTGTTGTTGGGTTTCTGGGTTTTGTTTGTTGTTGCTGCTGCTGCTGTTGTTTGTTTGCCTTGTTATTTATATTTCAGTAAAGAACTGTTATTCCTTTTTCCATATATTTGCCTGAAAGCCCTACATTTTCAAAGTTACTATAATTTGGAGAGAAGAGGGTCAGATTTTCCATTCCAGAAAGATTCCTGCCTTCCTTGGCAGACACCTGTCTTTTAAACCAAGACAGAGTACATACAGAAGCCTGTCATCTTTACTCCATCCACTTCAGACATCTCTGTATGTAATTCCTCCTCGAATAATCCTTACTTTCTGACTCTTCCACAACGAAGAGGAACAAAACTACCATGGGTTGAAAAAAAGTATCCTCTCAGTACCTGGTTAATAGAGACATTGTTCACAAGGATAGAAAGTAAATGGAAGACAGTTGGGGTCTGGTTTGAATCCCACGTAGTTTGTCATGCTTCAGGAGAAAGGGGGGAAATTTCCCATGACACAAATATGAAGGGTACCAAAATTGATTTGGGAAGAGCTGCCGTGATCCTGCATGATAGAGCAGTTGTGTGTTGGCTTTGATTTACACAGGGCATGCACTAACAAGTTGGAAATTAGGTGTTAATGCTTGGGGAAAGGCATGAAGACAACCATGGGAGCTCTCTGAAAACATCTGCCTGGCTCCATTAACTGCCCCTGAAATGAAGCAGGGCTATCACCAGCACTGAGAAGCAAACAGAACCAAAGAAAAGGCATTATCTCACACAGTGCCCTGAATCCTCAAATACCGCGCCCACGCTTTTATTGCTTTGTCCACCTCAAAACTGATTATTTGGTGTTCCCTCTGCCACAAACCCACACACAGAAGCTTTTCTCTGGCCCTGGCTGGCTCTGACCTCTTACATTTGATCCAATTTTGCTCCTGCAGCCTCATGCCATGAACACTTTACTTTGTTTTTTCTGCTGGGTGTCACTGAAGGGCTCCTAAAAGGCTGATGTCACCCTGCAATTTCTGTCTTCCCTCTGCTTCACAACCATGCTCTCGACATCATTCCTTCAAGGCTGTTACTTGAGGAGTCACAGGTGACCCAGGAAGCTGGGAACCTTCTTTCCAGGTGGTTTGTCCAGGAGAGAAGCCTCATGCCATGGGCAGAAGATGGGCTGAGCTTGGCCCAGCACCAGGCCCCTGGGGACAAGGAGAGATGGCAAGCATATGTGATGCAGCAGTTTCTATTTAAATGTTCTGATGGGAAAAATTATCATTTCAGCATTAACAGAGCCCTGATTTCTGGAATTCAGTTATGAGCTGCTGGGAACAGCTCAAGCTGAGGTCTGGGGGCAGCTGGTAACCAGTGGGAGTTCAGAGGAGAGGGCCCAGGTGGTAAGTGGAGGTGGAATAGGACAAGACAAGATAGGAGACGATGGGTGTCAGGTGGAGGAGGGATGGTGGTAGCTTGAAACGGAACAACAGTTTTGACCTCCATCTCATAGGTTTATAGGATGGCCCAGGTGGATCTCAGGAGGTCTCGGGTTCAGCCTCCTCATCCACACAGAGTCAGTCTGACCTGGTCGAACCAGATTACTCAGTGCTTTATCCAGCTGGATCTTGAAGACCTCCAAGGATGGAGACAACACCTCAGGGCAACCTCCTCCAATGCATTGAATCTTCCTTATTAGTGTGTAAGACATCAGAAATAGATGTCCTGAGGATGTAATTCCCCTCATTTAGAGAAACTTCTGAAAATCTTTCAGTGCTCTGCCTTTCCCTTTCCTCCTGAAGCACCTGGGAGGTGCCAGTCTTAGGGACTATGGCTGCCTCTGCTCTGAAGTCCTGTGATCAATGAGTATGGGGGAAGGTTTCACCGCTTCTCTTACTGACATCAGCGACTCCTGCTTCTACGTCCTGCTTTTCTTCTCCCCCACTGAACAGCAGAAGAATTTCAAGTCTCCTTTCCACGCATCATACTTGCCTGATGGACGTCTCTGCAAATCTACCAGCAGGCTATGTTAGCTGCAGGCTACTGGGACAGATATTGCACAGTCTTGCTCTGGGTCTGACTCCCTTGGGACTTCATTTAATGCACCTTCACATCTTGGCAATAAAGATCAACAACTGCTCTCTCTGTCTCTCTTTAGTATTCACTTTATAGTGAATCTAAATTCTATGGCAAATCTAAATTATACTGCCATAGTTTGCTTAAATAACACACCAAAAAAAAAATGCTTTAACAATGCCAAAATGCACACCTCTGCTGTTTCTTTTCTGTTGAGAAACTCAGTTTCCATGTTTTCAAAGGTAATTAGTTTGCTCCGACATCATTTGATATTGGATATGACTGATATGGTTGTTTTCAGAAACACCTTGGTTTAAAAAAATAGTATATTTGCTTTGATTTATATGAATGCTTTTGAAGCTTGTGAGGACTTTTGTCATTGCTGTTCCTGCTTTCAACAGAGCTGAGATAAAATGTTATTTTTATACCTTTGAGTGTGGATTATTTATAGCGACAGCCTGGCCTATGCCAGTGCACTGTGATTGCATTAGGTGAACAAAATAAGGAGTGACATTCAGAGATGCTGCCTCCTGATAGCAGTATGAAGCATTCAGATGAAAAAATTACTTATCAGCACTCACACAGTTTTATAAATTGCTACAGTTTCATTGAATTTACCAAGAACCTACCAGGGCAAGAGGATAGTTTATAACAACAATAATAATAATAATAATGATAATAATAATAATATGCTATTTGTTCAACAGAGACGTGAGTCCCCGTGTTTAAAATTACTTTTAGCAATAGTACCTTTTTAGCCATGTATAGGTCTGCAAAAGCCAAAGCATTTAGAAAGTTGTCTTTCTGAGAGATAGCAAACCTTCCTCCTCTCTTCTACCACCAAAGCACCTAGGAATTATTCAAGGGGAATGCTAACATCCTCCTCATTTCCATCTCCCAGCTTGTGCCAAAGAAGCCACCCACGACTGTGTTCGGTCAACTTCTTGTCCTCCTCATTGCTTGATCAAATCTGCAGATCACAAAGGCCACCTGGACAGTCCTACTGTACACTCACCCTCCCAGAGAGGGGACAATGCTGCCACTGAACAACACCACGCTGGGAGGAAAAGAATGCATCCAGCTCCAGGGCCCTCAACACAAGAAGGACATGGAGCTGCTGGAGCAAGTCCAGAGGAGGCCAGAGAGATGCTCTGAGGGCTGGAGCCCCTCTGCTCTGGAGCCAGGCTAGAAGAGATGGGGGTGTTGAGCCTGGAGAAGAGTAGGTTCCAGGGAGACCTTAGAGGCCCTGCCAGTGCCTAAAGGAGCTTTGGGCAACAGTCCTGAGTGACAGGACAAGGGGGAATGGCTTCACACTGCTAGAGGGCAGGGTTAGATGGGAAATAGGGAAGAGATTCTTCTCTGTGAGGGTGGAGAGGCACTGGAACAGGTTGTCCATAGAAGCTGTGGCTGTCACATCCCTGGAAGTGTTCAAGGCTGGATGGATCCTGGAGCAACATGGTCTAGTGGGAGGGTGTCTCTGCCTCTGTCTTGGGGTGATTTTATGATACTTCATTCCCTAATCATCTGCATTATGCCCAGAAATGGCTGCTGTATCTTTCAGATGAACCAGGGGATGGGGCCGGAGCCTGGGACCCCTGGGCGGGCTCCGTTCAAACTCTCTGGTGCAGTTGGTGCTTACATGGATTGTTACTTCATTGCCTTTGCTGCATTAATTTTCGCCAATTTAGGTGAGAGGGTTCTGGTTTTTTAGGTTTATTCCCTTCCCCTGGCCTGGAGACTTCATGGGCAAATCCTTTCTGTGGCTTTTTGGTTTGTTTTTTTTCTCTTGAACTGTCTCAGTTTGTTGTTTTTCTTCAATCCGAGGAGCCTGCAGGGGGCAGCCCCGGATGGTCCAAACCCTGGGAAAGACTGAGCCAGCGAAAAAAGGGTCATTAAACTCCACCAACTTGGCCTGCTGTGAGGAGAAGACCCATGCCAGAAATCCAACAGGTTCTCAGCTGCTGCATGAACACTTCTTTCTCCTCCCTTCCCAGAGACAAAGAAGGGCAGCTGCCATCTCTGCCTTCTGGCCACGCAGTGAGGTGGGGGTGGGATGCAAGTTTCAATTTTTTTTTCCTGTACTTTGCAGGTATCTTGCTTTGTTAAACAGTTTTACTTTTTTTTTTTTTTCCACTTTAACCCATGGGGATTCAGTCCTCTCATCAGCAAAAAAGGGATTATTGGAGCCCTTCTCGTTAGACGAAGTGCTCATTCCAGGGCGGTTTTCTCCTAAAATTTGTCTTTAAGCCGAGTCATCATGGCAGGGGTGTGGGACTGGATGACCTTCTAAAGGCCCCTTCCAACCCAAACTCTTCCGTGATTCTGTAGTTTTGGGAATTTCCTCCCCAGATTACCTATTAACCAGTTGCTACCAGCAATTAACGTGCTGGATGTACAAATTGTAGAAGTCAATGAACTCTACCCACCCCAGGCCTATCACACTTAAGAGCAAATTTTAACCATGGAGCTGGCCATGAGCAGCTAAATGTGCAAAGGGCACAAAAAAAGAAATACTTGGCCCCACTCAATTCTCCCTGTGACACAGTTTTTGTGGTGTCAAATGTAATGATTAAAAAATGGTCTAAGCACATGCAGCAGTGAGCTGATTTAGCATGGGCAGTGCCAGGTAATCTCCCAGCTGCCAAAAAAACTCCACCTACAACTGTGCTCTGTCTCTGGATCTCTATGCTTTCATGCTGATTACCCATTATATTCATTAATCCTTCTCTAATGCATAATTGCCCTGTGTTCTTATACTTAAGGGAAATTCTGGATTAGTTTGAGTAACACCACTTTGGGCTTTTGCAATGTGGTGTAAGCTTTAAAGCTCCTGAACCCACGTCAATAACTGCAGAATCATTTGTTCACTTCCAGGAGGATTCTGATCTCCAGATCCTGCCTGTGCCCACCGGACACTATCCTAATGTAGCTCTACCCCCTTTCATTTTAAAGCTAATACCTGCAACAAAACCATGATGCTACATCAGTTCATGTCCATAAAAAACCTCCTGAACACAGTGAGTCTTAATGACATGGCAATAAAAATCACCGTTCTGCACCACTGGACGGCTGTCCAAGCCACTGCCCTGGGAAAAGGATGAATGATCTGTGGCTGATTGAAGCCACCTCACCACGAATCAATGTGTTCCTCAATGCTATTATAACACCCACTTCAACTGTTCAGTTGCTTTAAATATGACTGAAGTAAGTGTAAAGAGAATTTTGACACCACACATTTAAAATACTTGCTTGGGAATACACATTATTGTTACTGAATGCTTCCTGGTAGCTAATTGTAACTGACCTGTCTCTCCACCTCCCTCTTGCTCTGAATCCTCCAAAGCAGCAGATGACTTTCCATCTTCTGCCTGTTTCTGAGTAAATGCACCAACACGATGCTGGTGCGTCAGCCACAAACTACTCAAAAATGACTGACACAGAAAGCTCAATTAAATTACTGGAATGCATGAAAATAAATGGCTTGCCCAGCTATTTCAGCTTGAGCAAGAAACTGTTTCTTGCATGAACAAAGCAGAGAGGGATAAGCATGGAGCCCAGGGTCACTGCACAACCCCATGAGCTGTCAGGGATGCCAGCTCTCACTGTCTTCAGATATTGTTTTTATTCAATAAAATCATTGGATAAGAGAAGGGTTTGGGTTGGAACACACCTCTAAGCATGTCCAGTTCCATTCTCCCTGCCATGGGCAGGGACACCTCCCACTAGAGCTGATTGCTCCAAGCCCTGACCAACCTGGCCTTGACCACCTCCAGGCATGGAACAGCCACAGCTTCTCTGGGCAACCTGTGCAGGGTCTCTCCACCCTCACAGAGAAGAATCTCTGCCCAGCATCCCATCTAACCCAGCCCTCCAGCAGTGGGAAGCCATTCCCCCTTTGTCCTGTCACTCGAGGCCCTTCCCCAAAGTTCCTCTCCAGCTGTCTTGCCACCCCTTTGGGCACTGGCAGGGCCTCTATGGTGTCCCTGGAGCCTGCTCTTCTCAACACCCCCATCTCTTCTAGCCTGGCTCCAGAGCAGAGGGGCTCCATCAGCTCCATGTCCTTCTTGTGCTGGGAGCCCTGGAGCTGGAGGCAGCTCTGCAAGGCTGGGTCTTCCAGGTGTGCAAGTGCGTGAAGCTGCAGACCGTGGTCAGCNTCTTGTGCTGGGAGCCCTGGAGCTGGAGGCAGCTCTGCAAGGCCGGGTCTTCCAGGTGTGCAAGTGCGTGAAGCTGCAGACCGTGGTCAGCAGATCAAGACAAGGACAGGGAGAGGGCAGGAGTCGTCTGCTGCCTGCCTGGCCTGGACCCTACAGGCCTTGGCTGCCCAGTGCCAGAATGCTGGCAGTCACAGTAACTGTGACCAGTTCCAGTTCCTGCTGTAACAGTCCTGCGTGCTAATCGCTCAGCTCACACACCGGCTCTGGGGAGATAACCACNTCTCTGGATCTCTATGCTTTCATGCTGATTACCCATTATATTCATTAATCCTTCTCTAATGCATAATTGCCCTGTGTTCTTATACTTAAGGGAAATTCTGGATTAGTTTGAGTAACACCACTTTGGGCTTTTGCAATGTGGTGTAAGCTTTAAAGCTCCTGAACCCACGTCAATAACTGCAGAATCATTTGTTCACTTCCAGGAGGATTCTGATCTCCAGATCCTGCCTGTGCCCACCGGACACTATCCTAATGTAGCTCTACCCCCTTTCATTTTAAAGCTAATACCTGCAACAAAACCATGATGCTACATCAGTTCATGTCCATAAAAAACCTCCTGAACACAGTGAGTCTTAATGACATGGCAATAAAAATCACCGTTCTGCACCACTGGACGGCTGTCCAAGCCACTGCCCTGGGAAAAGGATGAATGATCTGTGGCTGATTGAAGCCACCTCACCACGAATCAATGTGTTCCTCAATGCTATTATAACACCCACTTCAACTGTTCAGTTGCTTTAAATATGACTGAAGTAAGTGTAAAGAGAATTTTGACACCACACATTTAAAATACTTGCTTGGGAATACACATTATTGTTACTGAATGCTTCCTGGTAGCTAATTGTAACTGACCTGTCTCTCCACCTCCCTCTTGCTCTGAATCCTCCAAAGCAGCAGATGACTTTCCATCTTCTGCCTGTTTCTGAGTAAATGCACCAACACGATGCTGGTGCGTCAGCCACAAACTACTCAAAAATGACTGACACAGAAAGCTCAATTAAATTACTGGAATGCATGAAAATAAATGGCTTGCCCAGCTATTTCAGCTTGAGCAAGAAACTGTTTCTTGCATGAACAAAGCAGAGAGGGATAAGCATGGAGCCCAGGGTCACTGCACAACCCCATGAGCTGTCAGGGATGCCAGCTCTCACTGTCTTCAGATATTGTTTTTATTCAATAAAATCATTGGATAAGAGAAGGGTTTGGGTTGGAACACACCTCTAAGCATGTCCAGTTCCATTCTCCCTGCCATGGGCAGGGACACCTCCCACTAGAGCTGATTGCTCCAAGCCCTGACCAACCTGGCCTTGACCACCTCCAGGCATGGAACAGCCACAGCTTCTCTGGGCAACCTATGCAGGGCCTCTCCACCCTCACAGAGAAGAATCTCTGCCCAGCATCCCATCTAACCCAGCCCTCCGGCAGTGGGAAGCCATTCCCCCTTTGTCCTGTCACTCGAGGCCCTTCCCCAAAGTTCCTCTCCAGCTGTCTTGCCACCCCTTTGGGCACTGGCAGGGCCTCTATGGTGTCCCTGGAGCCTGCTCTTCTCAACACCCCCATCTCTTCTAGCCTGGCTCCAGAGCAGAGGGGCTCCATCAGCTCCATGTCCTTCTTGTGCTGGGAGCCCTGGAGCTGGAGGCAGCTCTGCAAGGCTGGGTCTTCCAGGTGTGCAAGTGCGTGAAGCTGCAGACCGTGGTCAGCAGATCAAGACAAGGACAGGGAGAGGGCAGGAGTCGTCTGCTGCCTGCCTGGCCTGGACCCTACAGGCCTTGGCTGCCCAGTGCCAGAATGCTGGCAGTCACAGTAACTGTGACCAGTTCCAGTTCCTGCTGTAACAGTCCTGCGTGCTAATCGCTCAGCTCACACACCGGCTCTGGGGAGATAACCACGGAGCAAGAATATTTTCATCTGCTCCTTTTACTAATTTTTACATGTATATGCTGATAGGTCTTTTGTCCCAGTGATATCTTGTGGGGGAAAAAAAAAATGTAACAGTTTAATCAGTCCGTGTACTAATCAGCACTTATTTGTCATGTAAATTGTTACAAGAATTCATTTTTCCCTTTCGGAGTCCTCTCTTGTATTTTTTCACTCATGAACACACACAGAGGGCACAGCTCATTTCTGATTTTGATACATCTGTCTGTAACAGAATAATTTCCATCTCATTTTTAGCTTTATTCATTTTCACATATATAATCCACTGGGGTTGTTTGTTCATTTGTTTTTAAGATATAATAATTTATATATGTGGTTTACAACTTGAGATTTGTATTAAACCTTTTTGATAGGATGAGGCCAGGCTGGACAGGGCTTGGAGCAAGCTAGTCTAGTGGAAGGTATTCCTGCCCATGGCAGCAGGGATGGAATGAAATGATCTTTAAAGTCCCTTTCAACCTAAACCCTTCCATGATTCTATGTTCAATCACTTATTTCACTCACTTGCTTTTTTAAGACCTAGCAGTTTGTTTCCGGTTTGGGTTGGTTTGGGGTTTTTTTCCATTCCTTTTTCCTTCCTTTTGGGGAAAGAAACTTTGCACATAGTAAAATAACTCAGAATTTATTGAACATTTCTTTTTTCAAATTCATTGTATTATATTGCCAAGTCTTCTAAAAATACTTCTGAATAATTCTATTTTATTGAATTAGCAAAATTTTTTTTGAAAGAATTTTGAGTAATTATATTTTGCTGAATATCCTATAAGGACACTCTTAAGTAAACAGGAGGCCAGTGATATCCCTTAACATCCCTGCTAGCAGGATACATTGCTGCTCCTTGCACACTTGGCCTGTGGGTATCTGCCTGTCTGCTCCCAAAGAAGAAACGGATGATGGTTGGGTTTTTCCCCAAAAAAGTGGTTGGGTTTTTCCCCAAGAAAGGATCGCCCTGTTACCCAAACTCCTTATTTTCCAGCTGTAATTTAGGTGCGGCTTAACATTAATAAGACAAAGTTGTTCTGCACTTCTTTAATGTTCAAATATTCCTGCTGCTATTTTTTTTCATTAGAATGGAAAAGAAAAAGGTTGTGCTCTTCTTTTGAGGCAATCAACCAAAGTTGAAGTTTATTTGTTGTACATTCAAACAAATTTGAGGTGTAGCTCCAGGAATAGGACTAACTTCTTCCCTTTAACCCACGCAGAAGACCAAGATCCTGACAAGCCAGTGACCTACTTAAGGATGACTTTCCTGCTTGTATATATGGCAGGAAAAAGACTTCTAAGGAAAACAGGGGTGCGGAGTTCCACCAGAAGGGAAGGAGTTGATCAGTGGCGGTTTTAGTAACTTCACCTTTCAGGAGACATGGATTTCCCAGCACCAACTGCAAACATCAATTCCAAAAATAACTAATTTGCAAGGCAAAAAGTTGAAAATCTCTTTCCTTCACTCTCCTGCGGCACAGAGGAGATGTATTTGGATCTCCCAGACCCTAAGTTATTCACGCATCAAATATCAGTACTTCCAAGGTCTTGTTCACATTGCGGTCTTGGCGGAACAACGGTGTTTCTGAGCCACACGCTGGTGGATGCTGGGGAAATGGTGTTGCATTTCTGTACCAAGTTCAGAATGGTTGTGCAGGGTCGGTCCAAGAGTCCACCCAGCCCCAGTCTCCCACCAGTCTCAGGCAGGTACCTCGAGAAGAATATGAGTAGAGCAGGAACATAAGATACCTTCTACTAAAACTGACACAACCTTCAATTATTTTCAAGTCTTAATTAGTCAGTTCCTAAGGGAGAAGTGGTTTATATGCATTTTGTGACCCAGTTCAGTCTCCCCTTTGGTTTGCCCTGAACCTGGAACACAAGATCATAATTTTATGCTTTGTTGGAGGTTAGGGTTGTTCCTTTTGTTTTCTTTCGCTTAGGGAAGTTTCTCGCATTTTGTTGCTAAGAGACAATAACGACCGGGTACTTAAGAGAGGCAAAAGAAGTTGCCCTGGGAATGGTGCGGCTGGCTACTCTCTAATCTAAGGGTTTCTCTCGGAGGAGCAGAGATACCTGGAGAATGGGGCTGGGGAAAAGGGGGCTGGGGCACCTGCTGGCTCTTGCTGCCTCGGCTTCGGAGGAGGATGATCGAGCTGCTGCTGGAGAGGTGGGAATTCGCTGCTGCCGCCAGAGCCCAGCCCTGCCCTGTTTGGCCCCCGCTAAAACACCTGTGGGTGAGCCTTTGCTCCTGAGGGCAGACACTGAACTGGGACCTTATTAACACCCTACCTCACTAAAAAAGTGACTTTCACCGTCTGCTAGGGTGCCTCAGGGGAAAACCTGGGATCCCGAGCCCTTTCCCCCTCCCAGGGAGCCTCTCCCTGCCGTGTTCAGGACTGGGCTGCTGCTGCCCAGCCCCATCGTTCCTCACTGCTCCAGGTTTTTGCTGCACTGTAGCCCCGCACACCCTGCCTGACAGGACTACCCTGGTCCCAGCTACAGCTGCGAAGCTTCTGCTGCCTCTTCCTTGCTGCCCCGGGTAAGCTTGCCCTGTCGTTCCAGCTTGCCGCTTCTGAGGCCCCTGCCACAGCTCTCTGTCAGCTGTCCAGACAGGCACCGGGATCAGCTGCCTGCCATGAGTTGGTAAGGGAAGCCCCTCCTCCATCCCTTCTGCCGAGCCCGTCCGCCATCGCCCACGTGCAGAGAAACGATCGAGCTCGCGCCACAGCGCCCCCTGCAGCCGCGGGGGAGTCATTGCACCGGCCCTGCCCAGCCGGGAGCCAACAGCGCCCCTGCTGGCTGTGACCGGAACTGCACCCAAGGGGAAGGGGCTTAAAGAGCAGGAAGAGACTGCTTATTGGGTCTCCTGTTCTTGGTTGTTGTTGCTGCCAGTGTTGTTGTTTGTTTGCCCTGTTGTACACATACATACCAGTAAAAACTGCTATTTCTTTTCTCATATCTTTGCCTGAAAGCCCCTTAATTTCAAAGTCATAATAATTTGGAGGGAAGGGGGTCATATTCTCTACTTCAAGGGAGGTTCCCACCTCCCTCGGCAGACACTTGTCTTTCAAACCAAGACATGCTTGTTTGGAGAAAGAAAAGTCTTGAATGAAATTAAATAATTGAATGACTGAAGAGACTCGGCCCACCGTTTCTCACTAGTTTTATCCGGTCAATGTCCTTTCATAGCATCTGTCAAGGAATCATTTCAGGAATATAAATCTGCTTCTTTCTCCAGATTTGTAGGAGCAGGATGTGTATCAGGGCAGCTCTTATGAACAACTGTAGTGAGAAAAAAGCACAATGGCAAAGGGGTAAGTCAAAAACACCTAAGTATCCTTCGACTAGCAGAGTGTACAAAGTGTAAACTTGCCTCTCAAAAGCAGTCTCAGAAGTCAAGAACCATTCCTGGGTCAGCAGTAAGGCATTATCTTGGTTTTCATCCATGACTGTCCTCCCAGATCCTGCTCTGGCCACCCTCAGCTCTTCATAGCACTGTTTGTTGTTTACTTGTACCACTTTTCTTCTTTGTTGCCTCAAATACTGTGAAAACCAGCTTCTGCAACATAACACTTCATCCTTCTTTGTGTCTATCATTGCTACTGAATTTAAGTTATGTGGAGTCAGAGAGATATTATAAGATATGCATGCTCAGGTCTGTCATTTTGCTTTCCTTACAAATACCATGGAAATGGCACATTTTGAACAACACAGGCTGTACTTAGCCTTATATGAACCCTACTTTTCAGATATTAACACTGGCAAAAATGTTTCACAGGTGGATTGTTTTTTCTGACATCACTTCCAAGGTACCTGCCCCCTCCCAGATAAGTATTACTGTAGATGATCAGATCTGTCTGGGTGTTAGTGTGAATGCTAAGGGAGAATATTGGGAGGATTGGCAATCATCTGTCCTTTATTATTGCTGAGGGCCAGTAAGAAAAGTTACTGGCAGTCTGTCAAGCTGTAATTGGAAGGATCTGAGGTCTGCTTTCTTTCTGCTCTGTCAACAGAAGTTACATTCTTGGCATCAGTGTTCTCAAAGTCACTGGAGTAATGCTGGCTTTTTGCTGTCTCCTGGAGAGAAGGGTTCTAACCCCAAACTAACACACAAGAGGGTTAGAGGCTCACTTCTGCAGCACCTCAGGACATGCCACAGGCACAGGCTAAGTGCAGACCCACAAGGCAGCACAACACAAAATGAGGGCAGTTGTCCTGGGGGAAGTCTTCCCTCCGCTCTAGTCTACAGTGGGGATATTCAAACTCTTTGACAACTCCTCTGTATTGGGTTTGTGTGGCCAAGTCTTGATAGTGGGGAGGCTACAGGGGTTGCTCCTGTGAGAAGATGCCAAAAACTTCCTCCACATCTGGCAAAGCCAATGCCAGGTAGCTCCAAGGCAGATCCATCGCTGGCCAAGGCCGAGCCCATCAGCAACACCGGGAGCACCTCTCAGACAGAGCATTCAAGAAAGTAAAGAATACAGGGCAACTTCAGCCGGACAGAGGAGTGAGAATATGTGAGCGCAACAGCCCTGCAGCGTCCAAGATCAGTGCAGAAGGAGGGGCAAGAGGTGCTCCAGGTGCCAGAGCTGAGATTCCCTGGCAGCCCTAGCCCAGCCCATGGTGAGGCAGCTGTGCCCCTGCAGCTCATGGAGGGCATGGGGGAGCAGAGATCCACCTGCAGCAGCTGGAGGACTCCATGCCAGTCAAGTTGAACCTTGACTGAATTCAGGAAGAGTGGAAGAAGAGAGGAATACAGGGAAAGTGTTTAAAGACTTGGGTTTTATTCCTCATTATCCTACTCTGGTTTCATTGGTAATAAATTAAATCAATTTCCCCAAATCAAGTCTGTTCTGCCCAAGATGGTAATGAGTGAGGGATCTCTCTCTGCCCTTATCTTGATCCATGAGCTTGTTTGTTAAATTTTCTGTCCCCTGCCACACTGGGGAGTGACAGCATGGTTTTATGGGCCACACCCTCACTGCAACCCATGAGAAGTTCTTAGCTGTTACAGACCATGAATGAGAACTGAGGAACGCAAGAACTGAGTAGTCCAGCCTGGACAGGGAAAATAAATGTGCAACTGAGGGAGTCGTGTGCCTATCTTGCAGGAATATCTGTAATTTTGAAACTGAATGAAGGTGAAAATTTCATTTTGAACATATTTGTGAATGCTGTCATGGCAGAAACAGAACATTTTCAAGAGCACAGTTCCTCTGCAATTAATAAAGAGTACAAAAGCTTTTTTCAACTTCGAGGCAAAAATGGCTTGAGAAATGCAAAAAGCACTCCTATTAAGATGCCAAAAGACAACTACAACCATATTTCACCTTCTGTGTGCTGTCCTCTCTTCCCTGCTGACTTTGTAGCACTTTCCAACATGACCATGACCTCAGCGATGGCCTGGGAACTCCCGTTGCCCTCCTCTCACCAACATAGCAAACACCAACGGGTCAGTACAAGCCACATAGCCCATGGCAGCCCATGGCCTGGGGCATCAGACTGTCACCTTTGCACCCAGCAGGTTGAACATTACTAGAGTGGCAGCTAAAGCAGAGTAACAAATTTACCTTAGGAGATGGATTTCATCCAGCCTGTCTCTGCTGTGTTATTCCCCAGACAAATATAGGCCCACCTCACTATTTATTTTTCATACCATAAGGCACGTTTCCTTTTAGGTATGTGACCACAAGGATTGTCACCGGGATTTTGGATGGGCCCCTCTGTACTGCAAGCTGGAAGAATTTGAAGGCAGTGAAGTGGAGCACCACCTCTTTTTCAGAGTCAGCACAATTTGGTGGGGCCTCTCTGCACACCACGCTGCTTGTCTCAGCTTCATTCTTCCAACAAGTTCCCCATCTATACTCTTGGACCACTTTAGGCTTTGTTCAGGCATGTCTTTGTCCCCTGCTGTTTGGCCATGTCAGGTTATTGATTTCCTCTTCTCTTGCCTTTTTTTATTATTCCAGGTGTGCTTTTCTTGCCTATCAGACTACTCTCCCAGCTGCAGATCAATTCAATTAAGCACAGAGGCCAAGCAGCCAGCACATAGTTTATTAAGATGGTTTATGAGGAGTGTTGTTCTGAGCTCATCAAAACCCACTTGGGAAAATCCTCTTCTCTTAACATGGATATGTGGCTGAGCTCCAATCTTGAGAGGACAGGACATATAGAGATATTTTGCTGCCTTCTTATACATTAGGTGTTCTAAGTCACTCAGTAGTGCTCCACAAACCCATCACACATGACAGCTGACATCCTTCCACCTCTTCCTCAACCCTCTGTTCATTAATTCATCTACTCACAAAGAACTATTAGACCTTTCTGCTGTTTATTTGGCCAGGCAAATGACCAGTTGCTCAGGCAGGAAGAGGCCTCATGGCACTGCAGAATGACAACAGTTTTGGACAGGTAACAGTTTATAGGTCCAATCAACCATTCTTCAATTGTCAACCCATGGTGACATTTCATCTCTCTGTTCCCTTGGGAGGAAACCCAAGTGTTCTTGTTCCCTCGGGAGGAAACCCAAGTGGCATTCCTTTGATTTCCACTCTAATTCACTGAAAAATGTTAAACAATGTTGAAAAAATACTTCAAGACAGTGTGTGGAGGATAAATTCTCTCTTATCCTCTTACCGTTCTGTGCATTTTTTGCAGGTCAAATGGGTTTATAAGCTTAACTGAAAGAATATGGAAACGTGGCTGTAGACCGGGAGAATGTTCAAAATCCCAGACCAGGAAATGACCTCTTAAGGACCACATTTAACACAGGTAGCTCAGTGTGCAAGCTGCAGGTTGAGTTCTGCATGGCAGGAAATGGCAGGAGCCTGAGGCCACAGGCATGTGAGCAGCCACTCAGAGACATGCCAGGATCCAGCGACTCCAAAGGAAGACCCCAGACTATTGCACATGGGATGGAAAAGACTTTTGCTATTAAAAATAAAAAGTAAATGAGAAAATACTTTAAAGTTCTGTTGTGGTCTTCAGGAAGCAGAATCATAGAATCACAGAATGGTTTGGATTGGAACAGATCTTAAAGATCATCTCATTCCAAACTCCCTGACGTGGAGGGAGGTCCACTAGAGCAGGTTGCTCCGAGTCCAGCCAACATGGTCTTGAACACTTCCAGAGATGGGGCAGCCACAGTTTCTCTGGGCAACCTGTGCCAGGGCCCCCCACCCTCACAGGGAAGAATTTCTTCCAAATATCCCATCTAACCCTGCCCTCTGGTAGTGTGAAGCTGTTACCCCTTATCCTGTCACTACATGACCTTGTAAATAAACCTTCTCCATCTTTCCTGCAGGCTCCCTCTAGGTACTGAAAGGGGCTCTAATGTTTCCCTGGAGCCTTCTCATCTCCAGGCTGAACACTCCAATTTCTCTCAGCCTTCACTCAGAGCAAAGGTGCTCCACCCCTCTAATCATCTCGATGACATCCTCTGGACTTGCTCCATCAGGTCCATGTCCTTCATGTGCTGGGACCCCAGAGCTTGATGAAGCTCTGCAGGTGGGGTGTCACCTGTGTGGGGTAGAGGGGCTGAATTCCTCCCTTCCCTACTGCCCACGGGGCTTTGGCTGCAGCCCAGCACACAGGGGGTTCCTGGGCTACCAGAGCACACAGCCAGGGCATGGCCAGCCTCTCACCCACCAGCACCCCCAAGCCCTTCTCAGCAGGGCTGGTCTCAAAACCATTCTCCACCCAGTCTGGATTTGTGCTTGGACTTGCCCCGACCCAGATACAGCACCTTGCACTTGGTCTTGTTAAACCTCATGAGATTCCCATGAGCCAGTTCTCGAGGTGTCCAGGTCCCTCTGGATGACATCCCATCTTTCACCTGCACCACTCAGCTTGGTGTCATCTGCAAAGTGGCTGAGGGCCCACTCAATCCCTTTATCTGTGTCATTAATGAAGATATGAAGTAACACTGGTCACTGATGTCCATCAGGACTGAGCCACTGATCACTCTGGATGTGACCATGCAACCAATTCCTTATCCATCTTACAGCCCTGTTGTATCTGCAGAGAATTCTGGCAGTTCATGCACTGCAAGTAATGTATAAAATAATGCTACTTGTGTAGCAGACACTGTACATTATGTATTGTTCTAGCAAAAAGGTAACGGTATGTCCATCCAAACTTATCCGTGCCAAAGGAAGGTGAAATACTTAACTTTATTTTGGAGAAGGGGCAACAAATGATAAATCCAGAAAGAATAGAGGCAATAATTGAGCTCCCATGTCTGGTCACAAAAAGCAGGTACGAGGTTTTCTCGGAGGTGTGGGGTTTTATTGACTGTGGATTCCAAGGCTGGGGAATTGACTAAGTCTCTGACTAAAGCAGCCAACAATGAAGAGACAGAGAAGAGCTGGCCACTCCTGGACCCAGGTGCAGCGGGGGCACCGGACTGCATTAAGTTGGTGGCAGCAGCAGCAACTCTAACACCAGAACAAGCATAAGGTGATTCAAGAAGATTCATCATCCTAAATCCAGGGAGTCTATTTCCTCCACCTGATGATGGAGAACATCTTGGTGTGAGCAAGTGATGCACATTTCAAATAACCCACAGACTGATTTAACTGATGTTCCCTCACATTACCCAGATACAGTTCTATTCGCAGATGGCTCATCCTACTCCCTGCAAGGCCATCTCATTCCAACCCCCCTGCCATGGGCAGGAGCACCTTCCACTAGACCAGGTTGCTCCAAACCACGTTCAGGGATGGGGAAGCCCCAGCTTCTCTGGGCAATCTGTGCCTGTTTCCTGCTCTTTCTGAATATTTCTCTCTCTAATTTAGATCTCTTTACCCTATGTGACAGTCTTCAGAACAGATATAATCATGCTTTCCCCTTAACACAGTGATCCATGGGATCTCAACTAAGATACAGGATTTAACTCACTTCATACTTCTATTTTCTTGTCATTTTACATATTTAGGTCAGAGAACATGTGACTTATCTGCATTCAGTTGAAGGCACCTCATATTTGTTTTTTGAAAGGTGCCATTGCCACAACAGTCACAGAACCATCGAGTGGTTTGGGTTGAAAGGGACATTAAAGTTTATCTTGTTCCAAACCCCTGCTGTGCAGGGGGCAAAAAATTTCAAACACGAAGCACTGAAGATTCTACTGGATGAAAAACTGGATACGATCTGGCAAATGAGAGATGTGACTGTACCTGTGTTTGTGTGGCTGTGGCTGCTGACAGAGAACACCTTGCAGTTGTTTGATCATAGGCTTGTGTCATGTCTGCAAAAGAAAACAGACCAAAAGGAAGAGGAACAAAAAGGAGAGAGGCTTGACAAGGGTCTGGAGCAACAGAACAAGGTGGAAAGCAGGTTTCATGTTTAGGAGTAACACATCCAGCTCTGGGACCCCAAACATCAGAACATGGAGCTGGTGCAGCAAGTCCAGGGAAAGCCATGGAGATGCTTCAAGGGCTGGAGCCCCTCTGCTCTGGAGACAGGCTGGGAGAACTTGGGGTGTTCAGCCTGGAGAAGAGAATGCTCCAGGGAGAAGAGAAGGAGCTCCTTCCAGTGCCCAACAGGGCTACAAGAGAGCTGGAGAGGGACTACGAGCAAGGGCCTGGAAGGAAAGGACAAAGCGGGAATGGCTTCCCACTGACAGAGGGCAGAGATAGACGGGATATCGGAACGAAATTCCTGGCTGTGAGGGTGGGGAGGCCCTGCACGGCTTGTCCAGAGAGGCTGTGGCTGCCCCAACCCCTGGATGTGTTCAAGGCCAGGCTGGATGGGGCTTGGAGCAATCTGGTCTAGTGGAAGACGCCCCTTGCCATGTCAGGGGAACTGGATAAGCCCGGAGGTCCCCGCCCTCGCAGCCCACCCCGCCACTCGGGGTTGCTGCGCTGTCACACATCGCCCTTCCCGCTCATGGCGGCGCCTCGGCCCCGGTGACGTCACTGCCGCGCGCCGGCGGGCGGGCGTTGCCATGGAGGCGGCGGACGAGTGGCTGCTGCAGTCGCTGCGACTGTGAGGGACCCCCCGGCCCCCCGGCACCAGGCACTGACCTGAGTGAGCGCCGCCGGCCTCACACCCGCCCTCTCCCCGCAGGTACCGCGACCTGCACACCTTCGAGCTCCAGGCGCCCACCCGCCTCATCGAATGGGCCCGCGGGAACCGTGAGTGCGAGGCAGGGGGTCCTGAGGGGAGCAGAGGGACCGGGCTGGGGTCTGGCGGGGTGGGGTGGCTGTGCCTAGCCAGAGGAAAGGAGGAGGCCCAGGGGCCAGGCCGGAGCCCCTGTAGAGAGAGAGTGGGGAAAGGAGGATGTGGGGTCGGGCCAATCTGGGGTCCCGGAGGGACCAGTTGGGCCAGGACTCCCCAGGCGGGAGCTGTTCCGGGTTCAGCCTGGGCTCGAGCTCAGGGTCTCAGGGAGGGTGGGCTGGGCAGGGGGGCAGCCCTCACCGTGTTCCTGGCTCTTCATGCCCACCCCCTCCAAGGTGTCTGTGTAGCCGGATATGGACAGTCTGATGGGAACGAGATCCTGCAGCTGATCCCACCGCCAACGCTGCTGACAAAGGAGTCCCAGGTGAGTGTTGCAGCCAGGGTGGCACCAGACCTCTCTGACTTCCTTGGCATGGTATTTTCAGAGACCAAGCCAGGGCTTAGTGGCCTTCATGAGCTGTTACCTGTTGCTGTGACAAGGGCACGGCCAGGTATTGAGCAGCTTGGTTGAAAGGTAAAGCNGTGGCACCAGACCTCTCTGACTTCCTTGGCATGGTATTTTCAGAGACCAAGCCAGGGCTTAGTGGCCTTCATGAGCTGTTACCTGTTGCTGTGACAAGGGCACGGCCAGGTATTGAGCAGCTTGGTTGAAAGGTACATAAGTCACCTGTTTGTTATCCAGTCATGTTATCCTGCAGCTGCTCTGCAGACAGCTTGGGTTGTGGACACTTCATCTCCAGGTATGTGGATGAGTGCATTTCATGGGAAAAGAGGACAGATGGGGACAGCAAGGCAAGTGAAGAAGGGGCTTGCTGAGCAGCCCAGGCCTGGGGGACCACCCTGCAGAGCCCTTGGGTGGGTGACCTCTGCCCTAGAGTAGAAGGTGGTGTTTGGTCACTGGGTAAGCAGAAAGCTCCTGACCCAGATGTGCACAGATGGCAGCAAACACAGGCAGAGCTCTTGGCAGCAGCTTTCTCCAGATTTTTGTTCCCTCTGACTATTTTGGGATCCTTCGGTCCTGTATCTTCTGTTGAAAAAGGCAGCACTGGACAGAGAAGAACTATATCAAGCAAGAGTTTGCCTTGTGTCTCTGTCATTTTTTGTGATGACTGAGCACCAGTTGTGCACCACTGTGTGAAGAAATGGCTTTGCCTCTGATTTCTAGGGCCTGTGTCCAGAGAGAGATTTCAAGGTAGAATGTGGTGGATTTTCAGAGCGCCCAGTGTACAGCCTGAAATATGTGCCGGACACCAGGTATGACCACAAGGTCCTTCCCAGGGTGTAATGGAGATGGAGAGAGGGGACTTATCCACTGAGAGCAAACTCAACTCCTTTTCCATGCCTGTTTCCCAAGCCAGCTGGTCAGTCCTGCCAGCTCTGAGGCCAGTGTGAGCCTGGGCCAGTGGCATACCAAGAACTGCTGATGTTGCTGCTGCCTCACCAGGGATCCCTCCCTACCCCACTTCTGAGCAGCAGGGGCCTGTAGAGTTTTCCTGCTCTCCCGTCCCTTCCTTCTGCATTTGGCACTGTGTGGAGGTGCTCAACAGCAGAGTAGGACACTGGTGGCTGGTGCCACTGCTCTGCAAGACCCTGTGTGTGCAGGTTCAGAAGCTTTTTTTCCTGCTCTGGATTTAGACCAAACAAACACCTCTGGCTGATTTATATTTCTTGCTCAGTCTCTTCCTACACAGGTCCCCTTTGACTACTTTGGGGCTGTCTGCATCATTCTTTGTCTAGTCCTTCTGGAAAATGTGACAATCAAATCACAGAATCATGGAATCATTTAGGTTGGAAAAGCCCTCTGAGACCATTGATTCTAACCATTCCCCTAGCACTGCCAAGCCCACCACTAAGCCATGTCCCCAAGTACCACACACGACTTCTAAATCCCTCCAGGGATGGTGACTCCACTCCTGCCCTGGGCAGCCTGTGCCAAGGCTGGACAACACTTTCAGGGAAGGAATTTTCCCAATATCCAGCCTAAACATCCCCTGGTGCAACTTGAGGCCATTTCCTCTTGTCCTGTCCCTTGTTCCTTGGGAGCAGAGCCCAATCCCCACCTGGCTGCAACCTTCTGTCAGGGAGTTGTAGAGAGCAAAAAGGTGCCCCCTGAGCCTTCTTTTCTTCAGGCTGAGCCCCCTCCCCAGCTCCCTCAGCCACTTCTCATCAGATCCTCATAAAATAGCCTTATAAATGCTGTTGTCTGGGACTGTGTTTGCATGGGTTGTGTGGAGCATCCCTGCACAAGGAGTTTTGGGATTATGGTCCCTCCAGCCACCACATTGCTCCAAGCAGAGGCAGGAATTCCTGCTTACAGGAGGAGCAGACCAGTTTGTCCCAGGCTGGGGAAAACAAGGCTGTTCTCTGCTCCTGAGGAAACTCATGAGACTCTTCTGTTTCCTCAGCTTGCTGGTAACAAGTGGCCCACCCGACAGCTCCCTCCAGGTCTGGCAGGTGTCAGCAGAGGACTCCGGTAAGGGTTTCTCAGCTCAGGTACTTTCCCAATGCAGTTTTTGTTGCATCTCACATCTCTAGCTTCCCCTTCTTCCTGTGTGTCAGATGAGGAGAGGAGTGCCACTTCCATGTCCTGAGTGACCACCCTTGTGTGGCACAGGCTGGTGAAGGGCACAAGACAAGGGTCTACACCAGTTTTGGTGGTTTGGACTTAACAGCACAAACCTTTTCAGAGAATTAGTATGTTTAGGCCTGTCACATGTAGTTGGCACAGTGTCCTTGTAGTAACTCCAATGGTTACAAATAAAAGAGTTCCATCCACTGCCTTTTGGGATAGACTGTGATCCACCTTACTTCTCTCAAAAAGGATCACCATTGTTGAGGCTGCTACTGGGAAGTACTTGTAAACCACCGAAAGGAAGCGCAAAAGAAGAAAACTTCATTGAACTTAAACATCTCAATTCGCAAATTTTCATTCATTTTGCTTGGCTTTTTGTCAGTCCTTGCTGGATTGGTTGGAAAGGGGTTTTACCCTGAAGAGGGGGTTAGGCATAATTAGATTTCTTATTGGTTTTGTAGGTCAGTTTTACTATAGTGAGGTATTGTTGTGAAGCAGCATAATTGGATGGATTGCTTGGCTTTCAATCTGTTTTACAGCTGTTTCTGTCTCTTCCTAATAGATGTTATTAAATCTGTAAGCACCATAGCAACAGAAAATGGCACTGGACAATCCTGGGCTAAAATTGCCACCACTTCAGCCAGAGCCCCATGGGTCCTTCACGGCTCAAGGCTTGACAGAGTCCAAATTACAGAGGTTGAATCAAGGAAAAATGTCTACACAGCAGGTATTCGAGGCAAGCCTAATGTCTTATTTTCGGAAAGGCGGGGTTTGGTAAAGCAATGCTAACTGCTTGAGTAGCAAACATTTCACTGAGCAAGTACTTTTGAACATGTACAAGTGGTTATAAAGATATTTGCCATAAGTGTATTGTCTTGAGGAAAGAAGCAACAATGGTCAGATCCATCTCCAGCTGCTCACCACTCACGTTACGCTGATTTCTCACATTTCTGCTCTGAATCTGGGCACTGCCAGAGTCCTGTGGATAGTTTCAGTGTGGAGAGCTGGGTTGAAAGAGGGGTGCTGTGTGTGCTGTCCCAAACAAGGGAGGTGACAGCCTGGTTACAACAGGTGGTGGGTACAGGTCTGGTTTCCCTGGGGATCTGGGGACTCTCTGCCTTCACCTATGCAGTGAGAAAGTCCCCACAGAGTTCATTGCTGGGGAGGGAAGAGGGGATGTGTGTGTCCAGTGGCAATATCACTGCACAGAGGAAAAGGAAGGTCTGTTTGTCACTGTCCCTGTGCCACAGGGATTCACAGAATCTTGGAGTGGTTTGGCTTCAAGAGACATTTAAAGCTCAGCTCATTCCAACTCCCTGCTATGAGCAGAGGCATCTTCCACTAGACGAGGTTGCTCCAAGCCCCAACCAATTTGCAGGCATGAGGCAGCCACAGCTTCTCTGGACGACCTTGTCAGAGCCTCACCACCCTCACAGACAAGAATTTCTGCCCAATATCCCAATTAAGCCTGCCTTCTGTCAGTGTGGACCCATACCCTCACATCCTCTCACTCCAGGCCCTTGTCCAGAGTCTCTTTCCAGATTTCTTGGAGCTCCATTAGGCACTGGAAGGGGCTCCTTCTCTTCTCTCTGGATCGTTCTCTTCTCAAGGCTGAACACTCCAAGCTCTCCCAGCCGGTCACCAGGGCAGAGGGGCTGTAGCCCTCAGAGCCTCTCCGTGGCCTCCTCTGAACTCATTCCAGCAGCTCCGTGTCTTTCTGATGCTGTGGGCCCTGGAGCTGGACACATTACTCCTGAGCATACATCTTGCTTTCTTTCTCAGGTATTGCTGCAGCACAGAAATCCTGAAAATGCTCCTCATTGGACCTGAGACGTACCTCTCTTTTCCAGCTTCCCGAGGCAGCGAGGAGCTCAGCGGCCTGGCCTTCCTGGACTGCAACACGCTGCTCCTGTGCTGCGCCACAGGCCGGCTGTGCCTGGCCGACACCCGGCAGCCGCAGAGTCTCCTGGAGGACATGGCAGTGCCCTCGGCGCCATGCAGTGAGCAGTGGTGCCTGGGCACCAGGCATGGAGCTCAGGGCTTGGAGCCGAGCTCCCAGCCCGTGGCTCGCCTCTCGAGCAGGGGGCTCCTAACCCTGACCGACCTCAGGAAAACTTCTGAGTTCTTGGCCTTGGCAAAGGCCAGAGTCCCCTCTCCTGGCTCAGGTGCGGAGTTCCTGTGCATCTCCTGGGCTCCTGCTCTGGAAGGCTACCTTGCCATTTCAGGTAGGTGCTTAGGGCAGAGATCTCCTTTTTTCGGTGCTTTTTTGACTTACATTTTTGTCAAGGCCCAGTTCACTCCACCTAAAACCTCCCAGTGACAGGGTGGCTTTTCAGAGCTGCCCCCAGAGCCAGCAGAGATGCCAGCTAATCGTCCTCTGCAGCTGCCTCTTTCCAACAACTCCGGAAGGGGCCTGGGTGGGTTCTGGAAGATGCCTGCTGCCCTTCTGTGAGATCAAAGGCCCCAAGCTGACCACAAGCACTGCCCTGATAGTGCCAGTGACAGCCTGGCTGTAGGCTACAGCATTGATAACACCAGCTAGGCAGAAAGGCTGCCTCTTGACCAGAGCCTTGCATGTTCACACTCGTGAATCCACAAACTTTAGGGATCTGGTCTGGGCTCTCCCCAGCAGCTGTTTCCTTTAGACACGCCTCAGAGGCAGAGATGCTCTCTTCTCACAGGTTTCTAGTCTGGGCCATTTTTCCTTGTTCCTGCTGGGAGGTGATCCTGATTTCAGCTGGACTAGAGCAAAGCAATTAATTTCTGCACTCTCTAATTCCCTTTTATCCAAGGTTTTGATGGCACCGTTCATGTGTATGACACGCAGAGCTGGGACAGCTCTGGCAGGGAAGCAGAGCCCATCTTCGTTCACAAAGGCCATGCATTTGGCGGAGCAGGTGGCAGCGGGGACCCTGCCCTGGTCACTGTGCACACGTGGCATCTGCAGAAACCCAGAACTTTGTTGTCAGCAGCGAGTGATGGTTCCCTGCATGTCTGGAACTGGGTTCAGCCCTGTGGGAAGTGCGGGTAGGTGGTGTTTTGGTGAGATGGGGCATTTCCTGCCTCTGCTCTAGTTCATGTGGGCTGTGGGGTGTGTGTTTGCCTGTAGATACTGTTTGGAGACTGTTGCAGTGGGCAGAACAACTGTAAAATTTCTATTTTAATAATAGTAAAAATTTTGGCTATGTTACTTTTTCTCCTGTGTACTACCCTTCAGATGAGAGCTGTGCCTGTGGTTCTGACTGTGGCTGCTGGCCACAGAGAACTGTCTTGCTGTTGTTTGATCATAGGCTTGTGTCATACCTGCAGAAAGGGAGAGGAACAGAAAGGAGAGAGACTTGACAGGGGCCTGGAGTAACAGGACATGGAATGGCTTCACATTGCCAGAGGGCAGGGTTAGATGGGATATTGGGAAGAAATTCTTCCCTGTGAAGGTGGGGAGGCCCTGGCACAGGTTGTTCAGAAAAGCTGCTGCTGCTGCCTCGTCCCTGGATGTGTCTGAGGCCAGGCTGGATGGATCTTTCAGCAACCTGGTCTAGTGGAAGGTGTCCCTGCCTGTGACAGGGAGTTGGAACTGGATGAGCTTTGAGGTCTCTTCCAAACCAAACCATACGATTCTCCAATTTCATGAAAAAAACAGGAGTTTGAGGAAACAGGCTCTTCTGTGGGATATTTACCCACTGTATTCCAGGCCCAGAGCACCAAAGGGAAGCTGCACCCCCCGAGGGGTGTTGACATTTATCACGTGCACATATGTCACAAGCAGAGGCCTCTGCTCAGGAAGTTTCAGTGTGACCGCTTGTGTTCCTGCTTACAGCCTGCAAAAGGAACAGGAACAACCTTTCCAGTCCCAGCCTACTCCAAACTCTGCCCCTCCCCCTCTAGATCCTGAGCACTCCTAGTCTGAGACAAGACATTGGTGTCATTTGGCTCTTTTCCCACCAACTGCAAGTTTAGATTTTATGGAACTGATGTGATTTCCCGGGCTGAGGAAGCAGGCTATGACTCCTGCAAAATCCACACTGTTATTTGTGTTACCTGGGAAGTAAAAACCTGCCTGCAAAAGGCTCCCTTCTGCTCTGGGCGTCAGCTGAGGTGAGGAGGGGTTGAAGACAGGGGAGGTGGGGTGAAGGCTGTACTTCAGGAGCACCTGGGGAAACCTTACACTGGGAATGCACTGTACTGACTCACTCTGTGCCATGGCAACAGCTGTCTGCCTGGCGACTGAGCCTGGAACCTGCTCCATTCTTCTCCCAGGACAAGCCATGTGGGCACTTCCACTTGTCCCAAAACTCTGCCCGGCAGCACGTGAAGCCAGGGGCAGTATGTTCTGCCCAAGGCTGGGGATTTTGATGCTTTGTCACGTACTAATCTGTGTCACCACCATCAGCAAAGGGAAAAGCCTGTTTGAGTCCTGGAGGAGCTGAGCTCTCTTGCAGGAGTGCCTGAGAATCCTCTCCACTGCTAGGGGTCCACAGCAAAACCAATCCAGCTAAGCCAGAGCCAAACTGGGGGAAATGGGTTCTGACCAAGAGCCTGGGAGCATTTCTGCCCCAGTGCAGGCAGCAGGGAGGGCTCCTGACTCTCTAGTCTCTCCACCTGCTCTTGAGTCAGTTCCTTCCGGCTGTGGTAGAGCCGAGCGTGCCCTTCCTCTGCACCAAGACCTGCAGGTTCCTGCATTTAGGAGGTGGCCTTTCTGCCCCATGACTGGGACCCATAGCAGCCCCAGGAAGGGCAGTGTGTAGTACACAGACATGAAAGGTTCCCAGAGAGGGATCCTGGAGCTCAGTGGGTTTTCCTCAAGCAACCCTGGGAGCAGGCAATTGGGCAAACAGCAGGTGCAGACTCAATTTGTGCAGCTCCTTCTTCCTGGGGGAAACACCCACAGAGGGGAGGGTCTCAGCTCGGAGGAGGTGGGCTCTGAGGTGGAGAGAAGACCACTGGAGCCCTCCCAGTACCCTGGGTACCTCTTCCTCGCTGCCTCCTTTGCCGGGACATGTGGAGGAGCTGATGCCCTCCCACATCACAGTGATGCAGATAGTGCAACGAGGACAGGGAACCAAATTTGCTTGGCTTTCAAAATGGAGCTTAAGCAATAGCTCAGTTTGTACCCATCTGCACTTCCCTTTTTTTTTCCTAAAATAACTTAAGCCTTCTTGTCCAGCTTGAACCAGATTTGACAGGGGACTGGAGATGTCAAAAATATTAAGTATTCACAGATGCTGTAGGAAAGGATTATGCACACAGGAGGGATCTGGAGAGTTGTGCTGGGTAATAGGGACATTGCTCCCAGGAATGCACCACATGCAGCCTCTGGCAATGTCTGTGTGGGATCAGAGTCTGGTTGTGTGAGTGTGGGGACTTCAGCTTTGCTGAAGCCAGATTTGTCTTTGGTGGGGAAGGTTGGGACAGCCTCTGGCACAAATACTGACACCCATTAAGTGAATCAACTTTAGGACAGTCTCTCCTTCCCCACAGCATCAGCATGGCAAGGGGAGCTCAAGCTGCATGGGACATGAATGTGTCCAGCCTCTGCTCTCCCTGAGACCACAGACAGGTCCTCCAGAAGGCCTGTCTTTACTGAGGCCACAGAGTTTTAACCCCTGGGCAAAGTAACACAGCCGGGACATAGAATTATGGAATCATTCATGTTGGAAAAGCTCTTTAAGATCATGGAGTCCAATCTTTACCCACACACAGCCAAGCCCACCACTAAACCATGAATGTCCTCAATTGCCACATCTACACATCTGTTAAATCCCTTCAGGGATGGGGACTCCACCACTGCTCTGGGCAGCCTGTCCCAAGGCTGAACAATCCTTTCAGGGAAGGAATTTTCCCTAACATCCAATCTAAACGTCCTCTGGCACAACTCGAGGCAGGGCTTCTCTTTCCTTGCCTGTGAGGGGACAAGCCACAGCCCTTCCATGAGGGACTGTCTGCAAATTCAGGCCCATAAACGGAGGTGTCTTTTGGCTCATTCCCCAGTCCTGGCTCCTGCTGCTCTCAAAGGGGATGAGAAGCTCCCTGCAGCATTAATAGATGTTTGGACCTGACTCTTGGAGACATGGTTTAGTGGTCTTGGCAGGGCTGGGAGAACCACTGGACTCTATGATCTTAGAGGGCTTTTCCAACCTCCATGATTCTGTGATCCTTAAAACAATCAGCTCTGGGCAATTCCTTGGCAGGACACAGACTGGACATGGCTTGTTTAACAAGCAGCTCGTTAGTGCCCTGTACTCATCAGTTACTACATGGCCATGCATTTAATTGCCAAAATAATGCCTAGTCCCTGCTGTGGGATACAGAATCCTTCATCTCCTCCTTGGCTCCTCTCTGCATGTCTCTGCACACCACGGGGTCTGTTAGCAGGGGAGGGATGGGGTGGCATGAGCAGGGCAGGTGCTGCTGCTCCCTCGTCCTTGCACAGGAAGGAAAAAAGTCCCCTGTGAGGGTGGGGAGCCTCTGGCACAGGTTGCCCAGAGAAGCTATGGCTGTCCCATCTCTTGAAGTGTTCAAGGCCAGGTTGGATGGATCTTTCAGCAACCTGGTCTAATAGAAGGGGTCCCTGTCCATGGCAGAGCGGTTGGAACTGGATAAGCTTCAAGTTCCCTCCCAACTCAAACCATTCCAGGTTCTGTGACTTGCTACTTGTGCCAGTTCCCCCATCCTTAGCCAACAGAAGTGTCCAGGCATTGGGACTGTATTTTACTGGGGTTTTTTTTTTCCTTTTTTTTTTTTTTTTCTGAGTTTAATAAACTAGAATAATTTATTTGACAGAACACAGAAACATCACAGACAGGGTGGAGAAACCAAAGCAGCAGGTATCAATGATCAGTACAAAGGAACCACTTTACAAAAAGAAGTACCACGCTGCCCATCAGCTTTACCCAAAAATTACAGGGTGAGGGGGGTGGGTTCAGCTCAGCACCCTACAAACCGGGTGGGGGGAACGGAGCTATCCCCACAAAATGCTCTCAGATGACAACGCTGACTGCAACAGCACAATAAATAGTGGGAATGGCCTCTCAGTGGGTGGTGGGAGACCAGAGACCCTTGGAGGGGGGAGGGGAGAGGGGGTCCAGACAACACCAGCCCTGGATGTACAAGCATCTGTTGAAACACTGATTAGGGTGGCAAACTTCTCCCCTACCCCCAAACAGGTGCTAGATCCCATGCAGGCAGAGCAAAACATCAACCAGGAGGGCTTTGCAGCTTGGCAGGACAGAAGTATCCCTGGCAACATCCCACTGGGAACAAGGCTGTTCTGCCAAAACCCTGCCATGGCTGTGAAGAAGCATTTGAGGCCTCTCCCAGAGCAAGCAGTGCATGGCCGATGGCACAGACCCACAGGGTCCCCTCTGCCACCTTAACCTGGCCCCAGCAGCTCCCAGCTCTGAGTTGGTTTCCTCCAGGGAGATTATACTGGTGTGAAATGCAGCTGGGAGGACCCCTGGGGTTGGCCACTTTTGGGGGACTTGGGGGAAGAGAAGGGTGAGTGTTGCCCACCCCCTTTGTTTGGAGCAGCTGGGGCAGGGGCCAAAGTCAAAGCCAGGCTCGTGCATCCCAGGGGGGGAACACATGCAGCAGGGCCGGACAGGGGGGACTGGCCATGGGTGAAAGGAGGGGACACCGAGGTGCACAAGTGCCTTTTCCCATGAGAAGGCTGCCTAAAAAAGCCACCCCCCCAATTCTGCTGCAAACCCCACTCCCCATAGCAAACTGGTGTTGAGACTGGGCTGATATAAAACTCATAAAAGAGGCAGCTCATAGGAAAGGGCTCTGGTAAGTGGCAGGGGGCTGGACAGGGACGGGGTTAAAGTGAGCCCCGCTGCCTCCAGCATCCCCCTGGCCGTGCCCTGCACGGGAAACAGCAGCTCTGGCAGCTGGATGAAGAGACAACACGGCACAGCTGGACGGTTATAGGTCCTGTGGCCATCGGGCGATTTGTAGGCTCCCAGTACAGGTAGAAAACAAAATTAATTAGTTATAGAAAAGAGAAGCAGCCTAATGTAGGGGTGTCCCTGGGACGGGGTGGCGAGCAGTGGGGGGGCTCGCTTATCTGTCGTTGAGCTGCGGGGAATTTGTCCGCTCCTCCTCATCCTCCTTGTCATCCTTCATGCCTTTCAGTCGCTGGCGGGCAAAGTCTTCAAACACAATGTCGTCATCGCTAGTGGGGACACGAGGGAGAGGGGTTTAGGTGGGCTGCAAGGTGCAACACCCCCCTGCCCCACAAAGCTGTCCCAGCTTGCCCAGTGAGCTCAACCTGTACCACCATGACATTCCAGCAGCTCAGGAGGTCCCAAAACACCCCATCTATAGCAAACAGCCTCCGTTTTCAAAGCCTTATTAATACTTGCTCAATGCACCCAAAAAAGAGCCCCCAAGCTCTCCAGCAGGTGCAGCTTTACCGGAGACATTGGCATTTGCCCCGCTCTGGGGGAACCACAGACTGGCAGGGAGTAGCTGCGTGGGTAAAGTACCCTAAAACCTCCCAAACGTATCATCAGCCCAGGCAACACTGTGGCAACAACCTCCCGCACCCCCAACACGATCCCGGCGGGCTCTTACTGCAGTTTCTCCTGTTTTTTGGAAAGCCATGCAGGGAAGGGTGAAGGAGGAGAGAAGAGAGAGGGGAACAGCACGCGTCATGCATTGCAGGTGACATGTGTGGGGTTAATCACATGTGCCAATCCCATGGCACCGGCAGGTGTTAGAGGGTTGGTGGGGGAGGGTACCATGCAGCCGCCATGTTTCACATTCCCACGTGGAATGTGGAAATTGGGTGAGGGGTGTATTTTAGTCTCTTACTTTGTATCGAGCTCTATCAGATTTGTATCTATTGGTGCTTCATTCTCTGGAACTGAACAAACAGATGACACAGGATTAGTCACAGGGTGGTGACTGCCATCCCACCGAGGTGGGCCACATCTTCCCCAGGATCATCTCTGCCCTCCTACCAGGGTGGGTGAGACCCCCTGTGATCATCACTGCCATCCTGCTGGGGTGGCTGAGATTCCCCTGCGGTCATCGCCACTGTTCCAGCGTGTGGATGCAACCCCCCTGGAATTTGGCTGCACTGGGATGATAGGAGCACCTTCATGGTTTTAATGCTGAGGCCCTGTGAACAGGGTCAATGGGAGCCAAGACTCTCCCTCCACGCAGCCTCACTGGCCCTCTTTGCCCCACCCACCCCCAGGGATGCTGGCCCTGTCAGCCAGGGCTGGACACTCACTGTCCCGGTGTGCTGGTTCCTCCCTGGGTTTGGGATGCATCAGCGTGAAGGGCAGCTCCACTGCAACGTCACTGCAAGAGACACCAGGGTAAAGCACAGGCCTGCCTGCACTTTACATGCAGAACAAGGCAAATTTGCAGAAGGGGAGCAGAACAGCAACCCCCCTTACAGCTGCTGTAGAGACCACAGAGCTGGGCAAACCCCTGTGTTATCCTCCATGGAGCTGCTCAGCAACTCTCATGCCTCTTGATTGAGCTTGGATCCCAGGATGGGGGATCAGCACAGGCCCCCTGGCAAGTAGAGTGGCATCAGGAGGGAGAGCAGCATGGCAAAAATCTGTCTTTAGCAGCTAAGGGGGGGGATCCAAATCCCTTGGGCTTAGGCTGCAGCCAGCAGTGCCATGGGAATGGCAGAAGGTGCATCAAGTTTCCCAGTGCTCAGTAGGCATGGTGATGTCAGAGCATGACAGCCTAAGCACAGCCCCAAGCTGCCCCAGGGGCAGGCAGGACACAGCTCAGACAGAGAAGTGTCCCAAAAGAGGACAAGCAGTCCCGTGGTCCCCATAGGACTCTGTGGAAGGGAAGTGATGTGAGGATGAAGACCAGGGAAGCCCCAGAGACTTGCCTCCCCAAATCCAGAGATGCTCAGCCACCTCTCACCATGCTCCAATGGAGCCACCTCTGTGCCCTGCTCACTCTCCACAGCAGCACCCACAGACCTCTCGCTCCAGTACAAGAAGGAGGGGATGCAGGATTCAAACCCTGCCAGTATTCCCAGCCTCACCAGCCCAGCCCCACCTCTGCCAGGCTTTTTGCTTTAGGTGAGACAGCATCCCCAACACAGTGGAAATCCAAGGACAGGCATGGGGTCAGGGTGGTAGCACCCTGTGGGGCTGGGGGGTGCAATGGGGGGCTGCAGTGAGGACTGGGGGGCACTGGGGGGAATGGGGTGTTACCTGGAGGCGAGGTCTCCCAGCAGGCTGGCATGAGTCAAAGGATACAACACATTAGTCACTGTCCCCTCCCAAGGACACACAACCCCCAGACACCTTTTGTCCCGCCCGTGCTGCTTAGTCCCAGGGGAGCTTTAAGGGTGACAGGGCCCCACCTGGAGCACAGACCAGTCCCAAGGTTAGAGAGGAGGTGCAGCACGGTGGGGGGGTGCCCAACACTCACCCTCCTCGTGACACCACCAGCTTCACCTTCACCTTGTAGGAGACAATGATGCCCAGGATCTCCTTGTTCGCTCCATCTCTTAACCTGGAGGAAGGTGCAGGTGGGCATCAGTGAGGGAACAGCCATGGGGACCAGCCCCCTGACCTCCTGAAGGTCCCCCCAGGGGTCTCCTCCACCCCAAGCATCACCCCTGGAGCAGGGGCTGGATGCCCACCAGGGCCAGGTCCTGTCCCCGTGCTGCAGTGGGGTCAGGAGCCCTGCAGGGTAGAGAGGCTCACAGCGTGCTGGAGGCCAGGTTGGTGTCCTCATGCTTGAGCTTCCCATCCAGCGCCAGCCCCCGCTTCTCCCGGTTGTTGGCAAGGAAGGGGGTCAGGGTGTAGACTTTGCAGAACGTTGAGCTCGGGGCCACCATGTCACTGGAGATGATTGCCACCATCAGCCAGAGCCCCAGCCACCCACAGCCCCCAGGCCACCCCAGACATCTCCACCTCAGCCTGGTGAACTTCTCCATATATTCCCATCTCCCCCCCAGCCTGATGATGTCCTTCCTGGAGGACACAGAGGGTGATGATGTTCCCAAGATGCCGCCAGAAAAAACATCTCCATCTCCCTGTTCCTCCCACCAGTCCCTGCTTGCCAAGTGCAACATCCCAATGGGGCTGCACTGGGGCAGGAGACCTTCAAGACCCCCCTGAGGTCTTCAGGGCTCCTCATGATGTCCCCAAGGAACCAGTACTCACTCAGCATCCTCCACAGCCACCGGGCACTTGTACTGGGCAGTGTTGAAGAGGCAGATGTCAGCATACTGGCGCACTGGGGTGAGACACAGACAGAAGGGGATGAGGGCGGGCCACCATGGGGATGGGGACAGGGATGGCAGTGGGGTGGGGGATGTGGCCCTGCTCCTCACCTGAGATCTTGATTTTCTTCACGGTCTTGTTGGTGTTGTTGGTGACATGCACATTGACACTGATGGGCTCCCCGTGGTAGTAGATCTGCAGGGGTGCAGAGCAGGGGGGATGGTGAGATCCCCAGGGTCACCCCACCAGTGTTCACTCCCCAGTCCTTGCCCACCTCCTTGTCCAGGGATGCCTCAAGGTGCAGCGGCTTGTCTGACATGAGGAACTGTCGGGTGGTCTCTGCCATGGGCTGGGGGCCGGGTCTCTCTGGTGCGTACTGGACCTTACGGATCACCAGGCGCACCGAGTTCCTGGGGGAAGACAGAGAGAGGAGAACTCAGGCTGCCCACAGGCTACCCTCCTCCTTGGCCCATTCTGGGTCAAATCGCTCTTTTCTACTGGTCTGCTGGGTCAGATGGATACCATGGAAGGTCTTGTCTGGATGCCCACCGGAGCTACAAGGGGAAGCCCCATCCTGGAAAACCTCTCACTCAAGGTGGGTAACAAACCATGGTGCCCTTTTCCTGCAGCTAGCACCAGGAGGATGCTGCTCCCATCCAGGCTGAATGGATCCTCTCTGCTTACCTCTTGTGGATCTTCTCCTCCAGGTTCTCAGCACAGAAAGCTTTGACCTCGTAGTCCACCCCACAGGCCTGAAAACCAGGAAAGGCGGAGAAGGAGGCAGGGAAACCTCTTTGCACTCCCTAAAGAGGTGACCCCAGCAGTGGCCACTCACCACAGCCCAGTGGCATAGGAACATGGGGGAACCTTACCTTCCCCGTGTCCTCTGGGCCTGGCTGCAGCGTGACGGAGCAAGGCAAGTTGGGGGGAATCTGGAAGGGAAAGAGGGGTGAGGAGCTTTTTGGGGTCTACCAGTACTTCCCTTTCCTGTCCACAATGGAAAGAAGTAAATCCAGAAAGGATTTCCTCATTTTACTATTGCATTTCCCAAATCCCAAAGTCTTACAAAAATACATTACTGTAGAGGGTTTTAATTAATCAGGGGGATTTTGAGAAATCAGGGCGTCAGGGCCATTTCTGAGGCCATAGGATTAAGCCCCGTAAAATGTCACAGAGCTCCAGAGGGGGTGGCCACCATTACCAAAGCTGTGCTGGGGAAATTGGAGGAGCAGGTGCATGAAGCAGGGGGTCTACCCCCATCCCATTCCCTGCCAGAGCTGTCCAGTGCCAGCATGGACCCCCCCGGTGCTGACACGGACTGGCAGTTTCCCCACTGGTGGCTGCTTTCTGCTCATGAGTTTGAAGATCCAACACCAAAAGCTGCGTTGTGGTCACAGGTAGCAGCATCTCACCCTCAACGACGACCCCACAGGGCCAGATGGGACCCTGATGTCCCCGTCACAGGGTCCACTGTCCCTTCAAGCGCCCCAGAGCACCCGCTGCCACCCTACCTCGAAGGTGAAGGGGTAGGCATGCTCGCCCAGCTTCTTGATGAGCCGCTCCTGCAGCCGCGTCAGGGGCTTCTTGTCCTCGGGGACCGGGGGGAAAGCCTGGGAGTTGGCCACGAACAGGTCCTTGCGGAAGGTCAGCCCCAGAACATCCAGGTCCTCACGGCCATAGCGGAAGGCGCAGGTCAATGTCACAAAGACTGGAGAGGGTAACGAGGGGAGGTTGGTAGCAGGGTGTGGGTCATGGAGGGGACCATCATGGCTTGGGAGCACCAAGGCAAGGTGGTATCCTGGCTCATGCCAGTCCCACCAGCACTGGGAAGTACTGGTGGCTTGAGGACATGCTATGTTGGGAATGAGGATTCAGCAGCCAGCTGTGCCTTGGGATGCTCACCACAGCACCCCATTCTCCACAGGAGAGGGAACCCACTGGGGGAACAGGGGCTGGGAAAAGTCACCAAAGGGCCCAGAGATGCCAGTGCCTGGGTAGGACTACATGGGGATACTAGCATCACCCTGTGGCTGTGCCACTTCTGTGGCCCCAGGGATTCCAGGGGTAGACATTACCTTTTCTCTCCTTCAGGTACTCAGGATCTACCAGCACTACTCCATCTGCAAAGGAACAGCAGGGTCAGAAACATATCACCGGGACACTGGCAGGGTCAGGGAATGCAATGGCAGGGTTAGGGGACACGATGGCAGGGTCAGGGGACATGCCATTGGGATGGAGGACACACACTGTCAGGGTCAAGGGACATGCTGGTAGGGTTGGAGGGGAATGTACAGGCAGGGTTTGGGGGGCACCAGCTCAGTTAAGGGAGGACATGCCCCGCCTTTACAGAGAGTCACCACCTCCAAGCTGCCAGCTGGGGCCTGGGGGGAGAACACCCTGCCAGCAGGGACAATCTGCACCTACCACACCCAGGACGTATGCAAAGCCACAGTGGGACATGAATATTATCCCAAATCAGCTGTTCTCTGCCCCCCAAAATCCTTCCTCCCAGACAGCCCAGCCCACCCTGGCATGTGTCTCCCTGCAGCCGAGTTCCCCTTTCTGCCACAACATACCCACGGGGTCCACCACGTCAATGTGGTCCACGAAATCTCTCTTCCCAAGGTAGACAGTGAGCTGCAGGGGGGAACAGGGTGTCAGGGGTATACAGTGCAGACCCCCCCAGGATCCCCCATGTTGTCACCACCTGCTGGGATCCACATTCCTCATCATCCCCAGTGTCACTCTGTCCCTGTGGTACCCAAGAGCCAACCCCACTCCATTCCAGTCAAAGCCTGGAACCTTTGCAGATGTCCCCAGAGCTGGAGGCACTTTGCATCTGGGGACTCTTGGGTGGCACCCCAGGGGTTTGTATTCCACTGTCAGGCAGGGATGGGCCCCCCAGTGTCACCCTCTCACCTTTCTTTTGATGGGGAAACTGAGGCACAGGGCAGGCAGTTGTCAGGCAGAAGGCAGCTTTCTGCATCAGCTCCTGTTGCCAGACCCAAAACCCCCACAGGCAGGGTTATCTGCACCCCAGCACTTCAAAACCTGCCTGCTTGACCCCTGACCTTGGGAAAGCCCCCCACCCCAGCCCCACTGCACCTCAGTTTCCCTTCCTGCTGCCATGGCAGGATGCTGAGGCAGGTAGTAGTGTGCAGGGTGATTTTGGGGTTCAGGGACATGCCCACCCCCCACTCCCAGCCATGCTTGTGACCCCATGGTTTTCCCCACCATGTCCCCCTTACCTTCCCGTTAGGACTGGCTTTCTTAAACACCCTGCAAAACAGCAAAGAGGGGGGTGAGTGCTGGAGCAGGGGGTACCCTCCACTCCTGATCCCCCCACTCTGCTCGTGGCTCCCTGTCCGTGGAGCTGTCCAGCTCCCCTTCTGGAAGGGTCCTTGGGGCAAGAAGCATCCACTGGCACAGTCCCAGTGGGTACCAGGTGCATCCAACCCTCAGCACCCACTGCCAGGACTCAGCTTTGGATAACAGAGGCATCAGGACCCTGGCTTACCCCTTCGCCTGAGGATGGTGCCCAGACACCACTGTGAAGGGCAGCAGCAACCCAGCACCCAGCTGGCCCTGGGGACCAGAATGTGGGACCATGGGGCCAAGGCATGCAGGAGGGGAGCATCCCACAGGATGAACCCACCTCACCATTACCTCACATGGATGCATCTCAAAACCCCTGGAGAAGCAAGGAAAGTCTGGGGTGCTCCTGTCCCCAGTACTTTTCACTCCCATTCCAAACCATGGGACTAGCCCCCAGACACCACTCTCACCTCCCAAAATCCCTTGGGAACACCCCACAGAGACATGGGAGAAAGGATGTGGGTCCAACATGCCCCTGCTGGGAAATGCCAGAGCATTCCCAGCCTGTCTGATGCAGGCAGGGAGCGGGCAGAGGCAGGTAGGGTGCCTGGCGCTGCCAGATTTTTTGGAGCCTGCCCTGGCACAAAGCCACCCATAATGGGTTCTCCTCAGATAATCCCTCCTCGCCTTTAAATTCCATTAAAACCATCCGGGAAGATTAGTAGTGGGTTTAGGCTGGAAAAAAAACAATTTCCCAGGGCAGCTGCTTGGCTCTGCCAAAATGTCCCAGGCTGCTACAGGATGATGGACCCTCGGCCACACCAGGAGTGAACCCTCAGCAACTCCAGCGCCTGCAGCTGCCCACACTGAGTCAAGGGGCAGGCAGGGAGGGCAGCAGCTGGTGGGTGCCAGCTTGGGGGTGACTACCTCCCCAGAGATGGGGTAGGATGCATCAGGAGATGTGTGGGCACAGCCCTCACTCCCAGATCCCTGAAATCCTCTGTCCCCACCTCCCTGTGTCCCTGCACCTGCATATCCCTGCACTCCTGCATGCCCAAGTCTCCACATCCCACTTTCCTGAGAGCCATGGGGACCAGCACAGCCTGGCCAAGCTCTGCCCAGGAAGCAGGATCTAATCTGGATAAGGGACTGTGGGGGCTGGGAGCCCTCATTCCCTTGTCCCCAGACAAGCCACAGGAACCTTCTGCCAGACACATAAAATATTGGGGACATCCTTCTGACTGTCCCAAGCCACTGGGAATGTCAGAAACATCCTGCTGGCTCTTCCTGGATGGCTTTTCCCTGTGGGGGTTGGGGGATTGACTTTTCCCAACCAAAATGAGAAAGCACTTCCACAGTAGGATGTTTGTCATGAGGGTTTGCTGGTGAAGGTGTGATCCTGTGCTGGTGCAAGGAAAGATGGAATTAATGGGAGTGCTGCTCCAACTAAATAACTTGGGGAGATAAAGGCCTCAACTTGCCATGGAAGAGCATAAGCACCCCACAGTTTTTGGGGTTTGAAAGCCATAGGGGGATCAGTCTCCAGAGTCAGGGATGGAGGGGCAATGAATGCATCCTCCTGAGAGCCCAGAGCAAGGATTTTCATGGGTAATTAATGAGGCATTATTTAAAAGCAGGATGAGGAGCAACCCCTGCCAGCCTGTCACCCCCTGTCACCCCACAAACCAGCTCCCAAGGGAGACCCCAAAGAGGGTCCAGCAAGCTGGATCACAAACTGAGGTGTGCTGGGAAGCCCCAGACAAGGCAGCCAAGGCTGGAGGCTCAGTGAGTGCCAGCCCCCTGGGACTCGGGTGATGCTCCCACCCAGTCCTGGAGACATTAACAGAGCCGCTAATGAACCCAGCACAAGCGAGATCGATGGCAGGCACTGAGGGAAGCCATTCCTCACCAGCACTCTGCCTGGCACACACTCGTGCTGGCCCCACACTGGAACAGGGGCCCCACAGAGCCTGAGACCTGTCCAGCCCCACGCTGCAGGTGCAGAAGCCCCACGTTATGGGTGCAGAAGCTCCACAGAATTCGAGATCCACACAGCTCCATACTGCACGTGCAGGAGCCCAGGCTGGCTCCACGCTCTGGGTGCATGAGCGTGCAGTGCCCTCATCTTGTGGGTGCAGCAGCCCTGCCTGGCCCCACACCACGGGTGCAGGAGTTCACATCTCCCCAGATGCCTATCTCGGGGGCCAGCTCTCTCCATAAGCACCAGTGGGAGAAGGGAAGGGGCACATCGGGACACGGTGGCCTGTTGCTGCCAGCAGGGTGACCCTCACCCGTCACCGGATCTAGGGGGAGGAAAGGAGGAAGTGTGAAGCCTTCCTTCCCCCTCCAGGCCCTTCCTGGTGTCGAAACACTGGAGAAACACGAGGCAGGAAGTGGCCTCCGCCGCTGCCCATCAGGGGCTTGGGGCCTCACGCTGTGGGCTGGCAGTCCCAGTGCTCCCTGAGCCCATCATGCTGCCACACAGCTGGATCCCATCTCTTCTGCCCTCTCCCTGCCATGGATCCCATCCCTTAATGAGCTTGTTAGGCACCCAGCCAGGGCTAAGGATGGCTTTATTGGGTGGCCAATAACTGACTGGGGTCCGTTGGATCTTGGCTGGGAAGATTTATGAGGATTTGATTCCCTTGGGCACCGGAACAGGATCTGATGGCAACACCATTGATTGCCTTTGAACCTAGGGCGGAGAATGCAGGGGTTTTGCCAGCTCTCACACTAACAAGGTTGGCTGGAGGATCTAATTAGCCAGAGCCACGTTAGAAGGGACCTCTGGGGATAACGGAACCACCAGCAACCACATCATACACTCCGGCACAACCCCATGGTGGTGGCAAGAGGCTCCCTGCCAGCCCTGCCGGGATGAGCCCAGAGCACCATGCCAGCCAAACCCAAAGCAAGAGCATCCCACAGACCCAGTGCTGCATTTTGCATCCCTGCTGCATCCATCCATCTATCCCCCAGCTGGGTCAGAGCTCCACTGACTTCCTTGGTGAGGAAACGCCTCAGCCTTGGGATCCGGGATGTGTCTGGATCCTACTGTTATTACCAGAGTTTGCTCTCCAAACAACGTCCAGGAAGCAGGAGTCTCCCATCCTGGGCCACCTTCCAGGGCTCCTTCTCTTCCCAGGGGAGATCCCTGTCCTTCTCCCAGATCCTATGGCTTCATCCATAGGGATGAATGGGATGGTAGAGGGACTGAGCAGCAGGTCTGGTGGCAGGCGAGGGTCACCTCCCTGGCAGCAAGATGCTATGGTGGAATGCTACAGAGGGGCTGGATGGGACCATGGGGACAGAGGAAAGGTGCAAGGGGTGCTTAATGCCAACCAAGGTGGGCTCTGGTGTACCAGGACCACTGCAGCACTTCCCAGCCACCAGGAAACCACCCTGAAGCCACAGGCTAGGAAACCAAGCACTCAGGAATTCCAGTAGCTGGGCATCCCATGTCGGGCTGCAGCTACCCTGGCTGGGTGCTGAGTGGGAAGAGCAGGGAAAGGTGATTGATGATGCCAACAGCCACCAACTCAGCTGTTTCCTCCAGCTCTTCCCACTGCAGGGCTTGGTGACTCCCAAGAAAAGTGGGGTGCCACAGCAGGAATCAGCAGAAAGGGGCTTTTGGGGAATCAGATAGTAAATCAGCTCCCACAGCTGAACCTCCTGATAAAACCCAGTGGATTTGGGTTTGGAGATCCAAACTGGGGAGGAAGAGGGATTTGTCAGCCTAATTCTTACCCC
>VZTR01006500.1:0-12893 GCA_013400775.1 Chaetops frenatus | reverse complement strand
TAGGCCTGTTTTGCATTTCTCTTAATCCTTATTCTCATAAAACCACTACACTACACTCTCGCCTGGTGTGAGCAGGCGAGCAGGTGAATGTGAAACCGCTACATTAAATGGTGTTTCCGCCCGGTTTCGAACAAACCCATGACAGTAGGTGAAGTCTAAAAACCATACTTTTTTTTTTGTTTAGATAAGCTCAGGAGGTCATGCAAATCAAAAGCTCGCAAAGACTGACAGGAGAGGAATGCAATATGCCCACCTATATGGAAATTGCAAAAGGCATCTCATCCTCAGCTGGTTTGCAGATGTATTATACCTGATTGGATTAAATTTTAAATGGATTAAATTTTAAAGGAATAACACTCATTCTTCATCCACAGAAAAATGAATAACTGTACAAAGTAACACATATGCCCCCTTTACCTTGTAAAAGAGAAGCTATGAAGGCAGTTGCTACACTGCTAGAACACAAAAGGACTGAGTGATCAAAGTGATATTTGCCCTCTGGAATCCAGCCCAATATAGCTGCTGCCACTGCTGCCAGAAAACCAACTACTGTTGCCTGAACCTGGAAAAGAAAATGAATTTATAAAATAATTGAAAGACTTAGGAGGACAACAGAATCATTTTCTGTTAGTCTTTCCTCCTATCTATATTTACATAACAAGAGCATGCTCATCTATTTTGTAGATAGGATGACAACCTTGGATGATTAAGAAGAAAAATCTTAGGCTAGCAGAAAAGGCTTTACCAGCATTTTACAGACTCCAGAATAACAAAAGTAAAATCAGGGAAAGGAGCTCAGGATTTACGAAAAGCCAATACCTAAAGAAGCTTCTAGACCACTTACAGTAGTGAAGTCACAACATAAATATTTCACCTATTTTTTGGGCATGTTACATTATAATGAATAAGAAATAGCTCTGAATCTTAAGAGCGATTTGCTTTGGAAAACATGCACTCCTTTCTTCAAATGACCCAGCTATTTAAAATATTGTTTATTACCCAAAAGTCCTATCACATACTTCCTTTAAACATTGAATCCAATGCAAATACAGTACTAAAAACATTTGAAAGGTCAAATGTAAAAGGTTTTTCCAAATATGAAATTTTTCTCTAAGCATCCTCAGATCCTTTCTCATAAAAAAATTATGAAGGAAATAGCCTTGGTACAGTCACAAATAATACTTTATCTCTTCTTCTAATAAATACAAGCTCATACTGTTACCATTAACACTGTTCATCTCCATAGTTCCCAATGTTTGTGATTTAACTTTTTCAATCACTCACTTACAAGAAGTAATCAAATAAACCCATTATATTTACCTGTTTTAAGGCCAAATTGCCAATTATTAGGTTCCATTTCTCAATGGGAGAATCCATTTTTCCGATATTTACCTATCAAAATTAGAAAAGAAATTCAGACGTTTGGGGTTAAAATGGTATTGTTTGAAAATACCCACGAATAATTCAGCTAATAAAATCAAAGATTTTGATTAAAAACAAGCTATATTTTTTAAAAGTCAAACAATGCTTTTGATTTTTAAATCATACTTACAATCTTTCCAAAAGTGGCTAAACTTGATACAGTTCTACATAGTAACTTGATTAACATTAGTTTACTATGCAAGATACACCAGCCACCTTACATTCCTGAAATGTCCAAGCACCAGTGGTGATTAGATCACTGGCTGGAAGACTCCTTTAGACTGAGCTTGTTTCTATGGTGCTTAAATTCCAAAAATAAAAAATGCTAAAATCTAATACTGTTTTAGCATTCTAACTTTTCATTTCTACAATACAGCTAGAGATTTCTGATGCTATAAATGATGTAAGTCCAGTATTAAGGTAGTAGCTGAAAGATAACAAGTTATTATAAGAAATTTAGAAGTACATACATACTCTTTTGTGTAATAAATAATGGATTTCTTACTTTTGCCCTTTTTTTGAGTTAGAGGACAAGATCTGATGAACAATACAAAAACCACTGCAGTACGACAGTGTTTAAAAAAACATTCTTTTTGAGATAACAGAACAATTTTTTACATGTTGAGCATAAATTTTATTGGCTTTTCCCATACAATACTAACTTACAAGATAACATACTTCTCAAAAAACAGAAAGACTTCATGCATATATTTTTCGTCTTTTGGTAATTTCTTTTCAGTAGATTTCAATTCAATTTCTTTTCCATTTTGTTTCATTTTGTGATAGTGACTTGAAAGGAACAAAGTATTAAAAGAAATGCTAATTTAAAAACAGAAATATAATAAGGCATTTTATCTCAATCACACTATAAATATTTTATAATGTTCAAACTACAGTCAAAGCTCTGCAAATACATACAGTAAGTTTAAATAGAGCAGTTGTTTCAGGAGCTGCTGACAAGAATCTCCATTGCATCCTTCTTAAATATATATATATGCTAAATTAACAAAATGGCAGGCTGTGGAGAGTTTCACTTTTTCTTTCCTTTGAAAAAGTTTTGGAAAAGTATCCAAAAAATCCCTGTTAAAAAAAGTAATCTTGAAAAATGCTTAATCTGGCCTAAAGGTGAGCTCCTGCCAAATGCCACAGCTCTTCTTTCTCCTACTGTCACCTACACATTCACGCTTCCTTTCTTGAACCAGATCCACCAGCTCCATGATGAGTTCCTGGCAACATGAATCTGCTGGTTTGATGGAAAACACTTTTTCCAGGGAGCAAAAAGAGGTTATCTGATATAAAATTATCTGATCCATCACATCCAACCATGTAACCGTGCACAAGTACTCTCAGGGGTTGGAAAGCAGAAAGAGCAGGACCAATCCTTGCAGCTGCAAATTTCCATAAACTGAGATCAAGTTTATTGTGATACTGTGAAATAGATGGACCTAAACAAAAGGTTTGTAAAGTCCTACTGCTAATGCCTAACCCTGATAACACACAGTCAGAACAAGAGTCTGCACAAATTTATAGCAATGACTGCACAAGTAGTTTTCTGGTGTTGGTGATGGGTCATTTCCTTGGGATTTTGTTGTTGTTGTTGCTCTTTAAAAATTAAAAAGGAATAGAGAGAAAAGAAAGCAGTGAATTGAGACAACGAGAATGACCCAAAGAACAGTACAAAGCTGAAGAACTGAAGGACACAAACCACAATATAAATATTGTGCTTGAATGGGCAGTTGACCTAAGGGCATGTCACACCGTTATGCTATCACAGCAATGGGCAGAAAGAGAAGGGCTTACAGAGACAGAACTCCAGAAGCACCTTTTTGCTCTCTGCTGTCTGTATTCTACATATGAAGTAACTTTTGGTGGGATAAAAATTAATGTTTTTAAAACAGTAGGCTGTAAGATTGCCAGGGTATGGAGAGTTTACACTAACACCAAAGTGAAGTACAAGCTATGACCTGAGGTAGATGAAAAAGACAGTCCTGAGACAGATTTAGTGAAATAACTGATTCTAGAGTGGATGGGAAACGGTGAGTGACCAGTAGGAAGCAGCTAAACGAGAAATTTGGGCAACAAGATGAATGAAAGTGACCAGACAACATTTGAAACCAGATGTACTATGGGTAAGAAACTTGCTAAGACACTACTTTTTGGCTGACCACATAATTAACAATGAAGTAAAGAGAATTAGTTTACAGCCCTAAGAGCACAGACATGTCTGCAAATTCAGATGCAATTATAAGCTAAGTGAGCAAGCAGGGCATGAATTAACTCCAATGCTGAACTCATGTTAGAAATTTCCTCCTCGAAAGGTAAAGCTGGTCACAGGGGCACAGTCTCATTTTTACTTAAAGACAGTGGTAAGAGGCACTGGTAATACTCCTCAAAATAAGCTTTCTTGGTATTGAATGGTTTGAGTCTTGGTAGAGTTTGGGGTTTAAACGGCCAAATTGCTTTTGAAAAACCACATTCGAGATACCTACGTTTTGAGGAATACATTTAGTGCATCCTTAATGTACAAACCATGTTACCACAGTTACTGGGATACTCTTCAGAGTGCCATTTTGGGCTGGGGAGAGTGGCCTGAAACTCATGATACCAACTTTAGTTTACCCACTGGACATGCAGCCTGTGTTGTGGAAACTCCAGTATCCTTCATCTGTGTGCGTGAGAGGGGGATCAGCTCCTGTCTTGGTAACATCTGATGGATAATAAGAACCTAGGTCAGGAGCCACAGTGCAGAAAAAGGGTCTGTGTGACCCTTTTCCAAATGTCCCCTGAGAGCTGTGATGCTCACAAATGTGATGGCACTGGTGAGGATGGGGAATTCAGCCACTGATTGACCCAGACAAGTTCTGGATTTGTGATCTGGCAAAGGTCATAGGCTCAGTTGAGACAAAGAATTAAAGATCCCATTCCTACACATTCACGTGGTGAAGTATTTTCTGACCTTCTTTATTTTAAGCCTTCAGTAAGGCACTGGTAGATCTTGGACTTGGTGTATTTTTCACTGTGCAATACAAGCATTTTTAATCCTCAGGCCACAAACTGTACTAGTCAGAAAAAAATTAAGCAACAGGTCAACAAAACCCAAAAGGTAAAGTAATAGAAAAAGCATTCATGCCCAACAGTACAGGCAGCAAGGTTTAAACACAAAATACCGTTAAGAAACAGTAAGAATTCTCAGAAAAGTAAGAACAATAAAATCTAACAGAAAACAAGACTGAATGGCTAAGGATGATGTTGATAAAGATACAATAGAACATGTCAATTCTTATGTATGAAAGTAACCAATTTCGGTAATGGGCATGACACAACCAAACCTTCACAGGACTGGCAAGGCCATGTCCATCACACTGTGCATTCAGACAACAACTCAATATAAAGTGGCAATGACATTTATTAATGACAGAACACTTGCCAATACAGAGCATTGTAATACCATACAAAAACTGAATGTCCTTGAGGGCTACAGCAGCAAAAACAGATAAAATTGAACAGCAGAAATCCAAGGTCATGCACTTATGGACTAATAATATTTCTGCCAGAAGATGGGAGTGACAACTGGAAATGAACAAAAGCATAAATAATAGGACACAGTCATTGATCACAAAGTGACTGAGAGGTCTAAACCTGACCCTTCTACGCAAGTAAGTACATAAAACCCTGGAAAGTTTCAAGAGCAATATTCTACAAAGACAGTAAAATCGCATCTGGAGTTATGTACACCTTTGACCAGACATATACTAGAAAAATTCATTCCAGTAGGAAGAGGCAGAGAGTTGGGGCCTTGCTGGAGAACAGAAGCACTGCATTAGGCAGTCTTAGAGAGATACCCAGTGCAGCTATCAGAATTAGTCTAGCCACATTATTAGACTGATCTAATCACTAGTTATTTACACACGCACAAAAGATATACAGGAAGGCAATCTGGCTTACATAGACTAGAAAACTGAAGAGATAGAACATTTCCTGAAATGTAAAAAACTGCTATAACAAATACATGACAAAAGAAAACACAGAAAAAAACCTAGTTATGCTACGTTACAGTGTTGACACACACAAAAAATAAGCAGGCACAAAAAAAAAAAACCCAAAACAACCTCATCACAACAAAAATAAATAAATTTATTTAGCCAGAAAGCTAAAAAAAAAAGTTTCTTGCCGTTTGACCAACAGAGGTCTGGAATAGTGATGTTACCCATGCTTTATTTTGGTGCCACACAAATGGTCTTTTAAAAAATTTGTTTAAAACATAAACATTTTATTACCCTATTCGAAATCCCTCAAGGTCGAAGAGATCTCTCAACCTTACAGAATGCACATGNATTATTAGACTGATCTAATCACTAGGGTTATTTACACACACACAAAAGATATAGAGGAAGGCAACCTGGCTTACACAGACTAGAAATAGGAAGAGATAGAACATCACATAGAAATGTTAAAAATGGCTATAACAAATACATGACTAAAGAAAACACGGAAAAAAAACCTAGTTATGCTACATTACAGTGTTGACACACAAAATATAAGCAGGCACAAAAAAAAACCCCAAAACATCCTTAGCATAACAAAAATAAATTCATTTATTTAGCCAGAAAGCTTNACAGCCAGATTAATTCATAAACATAAAATATTTGTGTCTCAATGATTTGTTTCCTTTTTGAAATATTTTAAACATCTATCTAAAGAGTGAAGAGGAAGAGAAAGTTACTTACAGCAGTTGACATCCTGGATGCCAAGGTCATTTCCAAATTTCCTTTGAGACCGAGAAGTGCAGGAACCAAGATAAAGACTTCAGTAACATTCTTGAACACATCCCAATGCTATACAAAAGATATAGTGGGAAACATTTAATTGAAAAATTCTCTTTAGACCATCCACAAAGTATTCCAAAATTCTGTAAATCATAACTTAACCATCTAAAAAAAAGCTTAAATCTTTTCATGTTAGACCTAAAAGTCTGAAATCAGAACTGTTACCTATTTAGATAAAACAGATTTATGACTGCATATTACTACTTCAGAGATGAGTAGACTATAAGCAAGAGATACAAAACTTGGCCTTAAAACAAACACAGTTAAAAAAAGATTCATTTGAAGTATTTGTTTTTCATGATTTAAAATAGTCCCAGATACTATGACTGCTCTTGAATTCTGCTCTTAATTTGCAATAATATGTTCATCTTTTCCTTTCCAGCTGTGTAGAAACCTCACATAAAACCAGTAAGGAATTAATTGTCATATGAACAGAACCTGTAAGTAAAAAAAGCTTGTCTTCATTCTTTTACCTCTAAGTGTGAAATTTACAGAAGCACAGCTTTCCAAAACACAGATTTTTTAAAGAAAACTCTTTTAATTTTTGTGCATCAAGTTCCCAGCACTGAAGTGCTGTGCCACTTTGTATGTCTTGTCAACCCATGTATTTAACTGGTAATCATTTACCAACTTTAGCTGAACTAACAAAGCTGTAATTTATCTTTTTATTCAGGGACTTGCAATCATTTAAATTATTATTTTAATGAAAATAAAAGGATTCAATTAAAGTACCTGTACAAAGAATAATTTTGTAAGATGTACATGAACAAAGCACGAGGCTGGTGTCAAAAAGCCCAAGGAACCAGTAAAGTATGTCAAATTTTATTTTCCTTTTTCTTGAGGTAATGAAGTGCCTTTTCATTGCAACTGATTGAAGTCCAATCTTCCTTTACTCTCTCAAGATTTTGAGTGACAAAGATTGTCACCTCTTGCTCCTATTTTAATTAACTTTGTTAACTCTTTAAGTGTACCTAAAGAAATCCCTAAACCTGAACAAAGCAAAACCAAACCAAAGAGGAGAAAATCCACACAGATTAATTTCTGTACTCTATTTCTGTTTAAATATTGTGGTTATTTCAAACTTTTTAATTAAGAAGTTCCTAGTAGCAGAACCACGCACAGACCTTATTATGTCCCAATATTGCAAACATCTACAATGTCAAACGTTACAACTACAGACCTCACAGACTACCTGTTAAAAAAGAGTCTTCCAAAGCAAATACCAACCTGTACAATATCCAAAACCATGCCTGCAGAAACAGTTCCAAATCCTGCTAGCAAAAAAGGTATGAGTATCTGCAATGCCATAATACTACTCGATTCTTTGGGCTGTTTTCTACTTCCTTCCACGATGATATCTTCATTACTCTCACTAGAGAGAGCATCATCCTGCAACATGACATCTGTTTCTGAAGTGTCCATTCCATCACAGTAATTATAATTGGTAAAATCATCATATTTAGGGCTACAGCTGGATGGGCTGTGTCCATTGCTACCATGAAAACTTGGTTCTGAGAAGTGATGGTACTCTGTGTGTTGTTCAGACCTGACATTAAAATTGTGTCCTGCTGGTTGCAATCCATCTTGCCAGACACCATTCACCTTTTTATGTCTTTCCTCTTGGTTTATTTGGTAAACAACAGGAACCATACTTAAAAGCAGTCTCAAAAATTTATCAGACTGAACTGTATTAAGATTTATGGTCCAGTTTACAAAGCCTTCTCTGTCATGGACTTTGCTATTTGTTTTGGAGATGGTAGATCTGTCTTTACAGTTAGTCATAGTGCTACAGAAGTACAGGTTGAAAAGCACTTTGTTCTTCAGATGTCAGCCAAGAAATCTTGCAGGTGAGTCACCGAGTGCCACACTTACACATGGATGAAAATGTTCCTTGTTTGCAAGCAAAAGTGTTTTTTCATTGCTCTCAGACCTTCAACAATTCCATAAGCAAGACTGTATCTGCAAAAAAAGTAGAAAGTCTATAAATATATACTTTCTATATATAACTTTTAAAATATTTTAACTCTACAGAATACACGAGACAGTGGTTTAATTTTTCAGATCCCAATCTTTTCTCTTTTCTGTTTACTGTGATTTAAGGTGAAGTTGTTTCTACTTTGACGTTTCCATAATGGTGGGAATTTAAACAATGATATACTGAGTCTCCAGTCATCTCACATTCCCTCCATCAGAACTCATTTAACCTTCCTTTTCTTTAATCTTTGTTTTGTGATAATGATTGTGGTAATTTACTGAAAGAACAGTTGTAATTTGACTCAAAGTAGTAATAAATACCAAAGTCAGCAACAAACTCCATAAATACAAGTAAATGATTGGCATAAACAGAGAAACAAAGGTCAGGGAGACTGCACCAGCATGATGTAGGGTAACACAATTCCACATGACTTTGTATCTATGCAAAGTGTGAAAACATTTTACAGTCTGCAGGAAATGAAAATATTTTAGAACTGGAGGACTTTTAATCTTCATTTCCTAAGAAACTCAGCCTCTTATGATCATATTTTTTATGTTATGATTCCTATACTTCCCTTGCCTCTGTTTCAATGCTTTTAAGTCATCCACTATTTCTAGAGCAATTTCAGATAGACTTTGCAGTGAGTGGAGATGTCACAGCTTTTAGCAACTAATAGCCTTGTAAGAGATCCAAGTTTGTGCCTTTGCTGTTAGGAATCTTCAAAAATTAGCTAGGATAACTCACTCCTATACAGCCAGAGCAAGTCAACTTCAAAATTCCTGCTGCTCACAGAACTACTTGATTTGGGTTTGTTGAGTGAAAAGATGATTCAGAAGAACCTGATGATTTTTCCTCTACCACTTGCTTTATCCAAGGCAGCTCTGACCAAGAAACAAATATTTTAAAAATTACAATGAAATTCATAGCTTGATCTAGAAAGAATCCAAGTTTTGCAAGAAACACCAATCTTTTTGCCACAAGACCAACAGAGGAATTTAAGTAACCAAGATTCCTGTAATAACTTCTGCAAATCTGTAGCAGATTGTGCTACATTGAACCTTTTAGTTTTAGTGCACAAAAAACTCCTAGGCCTCAGTTCTGGTTTCCATACACTTTAATTAGGAATAACAAAACAACTTTTGCTGCTATCATGGAGCAGCTCTAACCACATGTTAAAATGGTGCTCTGTTAAGTGCTACAGAAAGACAGAACAAGAAGCAATTGAAGAATTTCATTTCACTCACAGGAAAATGCACTGAGAAAATTTTCTGACAGATTTAACAAGGCAGAGTCTGGCTCCCATTGCAGTTTCTCCCATATGTCCTCCAGTCACATCAGCAGAGTGCTAGACCAGTGACTCATGGAAATTATTCACTGTTCTGGAACTCTGGCCAAAAATATTTGGGTTAATTATCCCTAACTTTTTTAACATAGGGATTGTTCTCCTTTACAGTTTTTATATTTTGGGGTTTTTTAAAGAAACAAATCCTTTTATAAGATTGTGGTTTCATATAATATGAGAATGTATTAACAAATAGAAATGGTACTTAAAAGGGAAAAAAAAAAGGGAACAGAAAAACTAATTAGTCAAGTTTCAAATGGAGGAAGAGGCTAGCGTGGATGGCTAACAGTTGAAATAGTACAAAGCAGTTTGGATGACAGCCATTTATGTTTTTCCTATCACAAAGACTTGGGATGACAAAATGTGAACTTAATGTTAAATGCTGAAAAATGGGAATTTAAGAAGATAAACTGAAAAACATAAAATCATAAAATTGTTTAGCTTGGAAAAGTATAGTATAATATACAGAGAAGAGTAATTGCTCNCATCAGCAGAGTGCTAGACCAGTGACTCATGGAAATTATTCATTGCTCTGGAACTCTGGCCAAAAATATTTGGGTTAATTATCCATATCTTTTTTAACATAGGGATTGTTCTCCTTTAAAGTTTTATATTTTGGGGTTTTTTTAAGAAACAAATCCTTTGATAAAATTGTGGTTTCATATAATATAAGAACATATTAACAAATAGAAATGGTACTTAAAAGGGAAAAAAAAAGGGAACAGAAAAACTAATTAGTCAAGTTTCAAATGGAGGAAGAGGCTAGCGTGGATGGCTAACAGTTGAAATAGAACAAAGCAGTTTGGATNAAAGCAGTTTGGATGACAGCCATTTATGTTTTTCCTACCACAAAGACAGGATGACAAAATGTGAACTTAATGATAAATGCTGAAAAATTGGAATTTATGAAGATAAACTGAAAAACATAAAATCATAAAATTGTTTAGGTTGGAAAAGTATAGTATAATATACAGAGAAGAGTAATTGCTCCTTCAGAGCATACAGAGAGAAGATAACTATGAACCCTTCTAAATGTAACTATTCATTTCTAAAAACTCGTTTGTATTTTTCAACCCATGACATTGTTCCAACAAAAATAATTTTTTAAATGTCATCTGATGCGATATTTTCATCCTAAGTTACAGGATGTTAATAATTACTGTGTTTTCAGGGGTTTTTTTTACCTACAAGATGCAGCAAACCTCGTTGTTCATGTTGTTCTAAGAACTTACTGAGAACCTTTATCATTGACAAGAAAAATGCCTATGTTGTTGTGTTGTCTAGAAAAGATACAGGAGCTAAAGAAGTAAGCTCTGCTCGAGTAATTCATATGAAGAAAAGGCAGTTAAAATTTAAAAAATCTCTCTCCCAGTCTCTCTAGGAAGAGGAGATAAGTAGTTCTGGTTTCTTAACATATAATCTGGAGGTTACAGAAAAAGAAATATTGGGGGGAAAAAAAGAGAGAGACAGACAAAGATCCTTTGAGAAGTCAGGAAGCAACCTCATATTTATCATATCTGGCATATTATATGAAATGAAAGGGCACCTTGTCTTTGTCCCTACAGGCAAAATAATGAGCTATGCCCAAATTATGAAAATAATAATTCCCTCTTCCTTATTGTTTCCTAAGTACCTACTTTTAAGTTTCTTCTTTTCCTTCATACATTTTATACCACATAACAATTACAGTGTACTACCCTCCTCTCTCTCTTAGTCCTGCAAGCATACACAAACATAAACAAACAGTTCTGTAAACAAAAATTGGAAATACAACCATATCCTGCCATTCACTGAAGATGTGTTCCTGAAAAATGAGACACTTGACAAAACAAAAGAGAGCAAGCCAATTTTACCTGTAAGAATTAATACAACTGATGCACACAGCAATTTAAAAAATGCACATGGAGACAGTATACATGATGGTCAGGCAGAAATAAATGCTGTAGAAAATAGCTCCACAAGCTGGGACAGATGCTGACTTTTGGAAAAGCAAAGCTGCTTTAGAAAAATCTCAGGTACTTCAGCTATGAAACTGAACACCTGATCATGATCACATTTTTCCATCCTTCACCTTTGATTGGCTTGATTCATCTCAGAAAGATGAAATGACCAAAAAAATTAAACTGTTCAGGAAGCTCAAAGAACTCCCTTCACTATTGCCCAAAGAATTGTCCACAGTTTTAGGCACACCTATAATCCAGTTCTCAAGAGTATAGGAAAGAAAATGCTTCTTCCATTCTTTCCCTTGGTTTAAAGAACATCTAGCATTGGCAGGATTAAGGGACTGGATTCTACAGCTAAATTTGATCAGATAGGTATTAGACTGCCAACAATTCATTTAAAACATGAACACAATAAATCACCATGACCTTTTAAGACCCTTCAAAAAAAAGGGGAAGGAGGAAGAATCAAGCATGAAATTTCTGTTGAGTCAACATTATGACAGGCTAAAACAAATACTTACCAAAGTCTAGGTCTAGGGAAATTTCTGATTTCTTTCAGAGCTTGGCTAACAAGACCAAAAGATAACATCTATCTAAATAATTCAGAGGGCTTTCACAGGACCCAAAGCTAATCACACCACAGTCAAAAACCTGTTTTTCCTTAAAGCTGCCAACATTTTTTTACAGGTGGTCTTTTAAAGCCATAATAATCTCTATGCTGCACTTCCAGACAGTCCACAATAAAATACAATTGTGTAAACATGCCTGTCTGAGAAATGCCTCTCAGGACAACAACAAGCCTTGGAAAGGGATTCAGGAAAGCAATATGAGATGCTATCGAAACACTGAACTTTAATATTTTGCCATAATAAGCAAAGATGAAGCTGGATTATTCCCTGGCTTGAAAGACTCTTTTTGTGTCTTCAGAGATGAAACCAGACTCTTCTCACTGAAAGGACAAGAGGTAGCAGGAACAAACTGAAACACTGGAAATGGCATTTGAACATAAGAAAAAGCTGAGTTTTTACCACAACAGTGGCTGAACACTGGTTCAAACAGGTTCTGGAGACTCCATTCTTGGTGATATTTGAAACCAAACTGGACATGGCCCCAAGCAACCTGTTCTTCTTAACCCTACACTGAGCAGATGTGGCTAAATAGAAACTTTCCTGAGATTCCTTGTGACCTCAACAATTCTGAGATTCTGTAAAGTTGGAAATGTGAGCTTCTGGGAGCATTCTTTAAGTTCAGAATACAGGGAAACAGGGATCTGCAGGGCCTCTTCTCCACTATTGTCTTGTGTATACATACAAGTGTCAGTATCAGACTGACACTCTTATCATGGCCATGGCTAATCATTTGCATTAGTGTAGTGGGCATATCAG
>VZTR01006499.1:0-17225 GCA_013400775.1 Chaetops frenatus | reverse complement strand
GCCTGCGCGTCCCGCCCGCACAACGGCTCCGCCGCGCAGGGCGCGGGACCAGGGCGCGCCCGGCCGTTGGGCACCGCGGCGGCTCGGCCATGTTGGCCCCGGGCAGGGCGGGACGGGCTCGGGCACAGGGATGGGGACAGGCTCCGGCCGCCCGGCCAGCCCCGCCCTGGCAGCGTCCGTCTGCGCGGGGGGGAGGAGGTGATGCCCGCGGGGAATCGGCGCGCGTGGGAATCGTGTGTGGGGGCACAGGAGCCGGGGTATCGCCAGGTCGTCCGGCGGCAGGGACCACTCTGTCAGACCGGAAAGACAAAGGTGCGACGAAGGATAAATAACTTGAAACGCGTAGTGCTTAAGTGAAAACTTAAACAAAACAAAACAAAAGCTGTTAAGGAAAAGAAGCTTTTGGGATTGGCCTGGAGGCGTAAGTGTCTCAGCCTAGAATGAGAGTGCAAGGGGTGTTATTGGCCTTGTTTTCCAAACTGCGCGACAGTGCTTTGTGGAGTACAATGCTTTGAATTCCTGGTTTGCCAGCTCGAACGTCAGTCGTTAGTGCAAAAAATAGAAGACTAAACATTTGCCCCGCTTGGAACAGCGTTGAAATGAACTGTCCTACCTATATGCTCAGCCTTTTTAAAGTCCATACAGACGTCGCAGCTTTTTCTTTTTGAAACAGCTGGTAGATGTATAGACAGACCTCCCTTCATCTCCTTCCACAGAAAAATTAATCTCCCCTTTCCCTATGTCTAAGCAAAAAAAAATTAGATAAACCATTTCTTTGCCTCTTCCAGTGCCAGAGATAAATGCATAAGCAAAGACATTTCCTGTACCGGTACAAAGAAGTAAACAATTTCCCTAACCCCTCCTGTCACATAGAGAAAACAATCATACCTTCTCCTGTCCACACCCACCTAGTCTCTTCCCTTCACTGTAGCTGAAAGAAAGCTTTGTCTTCCTCAATATCCCCCCTGATGTTCACAGGCACTCCCAATGTTCCTTCCCATTGGCTACCAGGTGTATAAAGGGTGTTTTCTGATTAATTTCTGTATTTTTTCATCATTTTCACAAGCAGTGCAGGCACATCAAAGGTGTCTGCATATCAAACACTGATAACATTAGTCTTCTGAGAGACCTTAAATGCTTCAGGAATGGCAGACAGAAAAAAAAAAGATACTTTTCTAGTTAGTCGAGGGAGGGGAGGGGAGGAGGAGAGCTTGTTCACGCTCACTCTGGTTAAAATAACTGGAATTGATACCAATTATCTTTTCATAGAGCTCGCAGGAGTTCTTCATCTTGAATGATGTGTCTTTTCTGACTGTCCATGTCACAGATGGTTTCATGGATGTTCAGAGGTTACATGCACCTAAGCACTGAGATAAGACAAAGCCCACTAAGTGTCCTGTTTCAACCCCTTTCCAGTCAAGTACACCATCCACAGTATGCTTTCCACAGTTTATTCAAACACTCTTGGACTACTATGAAGACTATGTAAAAAATGGAGCTAGTCTATCACATAGTAAACAGTATTTCAATTAACTCAGTGGGAGCACATTACATTGGTACCTGTCCAGCTACTCTCTTTATAAGACTGCCTGTGCTGTAAGCATTAGTCTTGAATCCTGCGAGTGGCCTTGGGCCTTCTTGGATGCCTCTCTTTCTCTGTCTTTTTCTCCATCTGCAACCCATCCTGATGTTTGCTGTCAAGGATAGTACCTGATGGAGTCTGAAGTGCAGTTTAAGGGCTTGATTCCTTCTGAATGCAATGCAAGGAACTTCAGTTTAAAAGCCCCTTTCATGCAGGATTTGGTTTGATGAAGAGGAGGAACATGCTGATACAATCGCAAAATACCTTGGCTGCAAATAGCAATGCCTTTAACAGACCTCTTCAAAATCATAGAGGCAGATATATAGAGAAAAGAAGAAAGCAAAACCTGAATACTCAAAGACAAAGCAAAGGTTAATTCTTTCATGCCAAGTCTTACACTCAGAAATCTGAACTATTTCCTCTTGAGTGTCCACAAAACTTTCTTCTTTCTGATACTGGCCATACTAAGGATATCAGCACTTTCCAGACCAGTGCTACATAGGATGAGATCAACAGGATTCAGTTCCCAAGACAGAAAAAAGTGTTAGGCACCTGACAGGAGAAAGTATATGGTGTTCAGAAATTAGAGAGTAAAAGGAATCAGGGTTTTATTGATCCTTTTTCCTGCTCACTCAGCTTTTATTACCCAAAGGTGTAAACTAACCTGTAATGACAGAAGATTAGTCTTCCCTTTCTTGCAAACAAATCTACTGAGTATTGATGAATGACAGACTGCTTAGAATCAAAGAAGTGTTTAGGTTGGAAGAGGCTTTTAAAGGCATCTAGTCCAACCCCCTGCAATGAGCAGGGACAGTTTCAACTAGATCAGGTTGCTCAGAACCCCATCCAACCTGACCTTGAATGTTTTCAGGAATAGAGCACCCTCACCTCTCTGGTGGCACCAACTGTGCCAGTGTTTCATCACCCTTGTCAAAGATTTCTTCCTCATATCTCGTCTAAATCGAGTATAAAAACTGTACCCCTTGTCCTATCACAACAAGTCCTACCAAAAAGATTGTCCCCATCATTCTTGTAAGTCCCATTTAAGCGTCGAAAGACCACAGTAAGGTTTCTGTGGAGCCTATTCTTCTCCAGGCTGAACACCCCTGTGTGTTTCAGCCTGTCTTCACAGTGNGTACCCAAAGAGGCCTGCTGAATAGTTGGAAAGTGCCAACTCAGTGGGACAAAGGCAGTAATTGGTTCTGTACCACAGTGGGCACCTAAGGAAGAAGGTGAAGGGGCAGTTGGAGGTGCTGGGGGCAATCAGAAGGCTGCTTGCCACAGCTGTCTTGAAGAGGCTTAGGTTGGTCTGTTACAGATATCATCCTCCCATGATAAACTGTACAAAGTGTTCCAGTACAAANCAATCAGAAGGCTGCTTGTCACAGCTGTCTTGAAGAGGCTTAAGTTGGTCTGTTACAGATATCACCCTCCCATGATAAACTGTAACAAGTGTTCCAGTACAAAAACTTAACAACTATTTGGTAAAAATAAAGTGGCAAAATCACAACCATTAAATGACAAAATTAAAATTCATTAAGAAAAAAAAAAAGCCCAACAGAACCAGAAAATAAAATAAAACATGCTATCTGTAAAACCTTGTCTAAAAGTTTTCCTGCCCACATAGTACATTAAGATGCATTATTGAAGATATTATGCTAGTACAGTGTGGGGAGAGACAGAGCATGCTATGTTTCTTGAGCCGTTCAGTCAGGGCCCTTGTGATCAAGACAGATATTAGTTCTAAGCAGACTGTGAGGGGTTGCTGAGGTCTGTTTTGTCAGGCTGCCTGGGGACCCAGTTCATATCTAGTTGCCCTGTTAGAGCACTGTACCTCCTTAGCAACCCTGCGAGATCTCCTGTGCCAGTCCACTTACCTCTCCAAAGTGGATGGGGTTCAATTTTAATTAAATGGGGCTTTGATATGTAATTGTAGGGCAAGCAAGGCTGGCTGGTCAGTCACAAAGCATCTCTGCCACTGTGGTATTAGCAAATGCTTATGTGGTCAGGCACCAGGGAGTTCCTGAGAAGCCATGCATGTCCAAAGCTGTGGTGATAGCACTGTGGGCCTCTCACAGTGACAGGTGCAACAATTGCTCAGCACCTTGCTATGCTTTGTCCATTCTCACCAGGCATGGCAAACTATTTTGGCTGTAGATAAATCATCACTAGGTNGAGACATTAAAACACTTAGAATATGTCTCACCATTAATTAAACATGTGTCCGAGCCTGTTGTCTCATCCAGGAATATGTATTTTAAAAGTAAACCCTTAAGCCGAGTAAGTGGTTGCTCAGGATGGCCTGAACACAATCAGCACTAGGTTCTCATTAATTTGTTGGGGATAATTGAGGCATGAGCAGGACTATGTATACTACCGTGTTGTCCCTCAGTAGATCATTCTGAGAGCAGTGTAGGCACTTCAAAATACAGCAACCTACAAATACTAGCAGTGGCAATGGAAAGCACACCAGTCAGGACTCGACTGGTTCTCAAACATGCACTTCACTATGTGGTCCACATGTAAGGTTTGCAACTCCACCCTCTCTCTGCCGTTCTCAGAAAGAAAAAATTCCCAGCAGAGCATTTTCAACTTAGAATAAAATTGTATTTCAATGCAATTATAAAAGGTAAAGTTATGTATTTAGAGCAAGAGTGCAGAGAATTACTGCCACAAGTCAACTTGCTAGTACATATTCATGCTGACATGAGAGCATATGAAGCTAAACTGGCTTGCCAGGTTCAGATGTTTGTTGGCCTTCATTCCAGTGTGTGTTCTGTTGAGGTTAAACTTCATTCTGTGTTCAAGGGTGTAAGAACTGCTGTTTAAGAACGCATAATTCACAATTTCTATTATAGTACTAACACACAAAAAAAGATGTTTTAGTGGTCAGTGAGTACACCCTGAAAAGAATCTCTGAGATCCTGCAAGTCTGAAAGCATACAAATAATTTTTATGCTTCTGTTATTACAGATATTTTGGGGGGGATTATCTCACAATGTATTTGTATTTTACTGCTGTCAGATTGCATATTAAGTAAAATGCTTTTGCTTTTCACCAGACTATTCAAATGTTTCTAGATTTCTGTATTATATATTTCCTATATAGCTTCTGGATTCTTCTAGAATTAATATCATTAGAACATTAGACTTACTACTTTGTGTATACAGCATGTCTAATGGAAGGGGAGAGATTCTGTTTTCCTGTCTCATACAGCAGAAGCAATTCTGATGGAGTGATTGGAGTAGCATTAATATAAAACTAATCTCAGGGGAAAAGCCTAATGCTGGTTGAGTCTTTTCAGCTAATGGCATACCCTTCTTTATGTACTCAATAGAAAAGTGAACCTCTGAAAGAAGAAAATGAGGAAATTACATATGTCTTTGGCTTGTCTTCTTCTCCTGTGGACCTTTCCGACCATGTAGTGAAGCTCCTCTGTTCCCCCAGCTACACAAATATGGAAGTTGTGATATTTGCAGAGACATAAATTAAAACTACTGGCTCTCCTGACACATGAATGTTAGTCTTTGCTAACTTGCTGTTACTGCAAGTTTAGTTTGCAGATGATACGTAGGATTTCTACCAAACTGTTTCAGAGAGAAACCACAAACTTGTTAAACCTCATGTCATCTCTGAATTCAATTTCCTATTATAACCACCTTAAAAATCAATATTGAAGCTTGGTGTAATCTTTCTTGTACTCTTTGTGTGGGCTACTCTGTTTCAAAGCCAGCTGTTCACACATGGGGTTAGTCCCAGCTGTTGAAACACTGGTAACATTTACTCATCCAATTCCACATGTGAAATGAAACTGACTTAACTTTAAAGGGTTTATGGGACTCAGCTACTCTTTACAGCAGTGTTTCATAGAAGCTGGGATTTAATTCTGTCAGGTGCTGAGAAGTTTCAACTCCCCTGAGTCAGGGAGCCCAGTATCTCATAGGATGTATTGAAATTGAGAAATTACATATCTCGCTAACTTGTAATAAAGCTCATTAAAATCATTAAAATCACCGCCCTATGAAAGCACAAAACTGAGGCATAATTAAAAGATAATGGGTCAGAGGAACTCAGAATCCAGAAGGAGCTCCAACAAAGTTATTTTCCTCACCCAGGCTTACTCTGGGCAGAATTTATTTATAATAACAGGGAAATGAATCATTAAGTACCAGGGTCTGAGTGTTATATTGCTAACTACTATAATCTACTGTCAGGATTTATATGGTGACTTTTGAGCTAAACCATGAGCCACCTGCTGAAAAGCAAAATTAAGGCTACATGCTGGGAAAGAGCTTTCTCATTAAAATATAATCAAGGTTTGTTAGGGCAACAGAAAAGAACTAGCCTGATGTGCTGAATTAAACTGAGTGGGAACTGAAGGTATCAGACAGCTGTGAAGAGTTCTTCAGCTCCCTCTTTTGCAGGGTGTAAACCCTACATGGGCTAACCATGGGAAACACAGACTGCATCTCTTGAATGTACATAAAAGAAGCCCCTGGCCCTGCTTCCTAAGAATAGTTTGTGCAACACATATGGTACTTCTTCTGTAATGAGCCTCCTTACCCTTGTCCATTGATTGCAGAAATGTAAAAAATAATTTCAAGTGAGCATGGTCAGACTGATATTTGAATAACAAGAAAGGATGTGCAGGCATGTATTTATAATGTGGAGGGAAAGTAAAGAGGGATCTTCTCAGTGTTCCCTTCAGTACCTTAGTACTGTTTCTTTGCTGTGGAAGTACCCTAAGCTGTCCAGCCTCTCATTTACACTGCTGTGTGAATGCTTGGAGGATGTGTGTATTCAGGTGTAAAAGGTGGGAAAAGAAGAATAGATAATATGTGATGTGAAAATGAAACAGAGGCTTTAATTTACTATCATCATTTGTCATCTCCTTCCAAAGGAATAAATGTCCATATTCACACACAAATAGTTCACAATAAATTCAGAAAATTGAAACTTAAAATCATTGTATAATTTGGAAAATTAAGTAAACAAAGGAAAATTCCTGCAGGCATTCTACAGATAGAGAAAAAGAAAAAAGAGGCCCAAGGGCACAGTTCAGTATGTGTGCTATTTTATTAGTAAAATGAATTCCAGTAGTTTCAAAAAGACCATTCACACATAGTTCCACCTTTAATTAGGACCGCAGATTTAAATTATAGAACACATTTTTTGCTTAGCTGAGATATTAATTTTAATTTGCAGGTAGGCAGAGGTTGCTACCTACAAGTAACTCCCTATGAACAGATTTAGTTTTGTGTGAAATGGGCAACATTAACATGTGGGGCTAAGCCTAATAAGTAGCTAGGTCATAAAAGGAAATCACAGGTGGCAGAAAAGATAGGTGCCAAGGCCTATTCCAGTGCTTGGCAAAGTGTGCTGTGGTGTCAAAGCACAGACAGGAACCATAGGTGGTACAAATACCCAGAGGGATTTTCCACTGCACAAGCTGGCCAATTCAAGAACATCATCTGAAGATTCTTTAGAGAAAAAGAGTCACTCATCACAGAGTCCTCTTCTCTACAGTAAAATAATGACAAAAGCACTCATTTGGCAAAGTTCAGTGCATTGGACCTTCAGCCTCTGAAGGTATGCAACAAACTACAAGCTGCTCAATCTGGAAACAGGAATTCATGACTCATGAATAGAGAGAGAAAGTGTTTCAAAGAGAAATGAAACATGAGGAGAGCTAGTCCTGTGACGTTAGACTTTAAAAGCGTGTTCTTAATGTTACATAAAGCTCAGTAATAGTCTGTCTACTCAGTCATGCAATATGCAAAGTTTTGGTGAGTATTTTCAATCAGGTGAGTATTTTCAAATACAAACTTCAGTTTGTAAACACTAATAAGCTATTTCTGTAAATGGAAAACACACTTAAAAATGAGCAGTAAAAAGCCAAGAGGCAAGAAAGGAAGAAAATAAGGATAGGAAAAATAACATGAGAAAGATTATGAAAAGCCACATATAAAAAGAAAAGAGGATGAAGCAAAGCAGCAAAACACAATCATCTTTTATTTTCTGACATTAGCTTCCCAGTAGTGTGACCTTTGCCATTTTCTGTCTCTTCATTCTGTGCTGCTTCCACTTGTGCTCTCCTCTTTTAATTCAACATTTTCTTTCCTTCTGGTTTTTGTTTGCCCTCCTAGTATTGTCTTTCTGTCAGTGAGGAGGCTGCTGATGGGCCACAGCTGTCTGTCTCCCAACAAGTGATGCCATTACAGGGCTGTTCCCTTCCAGGAATCAGTGGATGAAGACTGGAGTCCTGCTGTCTGCAGAGCATCAGCTAGGGAAAAGGAGATCTGAAGGTGTGAGAGAATGACTGGTCAGTGTCAGTGGTCTTAAGAGTGCTGAGCAAAGTTTCAGGGGGCTTTTTCTGAATGAAAATAACCTGCCTCTTCAGTTTCTTTCTTGAGGGCTCTGTGCTAGTCCTACCCCTTCAACTGCAGAATTTGTGTCTGGGGCATATACCCATGAGAGTTGCTGCAGCACATGGAAGCACAGAGGAACGGGAATCCAGCTAGTGAAAGCCTATTGGAAAGAGGATTGGGGCCCTGATAGGTAAATTTAAAAAAAAAGTAAATCTATATTTTCTAAGTAACTGATTTCCTGAAAGCTCTTCAGGTCAGTAATTTTTTGCTAAATCCATATTTTGTTTTATTCTATTGTCCATTTTTCCCTGGGTCCTTCCTTCCCTCCCACTCAACTTAATAGATTTATCCAGTCTGCAATTGTAGAGTTGAGTTCTTCCCACATGCTCAAGTCCTCTGCTCCCACTGCTATGATTTTTGTTGGCATAGAGCACTATAAAATGAATGTTTACCTGGCAGCTGGGTGTTCATTGGTGGAATGATATCTTCCCTGTTAGCCTTCTGGATAAGATTTTCACCTTGCACTTCAATTGCTCTGTTCAGTAAGGCACACCAAGCTTGTGACTCTGAGATAAGTGGGATAGCATGAAGGATTTCAGGTACCCAAGAAACACTTATGACAAATTGACAACAATTCAGAGCTTCTGAACTTAATGGCACCTCAAAATGGCATGGTCAAAGGAATTAATTCCTGAACCACTGTATACATAAAGATCCATTCAGACAGCAAAAAGATGTCTTCTCCTTCTGGAAGTTTTAATCGGGTGCTAGACTGGTAACAGCTAAACTGCAGTTTCAGGAATATGTACTAAATAGTCTATTTCTGAGATGTACCACAGGCCATGTGATGTCAGGTTACAACACAGGTCTAACTAAGACATCTTCAGTACATGGGGAGTGCCACCAAAGAGAGAGCAAATGTATATACATCTATTCTATTGAAATGAAAGTGAAAACATTTTTTTTGTAGCAAGTGTTTCTCTCTGGCTTTTTAATGAAGAAATTCAGCATTGATTTGTGCTACTAACTTTTTCTTTCTTTTTTTTCATTTTAGAGATGGAAGTCTCCGTTGGCAAACTGCCAGAACCACAGGAAGCAAACCAGAGGACCAGAGGCACAGGAGCTGATAGAAGGGGAGCACACTTCTCCCAGTGATAACTGATTATAATGTATTTTAAAAAATAATTTCCTTCTTTTGGCTTTTAACCAAGGTTGTGTTTTCTGCCTCCAAGACATAAAATAGAAACTCCACACTGCTCCACACCTCCTCCCAACTCCTGTAAGAATGCAAAATTGGTGCATTTCCTAGGATTTTCCCATGGCATTCATTTCAGAAGAGCTTTATCTTTTCAGACTGTAAGTTGAAGTACAAAAAGGTATGCACACTTCTTCATATATGTGCATATTTATTTTTTGAAAATGAAAGATAAGTGCTCCAAATGTGTTGAATCTTTGAGAAATAATGTTTCTGAGTAAATATTCAACTGTCATAACATTAGATGTGCTGAAACAATACCAGTTGAATATAATGACCTTCCCTGCTCATGTTGAGGGAGTTAATAGCAGTAGAAAAGAATTTGATTGACAAGAAGGCCATTCATAGTAGCCATCAATATCAGACAGGACACCCGACTGTTTCATGGACTTTACAAAGAAAGACATAAATATTTAGAAGTTTTGCTATGCAGATTAGTATGGAGAGAAGAAACTTCCTATATTTATTTTCACCCATCCTGAAAATTTGAACCCTTTTTCCACTGTGGAGCAAAATCCTCCGTGATCTACATGAGAGGTTAAATGAGGATCAACAGAACATCTCAGCCATGAAACATGACATTCCTTGAACAGATCACCAGGAAACATTTACTTGGGGAAAAAACCTGACAGTTAACCTCAAGCAAGCAGATCTCACAGAAGGAGTCATTTTCATTTCCCATGTTCCCCAAGCACTGTGATGTGAAGCCTTTGAAATGACAGTAGCTGCAAAAGACAGGAGCTCAGGCAGAGAACATGCCTGAGGGACATGCTGTGGCTCCAGCAGCTGTGAGGAAGACATCAGCTTAGAAAACAGCACCCAACACAGCACCTCTGCCACAAGCATCAAATGGAAGACGGCAAACCCAATTTCCAAAAAGCCAAGCCATTTACAATCAATGCACTTACTAGTAACTTGTGGAGAATGTCTATTAGTTGTATAAATGCTGTTCATACAACTCACTGAAGAACACAAAATTGCTTTGGCCACTCATCTGAAAGCTTAAGGCATCATGACATCAGGTGCCTCACTGTACTCTGGGCTTCACATGTTTGTTCTCAAACATTGTTCTTTCTTCTGAGTGTTGTATATTTTATCTGGAAAATAACACTGCTGTCCAGTTTTCTTTAAGAGCAGATTTAGAAGAGTCCAACTTCTGCTTTTGAAAGTAGATTGCTTTAGACACCTCTGGGTCTTGCTCTAAATATAAATCACCCATGCAGTATGCTTGTCAGCTTAGGCCAGACATGTCATACCAGGGTTGGTTGCATTTGGGATTTTTTTCTTTTTTTCACCTAGATATAAGCAAACCTTAATGTAGAAATTTGAAATACAACCAGACTACTGTCATCCTCAGTTGAGAGAAAGAAACAGAAGCACTCTGCTTGAGTCCTTCTTTCCCATATGGATCACAGTAAGTCAAAACTGCCATTTTCTTCTGAAGTTATTTTGAAGATATTTTCTATTTTGATACAGATCCTGGAGGAGTAGATAGAATAACCTGGCATTGCTTTTTTCATAGCAGAAGAATGACCTGTTAGGACACTCATTTATATGTACCAGACATTATGGCAAACATGGAATTCTCTGTGTCCTGAGTGGGAATGTTCAATACCAGCATGGCCCTGGTAGAGCTTTAGATAAATGTGCTCTCCATCCAGGTTTAATTGGGAAAAACATTTTTGCTGTGCTGTTCCCAGTGATATCAGACCAGATCAACGGCACTGCATTTCTACAGTCTGCATCTTTAAAATCTGTTTCAAATCAGTGGTTTGATGCTTCTTAATCATTGGTTCATAGTGCATATAGTCAGTGCTTGCAAAAAATTTAGCTTTGTATCTTTAAGAGTTGCATGTTTCCTTTGAGACTGACACTAATTTTTAGCAGAGCCTTGGGCAAGAATAACATGAATGCTGCAAGCCTGCATGGGGTTCTGTCCTCAGCAGTGCTGTGAAGAGAGGATATTTGCACATCCATGACAAGCCCTAACCTTTCCTCCCACTCTCAGCTGTCCGTGAGTTTGCCCCCTCAGGCTATGATTGCCACATCTCTTCATTTTTGACGCTTTGCAGACCTTGATGCTGTTGCGGACAGTGCTGAAAACCAGGAGCAGGGGAAGGATGTGGTAAGGAAGAACGATGTGTTGAGATTGAGAGGTAAACCAGAGAATTCAGTATTTGACATGGCCTGTCAGTATCAAGTGAGTGCACAACATGGAGAAGGAAGTGTGGACTGAAGGAATAGGTGGTAATACTTGTGGAGTAGAGCTCTGGGAAGATGGATCTCTCCATGAATAAAAAGACTGCACGTCACAGTTAAGGTTTCCTATTCCATTGAGTAATATCAAGGAGTCTTCATCAGTTCCTGAAGACTTTTTCACAACATATTGGGTACCCTTTACATATGCAATATGAAAGAATCTGGCAGGCACAAACAAGCTAGTCAAAAAGAAATTACTACTTTGTGGAAGAATGAATTGATAGCTGAAACACAATGAGCTGTGAGAATAGGTCAGTAAGACTCATTCTCACTTTTGGTGTGAAGGAAACAAACTACTTGGATCTCCAGGAAACTCCAGTCACAGACAAGTGACACAAAAAGTTGACATTTGGTAATTTAGATCCTCCTGTAGGTTTTGTCTTTCTAGCCCATCTGTCAAAAAGATACAAACCCCACACATATAGCAGATGGGGAAGTGGGAGCAGTTAAAGCTGTAGACAAGAATTAGTCAAGTCCATGCTACCTAGTGACTTTGATCTCCTTTCTGTTACCTGTTCTTTCACTTAGCAAGCTTTCCTAATCAATGCTCTTTTATCAGTCTTGTTCTTGTTCTGTATTTGAAAATCAACAGAAATATCCTTAGCGTAACCCATCTATCAGCCAGATCTAGATCAACCATTTTATTTTCAGCCCACAGGCATTTTTCTTGTTAGACAGCTTCTGCATCTAGACTGTCTCTTCAAAGTTCACCTTGTACAAAAGCATCTGAACGGCGAGCAAGAGAGAAGGATATAAGAAAATGTAGCTAATGTCAGAAATGGAGACAACTGCAAAAGAGGGTCAAGAGAGTATTCTTCAGCAGAAGCTCTAAATCTATGAAATGGGTCAAAATGTAAATTAAGCCAGAACTCTCAGCATCTACCTGGGACAAGTGCCCATCAGCACACAGATTTCAAAGCTGTTTCAACATGCAAATTCATAGATTTTGAGTTCGGATGACTCTATGATGATTGCCTGGTCTGAAGTCCTGTGTAATATATGCCCTAGGACTCACTAAGGAAAAATCCTTCTTTAGACCTCACATCAGTACTGGAAGTAAAGGATATATTAAAATAACCCAATCAATCATATTCCCAGTGGTAGAGAATTCTTCATAAGCCCTCTGTGTTGAACTTCATTGACTACCCCCATTGTTGCAATACTTTGACTTTATTTCTGATCTGAATTTGTCTAGCTTCAACTTCCAGCAATTAGTTCTTGTCTGAAGCACTTTGTGTCTGATTTGAGTTTACCAAAATTCAGCTCCCCACCTAGATTATCAAAGGCTTCTCTCACATTTGTATTGCATACCACTTTTGTGAGATAAGTAGAGAAAGTAAGATTTAATATGTATACATTCAATAAAAATAATAAATATTTCAAGACCAATTAATAAAATACTACAGGATATATTTCTTTTTTTCAAAATGAATATTAACGGCCCTCACTCCTTACTGCACGTCAGATTTTGCTTGCTTACAGTAATTTGTATTCTGATTGCTACCCTGAGAGCAACCTAACATTCTTTCCACTGATTGCAAAAATCTATTTGTTTTGATTCTTGAGAAAAATTACTAAAGCTAAGAATGCAAAAAAATAAGGCAAAAAACTCATATATTTGTCTAACTCCTAGATTATATTTCACCATCCAAAGCAGAAAATAAATATGTAACTCAGAAAGTAAAAAGTGACAGAAATCTTGCCTCAGAGCTATTAGCCATTAAGTTCTGAGCATAACCTCATTTATTTTTATAACCCTTAATTTGATTTCAAAAGAAATGTATGATACTGTAGCTAATTTCATCCTGATATGAAAGCTAATTTATCTTGCCTGTACATGTAGCATCACGTAGATGGGAAAACTATTTTATTTGGACAGAGTTATGGCAAAAGTGCTCATTTTATTCTGCCTGTGNATTTCATGTCGTTGGACTCGACAGCAACACGTGTACAGGGTGTTTTCCCTGCAACTTAGAACAAGTTGATCCCGTTCTGTGCCTCCCTTTATTCAGGTGTGGTCCTATTGCATTTTATTCTATCTAATGGCAGCAACATTGGAGGTTTTAAGAACTGCATAAAAAAACTCTCAAGCAAGTGAAATAAAATCCTTTTCTGTACAAAATAAAGTTGTTTAGTAGTTATTTTATTGTTATATTTCATATACCACAATCAGACCAAAATATGTTGAAAGTAAAGGTGTAAAATAGGTGATGTACATGATATAACTATGTAATTGGATAATGTTCATTAAAAAATTCCAGCCAATGAGAGGAAATCAAATCTTTCCAAAGAACAAATAAACGACACAAGTATCTTTCCAACACCAGAACATAAAGAACAACCATTAAGTACTATGTTAAGAATTATATTTTTGTTTTCCACGGCTTCATGAAAATCTTTATGTAGTACTGAGGAAGTTTTAGGTAAACAAAAGTACCAGAACACAAGAAATATATTTTCTGCATGTTCTCACAAACTAAGAACAATCAAAGCAGAAGCAGCAGCAGCAGCAGCAGCAGTAGCAGCAACAAAAATAGGTAATGCCTGCCCTCCGTGCTTCCAGAAGTTTTTTTAATGCAGAATAAAACAAGAGTGAAATTCAAAACCAAGTTCTTAACAGGTGAAAAATAGATTAATGCACCATGATTGCTTGCCAGTGTTTCTGGACATGAATGGGACCAGACAAAATACACTGAGACCACTTCACGTGACTTCACGCAACCATGGCAGTGAGAAAGCACTCACAGAAGCTATAACCATTATTTATTACCTTATTGAGACCTGTCTTCACAGCCAGGGGAGAGATTATTATCAATGAGAGTTAGGCTAGAAAGTATTCAGCAGTATACTGGGAAATATGAATTTAAATAAGATATGTGATGATATTGAAACTAGTTTTATAAAGCAAAAATATTTGGCACTATTTAGTATAAAAAGTTGAGTATGGGCATAATTCAGCTTTGCAACTTTATGCAGCCACTTTCTGGGAATGTCACAGTTACAGGCTGTTGTGAACATCATCTATTGAAAACCATGTTCTCTCCAGAACTTTCTTTAGGAAATAATTTTATTTTGATTGCTTGTGTTGTTGAGCAACAATGTAAACTTTTGCATGGAATAGATCCTGTATCTTCTTGATACAGAGATGGGAGAGCTGGAGCCTATCTGCCAACATGAACCATTTTAAAGTTTGGTTCCAGGGATAAATTAACCTTTTATTTTTCTTCTCTCATCAAGAGAGAGATATAAACACCTCTAGAGGACCTCACCAGTACCTTATTTAAAAGTGTATGGCTCTGCAAGTATAATAAATCAGAAAAATCCAAACAGCAGTTTCAAGGAAAAAGTTGGTTTAATTTTGTTTAGGAAAGGACTGTCTTATTTTTGAACTTCATTGATGACCATATAAAATAGAGTCTGCAAATGAAAAATGTTTCCAAATATAGCTCTGCTGTTGGCTTGGAGGGAGGTTGTAACACTAGAAAATGACACTGCTTCTATTACTATATGGATGACATAGAGAAATGTCTTACAGACTGAAAAGTAGCAGTTCCTCACAGAATTAAATATCAAAAATTAAAACTAATTTAGCAATTCATTTTGTAGGATGAAGTTGTTCTTAGCATACAGATAAAATTGGAAATTTTTTAAACTAAGGATAGGTTTTCAGCAGGCTGGCTGGGGAGTTTCATATCACGTTATATATTTAGCTGGATGCATTTTCTTCAGTAAGGCTGCCAGTCTGTAAATTAGACCTAAGTTCGTGAACCACCAATCATTTGTTAAAACTAACTTTCTATTTTTGCACATGAAGTTTCTGGCAAAGTTTTTGAAGTCTGTTTTCTTTCTCATCTGTGTTTTTCAAGCTAGGCATATTGCATCTAAAATCCGAAGTAGGTTTTCTGGGACAAGGTATCTGGGACATTTAATTATATTTACTTACTCTTCCAGTCCCATTGTCTTAGTGCAGTAAATGCTTGATAACTGTTCTATATGCATAAGCAAGACAATATCAGCCATGTCCCTGGTACAATATCAACTTTGTAAGACTTACAATTCTCCAGGCTGTTTAGCCTGGGATGAGTATTTAAATGTACTCCAATTGTGGACTGCTATACACATTCATGATTTCTGTGCACTGCTTCCACACATAGAGCTGTTACTGCTTCAGAGCAGCTGGTCATGCATGAATCTAAGCAGATCTAGCTCTACTTTCATTCTGTCTAAAATCTTGACATATCTGTCCTCTGCTGAAAATGAGTGACGCAGTTCCATGAAAATTCAAGTGTCGTTACGCTGTGTTAACAAGGCCTTCATACCAGCATCAGAAGGAAATATGTTGACACCTTGTTTACAACCATTCTCTGTGGACATCTAGAACATACTCACCTTTCACTCACGTCTATTTTACATTGGGACAATTCCACTGGGTTTACAGGTACTTTTCTTGATAGCCATCTGAGGAGAGAGTCAGATTCTTAATTCTCTGGTTTTGCTTGTTCTGGAGTTGAATGTCAGTTTAAGATCTCAGACTTGCAAAATTCTTTGAATGACTTTGTGTGAAATTGTTTTAAACATAAAAGTGTAAATATAATAGTGTAGTTTTAAATTTAAAAAAGACAAATGTTTAAATGTGAAATGGTAAACATCTAAAGCATAAGCCTGATAATCATGTGAACCATATTTTTTTTTATCCTAGAGTGCTGAAGATTAGCAGTTTNGTTTAAATGTGAAAAGGTAAACATCTAAAGCATAAGCCTGATAATCATGTGAACCATATTTTTTTTATCCTACAGTGCTAAAGGTTAGCAGTTTGACCTGGCCTTCTCAGATGAATAAGTGATTTCAATGTTATGTCCCTGATATTTATTAAGACTTAAGAGAAATTCTAGGGTTTTTTTCTCAGTGATTAAAATTTGTTCTCTTTTTAGAGTTTTATCATGTGGGTGAAGTGCATCTACAAATAAGCAGCAAAAAATACAGATTCCTCTGTATCTCTGGTGTCACTGCTATCACAATATCTGGCTTCAGAAGCTTCAACACCCATTAAGACATCCCCACTACTGGTTAACCATCTGCTTATGGTCTTTTACTTCTGAGTTGAGCCCAGACAGACCAGTAGTACTCAATTAAGTGCCCTAATACCACTCTTGCTCCAGCTTTTGGGGTTTCTGTCTTTCTTCTTTCAGACACTGTGTTTGCCAGTCACAGAAATCTATGATTTCACTGCTGCAAGTATCCTTCTCTTTCTCTCACGTTGCCTTTTCTCTGCTTTTCTGACACCTTCATTCTTCTTTGTGCATTTTTTTCATCCCTCATTTTTTTCTTTTCTTTCATCACACCATCCATATTTTTGCTGAAGTATGGCTTTGGACCCATTCCCTCACTCTTCCGTATAGGATTGTCTTGATTCTTTTGATAAAAGAAATCCGGTAGGAGGGAGAAATGGGCACCTGAACTGCAATCTCCACTAGCATGAGTTCATTGTCCTCATCTCTTCTGCATTGTAATACCTCTATTGTTCTCTTCTGACTCATATAAACCATTCCTGGTAATATCATCTTCCTTCTGCATCTTGCCAACCCCAACATCCTCTCAGTACAATCCTGGCTGTGAGTTTCCTTGTCCTTGCTTTCCAGCAGAGAAAAATTCTTTGCCCATGTTTCATTTTGCTTTTTCTGTCATTGCTATTGTGGCACAGTCAAGAAGAAATCAAATCCAAGAGTTTCTACTTCAGGAAAAAAAAGTGTTTTTCCACTTC
>VZTR01006497.1:0-14780 GCA_013400775.1 Chaetops frenatus | reverse complement strand
CTCACAGCCTTGGAAAAAGGCTGTTTCATCCCAACATCAACCCCAACCTGCTGCCCCTTGCTGAGGCAGTGGCACCATTTGGCCTTTCAGCACAGAGCCAGTGGGAACTATAGCATCCCCTCCTCTGACACACCCATATGTGGAGACTGGGGAGACTCAAAAAGGACAGATTTGGAACAAGTCCCTAGACCATAAAAAAAGCTCNCTTTCAGCACAGAGCCAGAGGGAACTATAGCACCCCCTCCTCCAACACACCCATATGTGGAGACTGGGGAGACTCAAAAAGGACAGATTTGGAACATGTGCCTAGACCATAAAAAAAAGATGAGGGAATTATTCAGGAGAGTTGCTTACGTGTAATTGTGATTCTGTACTAAGAACGTGTATAACTGTAATCCTGTAAGTGGTCATATTTATTTCAGCAGGGTGACTGACATGGCCCTGCAAGTGGTTGGAAATTATTGAGGTCTCCTCAAACCTTAGGAACAAAACCTAATGCATCAAGAGATCTCTATTTGGTATTATAAAGGAGATTCAGACTTACTGTGAGATTTGATCTCTGGTCATCTGAAATAATCACACTGTCCACCACATTAAAATTTCTACCAGTTGTAGTAATTTTGCGACCACCACTGCAAAAACCAAAGCAAAACAAAATAAAAACAAATATGGGGAGAAAGGGAGGTTAATATTATCTGTTATCCCACAGATATATCCTGCATTACGGTTTCAGTTGTGAATAAACTACTAATGTGCATTTTGCTTTAGTAGCAGACAACATAATAAACTCAAACTGCAGAACAAGATAATTTGAGCTATACAGTGTACTTCCACTCTTTCCTTGTAATGGTAAATACTTTTGCTACCCCAAAACCACATTAATTGATTGCATACACACATATACTCCTTTTCAGGGACCCTCCACCTTGTTTTCTATTTACGCAGCCCAAGAACTAGATCATGATTTAATATTCTGTCTTGAAGAAAGAGCATCATGTTGTTTCATTGCCCCAGTGCAGCCCTGCCTGTGCTTAATTCTTGCCTTCTTCAGGACAAATCCATCGTGCCAGGCACCTCACAGGAAACATTCTCAGCAGTGTTCAGACCATCTGTCTCAGCACACAATGGTGCTTGTGTCTGAGGGCTCTGGCTCACAATCTCTGCTGTACAGAGTTGGAGTGGCTTAAGGTATTATTAATTTCCAGCTGCCTGAGCTGCCTCTCACCTGGAGATGAGGGCATGCATCCTGGTTGCTCAGCTGCTGCAGCTGCCAGCCCAACCCGTTACCTCAAATCCTCACTCGACAAGATATCTGATTCAGAACGTGAAAACAGGTAAGAACTGTGAAAGCAGAGGGACAAGTGGAAAGCTGTGCTGGAGAATATCTTAAAAATCACCCTGTAAGTCTTTCACCAGATCTGTAAGTCTCCCACAGACCACAGCAAAGGCTTGAAAAGGGCTCTTTTGGCTTTAGGAAAACACATTGTAAAGCGAGTCTGTGTACGCGAGTGCAGTGATGGTTACTTTCACTTCACTTCCAATCCACTGATACCTTACACTGTTTCACAGATGAAGGCTACATTAGCATCAAGAAATCCAAGTTAATTTGAGTTGGAATTTATGCATGCTATCCATATTTTGGGTTTAGGTTTAGTAGGAATAAACTACTTTTGACTTCTATAAAGGAGACCTGAGGGGGCAGAAGTAGTCTGCAGAATCCATCTTGAAGCTACTATGACCCTATCTGTTAAACCACTTCACAGGCTTAAATTCATCCAACACAACAGGTTACTGCAGCCTTCCAAGCTTCCTTCAGCTGCAGTCTGGCCAAGGAAGAAGGCTCATATTGGCTCAGGGCAACTACATTTGAATAAATACATAAAAAGTATAGAAAGACAAACTTACCTGATCCAGGAGGTATTTGGTGTAATTCTAGAACATGATGGCAGTGAAACATAATGCAGGGTCATTGGTGGTGAACATTTTTTCCCATTAGCCTGGATACATATACTTTTGGCCTCCTTACGTGTTGGTGGGAGAGCAAATGTCATTTGTGTGTCATTTAGCACATTTCTAACTTTAATGCTGGAGAAGAAAAACAAACACTGAAACAGATGCCACTCATTGGTGTTACTACATGAAGACTATAGCCTACAGCAAGTGATAAGGAGAAAAGAGAACTGAATCTCTGTCTCAGCTGCCAGATGGAAGTGGAAAGAGAGCAGGGAGTTGAAGAGACAAAGTAGGGCATCTTTTGAATGAAGTTGCCATTGTGACACAATAATCGCAGAAAACAGTATAGAGAATCGGCCCTGGGATGAGGCTATGTAATGCAATGTATGATTTTGCTGTTTACTGTGTACTTCCCTGTGCTACCAGCATGGTCCATGAGCTAGTCAAGAATGAGAATTTTCCTTTTCTTTCTTCTTTTTCTTTCTCTCTTTCCTCCCATTTTTTCCCTCCCTCCTCTTTCTCTCTACTTCCTGTCTTACCCTCCTTCTCTCCTTTTGTTTTCTGTGTTCCCCTGAAAATTCATGGTTGAAGCAAAAATTGAACGCTACCTTTTAAAGTGCTAGCTATGTAAAATGGGCTCCCTAATCACAGACAGCCATTGCAGCTGCACCTGAAAATAACTGATTCAGAATAAGCCTGCCTAATTATCTAGGGGCTTACACTGTGTGATCATCAACAGTGAAAAATAGGAGCTGTTGCACGAGAGATTTCCTTCCCTGGCATTGTGTCTGTGCTTTACAAGCTGAATCCTAGAATATATGAGAAATATTTTAAAGCAGGGGAGATTCAAACAAAAGCTGAGACTTTCCTGTGACCTAACTTCTTGATGCCTGCTAGAAGGCACAGAGAGCCACAGAAACAAAACTGTCCTACTGCTACAACCCATCCATCCCTTGTATTGTCTTCAAACACCAAATTAATTTCCATCCTTTGGTAATTTAAAGTGGAAGTATAACTAAAGGAGTGCAGAGAATTCCCTGCTCTGCTGAGGAGAGGTACATGACAGCTGTTCACAGAACCATATTGCTAGAGCGAAATGGATAAAATTTTCACCATGCAAAGTAAATAGTATTATTTTTCAGTTTAACTCACACGTCTGGTTTACAGCCAGTGATTCCAGTCAGTATCAGTTTTATGCCTGATGCACGTGTAAAGTTTTCTCCTTTGACTGTTATTTCACTTTTGCCTAATGTAGAAATCCACAAAGGTTCAATGGATTGAATTCTGATATGCTATTAGGAAAGAAAGCAAAACAAGATCTGGTTATGAAAAGGCTGGGCAGATAAGCAACAGCTGTAAAAACAACTACAACTCAGGAATGCAGATTTTATAGCATCGGGATTCATTTTTATTAATAATTTCAAATCCTGTTAAACTTAGTCCTGGGAAGTACTGTTAATCACAACATCATTACAAGACAATTATTTTAACCTACATATTTTATATTTCAATTTATCTCATAACAAGGTTGCCCAAAAGAATCAGTCTGATATGCTGGAAGGTAGGTAGCATAAAAACTCAGCTTGAAATGATACATTTCATGTGACCCCTGAAGAACTAAAAAACAAGGCAAGACAAAACCCATGGTGCTGTCACTATGAGACACCAGATGAACAAATGAAGGCATCTTTTGTGACCTGAAAAGGGGAAGCAGGGTCAAACCCTTGAATGAAAATTTGAGAAAGCACCCCAGAATTAGCTTCACTAGAAAGTCTTTTCGAAGTCATACATAGAACTAAAGGTACAAAACAACTGCAGGGGAGTTTTTTGGTATCTCATTTTTATGCTAAGTTCTCCAGCATTTAAAAATAACCCTAGCTTGCTCTGATGTTGTCAGAGTCTTGCAGAAAAACTGTGCTTTTCTTTGTCTGTATTTACTTACTCTAACTAACACAACTGCTTAAGAAGAAATATTTTTTTCCCTACTGTATTCACTTGATACTTTTGACAGCATCTCATGTTTAATCAGTTTTGCTGCTTCCCGTTTTACAATCACACAGACGGTTTCCTCTCTGTCTATCTTTCAGACAACAAACTGAAACATTCAAAAAAACAGGAAAATATGCATGTGAAACCACAAACTGTTTGGGACCTTCTCAGGCAAATGATTTTTAGCTTTAGACTGCCTGTACTACTAGTTTAAATTGAGTTTTTAGAGCATTGTGATTATCCTGATTTTTGCTGTGCACCTGTGGACATATTCACTGGGCAGTTCAAGTCTTCCTGACCCTCTTAAGGGTGCTGGTGCAAAGCCTCTAGGAAAGTCCATCCCACAAGTTTTTCTCACCATTAATCTTTTCATGTACCCAAAACAGCACTAAAACTTCGGGCTGGTAGCCTGAGGGGACCAACAGGGTCACAACACTTTGACCATTTCAAAAAGGTCCCGGCACATTGTCCCCACATGCTACCACGGTTTCACAGAATGCCAGAGCACTCCAGAGCAAATGAGGGATCTGTCACCACTGATTGAAAGCTGCAACTTGTGCCTTAGGAAAAGGCCAGAGAGTGCAAAGGCTGGGGCCAGAGGGCCTGCAAAAGGGCCTCCAAGATGACCTCTCATATGGATAATAGAAGAAGGCAAAAGAAATCCCTCACAAACAGTCTGAGGGGGAAAATTCACTCCCACGATGATCTGGAAATCATTTTAATTCTTGGGACAGGACAACTGAAGCAGAAATCTAAGAGATTAAAGCCAGAAAACCACTATTGCTTTTCTTCACCTGCATCCTGTCCTTTTGCTTGTGTCCAGCCTCCAGTGCACCAAGGACAGTCAATATCCTCACACAAATCCAGAAGCCAAATACCACAGAAAGGAGGAAAACACCACTTTGGGTTCTCACTGTAACCACCAGGGAGCCCTGAAGCACCAGAATACCACAGTATCACACAAACACATGGAAATCCCCCAGACTGCATCAGGGCTGTGAACCCCGGTGAGGGAAATGCCAGGCACCCCTTGCTCAGGGGTGCAGCGGGATGCTGTGGCACTTCAGGGCTCCCACTGGTCTCTTTGCCAGGCACCACACACCACAGAGTGCTTCAGTTTAGCTGTCTTGCTTCTTTTCTTACACCGAGAAGAAATCACGGAAAGAATTGTTCACTCGGAAAGTTTCAGTCCCCTCTGAAATCACGCCTTCCCTTGAGGCTACACAGACTCCCTCAGGGCATCCTGCCTTGGCCTCATGGAGTCAGTGCAGTCATAGCACTCAGGTAAGATGGTCTCAGCTCCTCCAGAGTGCAATTCCACTCAGCTTGACTGTAGTAATCTGCAACACATGCCTCAGCAGGAAAAGAAACCATTAATTTCCTCAGTGAAAGCAGGAAGGACGTAATGTCCTCACTGGAGTCTGAAGTGCTCGTTTCCCAGTGCCAGACAGCCACTGACCATACAGTTGCTACATGGATGGGGGAACAATGCCCAGTGGCAAGAGGGGCCACAGCAGAGAGGCAGAAGGATATTTATAAAAATCACTAGTTGTGAGGTATGTGATGAAAGTGTAAACATGCAAAGAGATACAGAAAGCATGCACCAGGTCCTCAGGTAATGTAAATCAGCACAGCCCTGTCAGCTTCAATAGAGTTCCATATTTCTGAGCTGCAGCCTCCCTCCCTCCTCCCCTGGACAGCCTTATGCTTCCCTGAGGCTGTGAGAACCGTGGCAGCCACATCCTCAGAGGTGTGGATAGCATGGCCGCAGGTCTCAGAGAGGTATCTGGCAGCAGCCCAGGCTAAGCAGTGTCTGCCACCCTGGGGGGGTCCCTCTCTGGCACAGCCCCTCCTGCATTGCTAACAGGGCCCCAAAGAACTGGACTGGGGAACTGGCCCAGATGAAAAATAACCTGCTGAAAGATAACTAATTTGCAGCCAAATCAGTTCCCTGGCCAAGCACACTCAATCCAACCACTCCAACTCCTGCTCTGGCACAGGGAGGGGGAAGGTGCATGCATAGAAACCAGCAGCTGGAGCCAGGAGGAGGGCTGGGGCTGGCACTGAAAAAAAAGTATTAATCTAAATGCTCAGCTGGCATTGTGGGAAAACACAAATCCTCTTTCTCCACTCTCCAGTATGTTCTCCTTAAAGCACAAGCAGTCAAAGGAGAGCAGGATTTCAAATGCAAGTCCAAGCTCTCTGAATGGATCAATCACTTCTAAATAAACATCTGCCTTTGCACTGCTTCTGGTGCTTTCACTGCCTTGTCCATCACTGTCTTTCCAAGATAAGGCATGTGGAAGAAAGCCATCTCCCAGGCCATTCCAACTATTTACCAATGTCAAGTTAATGCACTTGGAAGCAGAGCAAACAGGAATTTTCCCTCTTCTTTCACCAGACATAATGCTTTAAATGCAGATCGAATCCAGAATATTAATGCTCAGAAGCATAAGTATTACAATCCCAGGCATCTCTGTGAAAAACAAGATGTAGTTTGTAGTTTTGTTTAAGAAACATCAGCTAAGCAGCTGAATTTAAGAGGTAATCCCTGTCTTCAGAGGTAAAGGTTTGGGTAGTTCTAATGAAACATTTAGAGACAAGAACATAGTCACTATTTATAACAACCATGCATCACTCACAGAAAAGCAGAAACCAAAAAGTGTAGGCAGCAAATCTCTGTGTACGTACTCATCAGTCAAATTTGTCTCCACTACTCATTTTTTTCCTAACACCTGCATGTCATAAGCAACTACTGATAATAAAATCACTCAGTTTTATAAGAAAATAAAAACACGTTGGTTCCATAAAGAATGAAGGGATAACCTTGTGGTTAAAGGGCTGACCCGTGAAGCAGAAGGTTAAAGGGCTGGCCTATGAGACAAATCATTTAGATTGTATGCACACATACAGTCTATATGAATTCTGAAGAGAATTCAGTAACCAGATTCAGCAGGTACTTTGGCAGCACTAGTGACACTTCTTCCTTCCCAGTGATCCAGCTTGTGTGGATCCATCTCCAGTTTTGTCTACAGCCTGGAAACAAGGGAAATTTTTCTGAAAGTGTGAACTAGAGATTTACTAACACCCATGGATTTTGATCCTGGACTCATCCTCTAGCCACTTCTCTGTTATGCAGAAACTGGGTGACACATCCTCCCCTTCCTTCTGCTCCCCTGGCAGCAATGTTTCAGGAGAAGCTGTGATCTGGCTGCATAAAATGAGGAAGAGGTTTGAGACTGAAGCCTACTTTCCCAGAGTTGTCTGTGACAGCAGAACTCAAACATGCTTTTAAGCCTAGGTAAGATATTAAGCCTGAAATGTTCTCCTTTTTTTTTTTTTGTTATTGTTGGTCAGCTTATGTGTTCCAGCCCTCACCGTGCTGGCTCTTGTGGAGTGACTAAATACAGCATACAGGGACTTTGGTATTTAAAGCAGTGTTGTAAACACTGCATCTAGAGGTAGGCACATGACAATTGCATTATTCACTGTCTCAATGCCTGCATCTGAAACAAATTTTTGCTGGTAGCTTTTAACACCAACAGAGAACTAAGAAAACATACTGTCACTCCAAATTCTGCATTACCTTCCTTTGTAAAAGACTGCCTCCTCATCCGTATCTCTATTCTTTCTGAAAAATCCTCCTTTAAAATAAATTTCTCCCCCAACCCAGACAGTCTTAATAATGCTGATCTTAAAGTGCTAACTAACCTCTGTTTTCGGCACAGTGGTGATCCCCTTGGAAGCAGCTGCACTGCAATCATCCTGGAAAAAAATAAGCATTTCTCCATGTCAGGACAAAAAAAGAGACAGATTGCTGTTCAGATGTAAAAAATACTAGAAAAGGGCATCACAGGGGATTCCAGTTTTCCCCAACAAACTTCACCTGGCAGGTGGTGGCAGGAGAGACGCCTATCCATTCACAGCTGGCACACTCACCCTTGTGTATACACCGTGAGCAGCTGGTAACACAGAAATAGAGTTTTTTTAAGACACAGGAACTCAGTTTAGATTCAGTCATGAATGTCAGATTTCAAGTGACAGAAAAAAAGCATAAACCCAAGGGAACAACCAAGCAAACATAATGAAATGGGTAAAAGTCTGTTTACCCTTCAAGCCTATTGTTCTGCTATATTTATTCTGAGAAGAAATTTAGTCTGAAATACAATCTGTATTGAGATGCTGAGAGTCATTAATTTCAAAAAAAGCAGGAAGCAGAGGAAACACTTTGGGTTACATTTTACTGTGATTTACTCCAGTCCATGAGTGGCCAGATAGTACTTTTTAACCATAAAAGGGTAGAAAACCATCACGGACTTTTTTCCAGCTTGTCTGAAATCTGTTCCATGTGTGTAGTGCTAGCAAGTATTGCCAGTTTGCTATTGCCTTCATCTACCAAACAATATGCCTGTTGGGAGACTAGTTTGTCCCTATCTTGGTTTGCAATACCTCTATCAGTATGGAAGAGAGCCAAAAGCAGCACAGTCCCTCTCCAAACGTGCTGAGAAATGCTCTGATTTAGAGAAAGACAGCTCCATCGCCATGTTCCTCCAGGGACAGGGAAGTGATGTGCCACTTCCCAAAAAGTAAGGGTTTTATTTCATCCCAGGTGCTTATGAATTAGCCTTTTTGCATAGGGGAGGAGCATTCTGAATGGGAACACTGTAGTTATCTACAGCATATATTAGTGAGATCTTTCTAAATATTAACAACCACCTATCATAAAGTGTTAGGCCACGTACTGGCCATGAATGCTTCCTCTGCCAGCTCTCAACAAAGAGTCTGAAAAATAATGTGTACAGAAGAATAGGTATTCATTATTCCTATTAGCAGATTAGATGTTACTTTCTGGTTTAATTATATTCACGTTACCCATGGACCATATTCAAATTGCATCTAGGTCTAATTTAAAACAGCTTTACAAAGTGATTTTAAAGAATCTCGACTCCTCTAATCTAGGCCTTATACTGAATACCAGGGGCCCATCTTTTACCCAAGGACAAAAAAGATTTTAGTATCATTGTGACATCTTTTTATTATCTCTTCAGGCATTTGTCATAAATTCAGTCATTGATGACTCTCCTACAGTTGACATAATGACTCTCTTACAGTTAGTTTCCACAGTCCCATTAAATAAGAGTCATCAGAAGAAGCAGCTTTTTAAGGGAGAAAAAAAAAGAGAAGGAAGTGGGCCAAGAAAACAGATCTGACTATCTTTAGTGAAATGTAGTTCCTTGATAAATTAAAAAAAAAGGAATGATGAATTACTTTAGTCACTTTCCCACACACACACATCAACCCCACAATGAACTTTAACAAGAACCAGGCTCTTACTTTTTCAACTGAAATGTTTGTGTGATATTCCAAGAGCTTGAGGACAGTGATGCTTCGAGAACTAGACAATCTGGAAAAATGTACATGTTAGATATATGCTGGATATTACAAGAAATAACTGTTTAAAATAAATTAAAGTTGAAAACTCAAATTAGCTGTTCTGTACTTGGTATGCACCTTCTTTCATACATTCACTCACATTTTTGACTGATAAAAATAACTGAATTTTGTCCTTCCACAGCACTCTTCAGTTGAGTTATGCCAAGGCTTTATACACACATATTAATTAAGTTTGATGTCACCACCGCATGACAGATAAAAGTAATGTTATTGTCACAATACAGATAAGGAAATGCTACCATAAAGCAGGGATATAAAATAATCTCTCAAAAAGCACACAGTGATATGTACTGTGGTATTGACAGACCCCAAATTCAAGTCTTCTAACATAACAGACTGTTCTAATGCAAGAGACCCCACCATACCATACTTCTCTCTCTTTCTGTCTCACAGACTTGGTTTCAGAGTCTCCTTTTATAATCTATGCAGTAGCAATTTTCCTCCTATTTAAATCTTTTATGATTGCATGAGTCAATTTGCCATTATTTCAGCTAGCAATTACTATACCAACAATTCACTGGCAGCTGTGGTATGAAAGAGTATCTTCTCTTATGAGCAGAATACCACATCGAACAGTAGAATTAGATATATACCACTTAAGCCATGGTCTCTGATCTGTGTGCCTGCAGATGTGTAGTCTGTGAAATGAATGGCTGCCTGAAATCAAATGAAACCCATGTTTGCAGACTTTTCTGACTTCTCTATACTAGAAAGTACCTAGCTTTTTAATTCAGAAAAGTTACACAGATTTTAAGAATATCTGTCTTGAAAAGGTAGAGAAACTTTTGTCTTTATTACAGGCTGGTTTGTTCAGATGTAAGCCAGCTTTGGCTACATCTACATTGTTAATGTAGGTATCTCCTTCCTCCACATGGCAGCATGGCACTTGGGTGCTCACTGCAAAGGTCATCTGAACTGCTTGTTAGAAACAGCCCTTGGGACCATTCATATGTTGAAACACCTTACTAAATGGATAGCAAAGAGTCTGACTTTAATGGCATTTAATGCTTAAATATGTGGATGAGTACAAACATTCTGAAATCCTTCATCAAGCACCTATTTGCATCTCCAGAAATCTAGTTATCAGCAGAAATCTGACGTGTTGACACAATTCCCTAAATCACTTGCCTACATAAATATATTTAAAAAGGTCTCAAGCCATGAGCTACAGAAAAAGTAAAATACTCCTAGTATGTTACTAGGAGTAGTAAGTAAAAGTAAAGAATTTATCTCCTCCTGGCAGAGCTTGTCTTTTCTTTTAAGCTTGTATAAATACTTTAAAAACAACTCTGTCAAATACACTTTCCTGATTCTGCCTGAGTTGAAATTAATGGAACTTATTATTTTCTGTATGGTCTGGGCTGACCTTTTAAAATGTATTAGACTGTACTGAGTAGCAGATATTTACAAAATGTTTTTTCCAGGAAATGATACCTAAAGGAGTTTTGCAAGTGCATCCTCTTGTGAAAATGAGGTCACTTTACAGGAGATACCACAAAAAGTCAATGTTACTTCACATTTGAATTAGCCACTAAGACATCTCAGCTCATAGGAGCATGTGAGTACCGGTAATACTGGCAGGCACAAGCTAACCTCACAGCCTTCTGGTTAACACTGACAAAGGGCTCATTTCTGGCACAAAGCACAGGCAAGGTGAGCTGGCTTCCATAACACTGTTCTTTGAAAACCTGCTAATGGAGTTAAGAGAAAGCTTTAGTCTGTAAAGACAGAGAATCAAACTATATACTCCATAATTACAAGAAAACATGGCTGTTGGGACTGGGTCAATAAAGGCCATTTCCCTCTTAAAAATTCACTAACAGTGTTTACTAAAGACAGCTTAATAGATCAAAATATTCATGGATATCATTCCAGCTGTCACCTTCTAGTGACAGTCTTTCCTTCTCAATTCCCAATGCTGGACAGGAACTTGACACAATACTTCTGTGATGCTGGAGGAGTTTTTCCCATAAAGCCTCCTGAGATCCAAATATTCCAAGGAACCCTCTTCAGGGGCCAGGGTCCCCAAGAGAGAGAGCTCTTTGTAGCACTGAGCTCTTCAGAACAACAGGTCCTTGAAAATATTTGGTAACATTTCATTCCTCTTCCTACACCAAGGTTTTATAAGGGAATCATGTTCATGCACAGCATTGCATGTCCTTTGGGCAATATTATTGAGGAAGAGATGGGGCAAGGCATTTATCTGAATTTTTTGTTTCCTCTTCAAGTCACCTAGGAACATGTGGAAAATCTTGTGTCTGCTATCTGTTCCCTGGTTTAGATTAAAATTCTCTTTCTCATTTTAAGATGAGCAACTTTAGGAAGTTATAAGGCCAATCCCTGTTAAAAAAGCTTTATGCTTCTACACAGACTCTTGAAGAATTGCAAGGGCGAAGTCGCCCCACTATTAGTCAAATAAGACTCCACTGTGAATGATGATGATCTGATCCTTGAGACCAAAGCCTAAAGAATAGCTCAAAAGTCTAGACATTCAGTAATTTACCATTTCATTCTAAAACTTGCAACTGCCCATTATATACACAAACCAGATCACAAGCATCACGCATCCAATACAAACTGCTGGGGTATCTAACTGAGAACCACTGGTGAACAAAATAGTGTAAGAATTATTGCAAAATGATTCAACCAATAATTCAGAAGGATGAATGAAATCAAGTCAAAAGCATGTACCCATCAAACTGCCCCTGAACCATGTATTATTCTGATAATCCTCTACCTTGTACAATCACTTTCTCACAGTGTCTAAGTTGGGTTGAAACAGTTAATTGAATGTTAAGATTATTTATTGTACAGACATTCATAATTAGATACTTCTCTTATTTACGCTAGTACAGTTTCTTGCAAAAACAAATTCTGTTTGCAGATTAGGGAAGAGTTAAGATGGGTTAATTTCTCAAGGCAAATCACTAGACCAACACTACTTCCATTGCTCCAGCCAGCTTGATTGTCATTGCATTTATCTTAAGTTTCCTTAGACAGGTACTAATGGCACCATGTAAATAAATATTCTAATGCTAAAGCACTGCACTGCCACAGGGTCAACTGAAGAAGCTGCTTCCAGCCACAGGGTAAGGTGTGTTAGTACTTCTACAAAAGATTCCATATTAAAAAAACCTTAATCACCAGGAACAGTCTCCCAAATCACTCAACAAAAAATGAATTATTTTTCTTCAATGACATTTAATAAAAAGCATTGCATACTTTTACACTCATTAGTCCTGTATATACACAGTACTCCCAGTATTAAAGGACAGTGAATAAGCATTAAATACACGTAATAGTAAAACATACCATTATCAGTAATCATCGGAGTGGTTAGATTGCAGAAACAGGATGAGTTTTTCAGCACTACGTTTTCATAAAATATTTCAACAGCTGTTACAACTTTTATTATACAGAAAGTAAGGATTTTGCTTACATTTGCAGTCACAATAACCTATAAAACAATAAAAACAAGAATGCAATAGGGCATTGTTATACTTGCTAAGTCATCACCTTGTCTTTATAGAAAACAACAAACTATGAAATGTAAAATATGAAAATTTTTGTGGTGGAAGCAGACATTTTACTAGGTAAACTCTCAAAGGAGAGTGACTCTTCCAACTGAAGAAGCAATACGGAAAGTGTTCTGAAAGTAACAGCATTGCTTACTTCCAGAAATTAAATGGACCCGTATTGTATGTTAGCAAGCAATCTTAAATAATTTTGAATTTTAAAACTAGAATTTTGCTGTAAGTGTTATATGCTGTTATATTCCTTTAAAAATATTTAAGTAAGAATGTACACAGAGAACATTTGCATCCATAACCAAAGAGCACTTAATTATGAAACAGAACTTATACTGTAATGAATTATCCTTTGTTTCTGGCTGAGAGTGCTTTACAAATATGATTACATTAGTGTATTCAATCAGGAAATCAGAAACAATAGTGTGCAGATTAAGTGGCCAGTCACAATAGTTGATAATCAAATATTCAAGGCTGAGTGTGCTGTGAACAGATATAGAGTGAAGACTAATATCAAGCACTTAAAAATTTGTGTTAGCATATGTGTCCCAGTGAATGTTTTCTAACTTGTTACAAAGCTCAGAACTTCCATACTGCACTTGATATATAGTTACTGAAAATATTAAAATAGCTGATACAGTGATACAATGGAAACATCACCTGAGTTAGCATAGTGAATATTTGAATTTTTGACTTAACATCATGAAATATAGCTTCAGGATACGTTTCATATGAGAAGAAGAGAACATCTATCTAATTCACACATTCAGCTTACTGAGATTTCCAAGATATTTGCCAATTGTTGGGGTAAGAGGAACTAATATATGGAACATGGCGACAAAAGAAGACAAGCTGCAATAAGCAGCAAAATTACATATTTTAAGTCACAATAAACAAACACATATAAAACTGGGTGTACATACCTGATATTTAGCAGGGAAACTTAGCAGGATTTTCAGATCTTTATCAGGTGCATGTGAAATGTTATACCAACCATTTATGCTGTTTGAATGTGTACAATTTTCTTTTAATGTGCACCTAAAAGTATACATAAAATTATACTAGCCTCCTTATTGTGCCTTTGACTTCAGACACTGTACTTCAACTTATTTATTGATTTTTTACAGGAACACTATTGATTTTTTTTACAGGAATATGGTTATAACTGCAAAAAGCTTCAGGAAAACAATCAGTAAAATCTTCTGCATATCAAAATTAATTACAATGCATTGATATATGCTCAAGGGTCTTGATTAAGTCAATCGGATTCAAGCAAGTATGAGATGCTTGGCCAGTAACAGTGGAATTGGTAGCCTGGGACGGAATTCATCATTCCCAACTTGACTGCTTCACTGAACAGCTCTAGATCTGACTCCCCCCACTGCCCCCCAGCCCCCTCTACACTCTTTGGGAAGAAATATTTTCTTTAGGGTACAATACACCTAGCCAGTTTTAGACATTCATACAAAAATTAAATGAACTACACTATAGAAACGGCTTGTTCTCTCCAGAGGGAATAAGAAGAGATGGGAGAGTAAAGCTTAAATGTAGAGCTATACTATGAATGTGCACAGTTGATGAGATGTATCCTCTTCCCTAACCTCCTTTGTCACCCACTGATATGAATTGTAATCCTTCCCTTTTTTGTCAGTGCACTTGGTTAAAAACACCAGATTTGAAAAGGCTCAAAATAGATTTCTCTGTGTTCAAGCACAAAATCCATTTCAGAATTAGGATAACTCAAAGTAAATACAAATGTTAGAGATGCCAAATTTTAGTAAACAAACTGTGCAACAAAAAATTAAGGAAGAATGAGGAAATACTGGGATACTTAAGTACTACCAAGATTACACATAT
>VZTR01006496.1:580056-629940 GCA_013400775.1 Chaetops frenatus | reverse complement strand
GAGGAGAGGAGAGGAGAGGAGAGGTGCTGACATCAAGTTTTCTTAACCAACTCTGTTGATTTCAGAGGCTGAATGCACAGGAACAGATGAAACCTGCAACGCTGCCAGCTTGCTCCTTCCCTCTGCTTGGTCCCTCCTGACCAGTTAATAACATGCATGTGGGCTGTGGTAGACACAGGTTCCAGTCCTTCTGCTGCCTGATTCAACACAGGGGGTCGATGTGAGGTCTCCCACTCTCCATGAGGGTGTCCTACCTGCTAGACAAGGAGTATGCAAAGGAGGGGCTGCTCTTCTCAACCTTTTCCATTCTAAACTGCTCACCCATTGCCTGAGGGAAAAAAAGCTGTGGTAGATAGTGACGGAGAAAGAAGCTGAGACAGTCAACACACTGAACAACTACAAAAATGTTGAATTATTTATGCAAAGAACAATATCTTCATCTTAAAGAGTTAAGCTTAATCAGCCCATAAAACCTTGTGGTGCAGTATCAGGTTCTAGTCCTAGGAAACAGAGGAGAGACTCTTAGACAAGCACCACAAATACTGAGCCATCTTTGGGGAGATTACCTCTCACTAGAGTAATGAATGCAATCTTCTGAGTTTATTAAGTGTGCCTAGAAGTTGTTTTGAAAGTATTCATTTAGTGAGAAAAATTACCTGCTTCAATACTATGGAAAAACTAAGTGAATATTGATTGATCTGATTTGATTTTTAAATTACAATTTATATCAGGAAGGAGGAAAAGGGAAGAAAAACTCGCAAAGTGAGTGGATCCAATGGACCAAAGCAATTGGGTATTTACCATGGCTAATGTTATATGCGTAAGTACTTCTGTTGCAGAAGAAAGATTATGCTGGAGAAGCCAGTTTTTTAGACTTCAGTATATGTAGGGTATGGGAAATTTTTGGTCAGTTCAGAAAGAAGGCAAGGTGTTTATTTTCTTTCATCTCAGCCAATAGCAACAAATGAAGTTTCACTGATAATAGCCCAAGGAGTCTACTGGATGCTCATATCTGGAAGGAGAACAGAGTGTAACTGATCAATGGTTGTCTCTATCAAGCTGCATTTAGTTGAGATTTTTCCCTTCCAAATTTTCATGACTGATGCTAGTAAAAGTTGAAAGGAGGATGGATATCTGCAAGGATAATCATTAAGGTGTGTGTACTGCTTTCACAGCTATTAGATCAAAGCCCTTTACCGAACTATTTTATTATCAGACTTATAAATCAGTCTCAGTTCATTTTACAAACATTAGTACTACCATCAATTACATGCATTTAGGACTAATGGTTTTACAAGAATGTTAATAGTACAACTTTATTTCCTGAAAACCATCACTGAAGACTATTAAAAGGTTATGAATTGCTGTATGTAACATGCAGAATTATTTGTTTCTGGTTTTAGACTATCAGTAAGTTGGCATGTACATTTGCTAACCAGCTAATCTTCATGGATATCAAATTTAGTAAATGCAAAACCACTTATAAGCCATCCTTGTCCAGCTTTCCTTCATAGGCATGGTCTAAGTACACAGGACCATTTTACTGCTGCCCCTTATGGATGTGCTCCAGCACTCCAGACACTGCCACCATCCCTGCAGGTACCCTAGGGGTGGGGGCAGACTGACTCCAAGCAGAAGCTCTTTTACCAGGCAGGGACAAGTGTCAGGCCACAACCTGTTGGCTCAGGTAGAAGTGATGGGTGTTGCACTGAGACATGAACAAAACAGAAATAGCATGAGAGGATGCTCGAGGAGTGAGGGTTTCACAGGAGAGAAACTCCCCTGTGTAGGGTGTGTAACCTGTTGTAGACATTGTAGAAATGCTTTTGGCTCTGGCTCATTCCATACCTCAGAAATTTTGAAGCACCTGCTAGATTTATTCAGGCATCTCCCATTTTACTCTCCCTGACAATGTAGATGCCTCTTCAGATGCACAGATTTAGCCCCAGGGTACATCATAAAAATTGCTAAATATGATGTTCCTCTTTGTGTGTGAAATCAACTGCCTGTCCCATCCACACCTACTCCTAGCCCATACTAAGTGCTAAAGTTCTGTTTCTGATTTCTAAATAATCAAACAACCGAGACTCAAGATGTGAATGTTGCACCAGTTCATCCTATCTGCTTTCCCTTTCTAACTGTGTCATCAACCTGAGATCTCGGTTCATTGTTTTAAGAGGCTGTTTACACATAAGAGGAGAAAGGAAAGACAGACCCTTCGAAGCCTGTGGAGCTACCTCGATTTCCACCAGCTGAGGAGACAGCTCCAGGACACCTGTCAGGCAATCTTTAATAAACTATGTGGTGTGCAAAGCAAACTTCAGATCTCAAAGACTGCACACTATTCAGCTTCCATTATGTCAGGTAATTATGATTACTTCAAAGGTTTGTAAAGTAGGAGTAGAAAATATCAAAATAAATATCATTGTTACCTTTTATAATTCCTCCCTAGGATACAGCTTTTAGCCATGTCAGGCCATGGGTATTCTCTGTTCACAGGCCTTAGTAAACCATGCTGCCTAAAGGAATTACAGTAAGTAGGAGGTACCATTTTACAGCTGAACATTTATGGCAATCCTTCATTCCAGAGTGGCTCAGCACTGTCTTGACCTTCACATCCCCCTTCAAATTGAATCTGTTACCCTCAGTGAGTATAAAGGCTATAAAGAAGCACCTGATCATAAAATCCACTTGGAATGCTTTTTTAAACCTCCACCAATTATCCATTAAAAATTCTGGTTTTTACAGGCGTGTTCTCCTAATGAAAACCCAATAATAGCATATCTGCTTTAAAGTATTTCTAGCTGTCTGGAGAAATCTTGACAACTCAAAATCATCATTGATTGATGTGACTAAATAAAATCATCTGAGTACTTTCATGGATAATAAGAGACATCCTCTATTTCTTTATAAGCAAGAATCTGATCTAAAAGAAAAGATATGGATGGCCTGACAAGCACCTTCCTAGATCAGCCACCATCAGCCTTGGAAAAGAAGTATCATTGATATGATATTAATAATATAGGAAATAAGGGATTCAATTCAGTGGAGACTGAGATGCAATGAGTTTATGTCTTCACCAGAAAGCCTTTTAATTTGCAAGGAGCTCCTAAACTGCAAAGGAAAACCACACCAGAAGTAGCTGCAGCAGGGTTTCCAATGAGTCACCCTGAGAAAGCCAAGCATAACCAGGGGCTGCTTTGGCTTTGGCAGGCTTAAATCAGCCCAAGGCAGGAAGCTGGACCATGAAGACAAAACAGCAGCTCAGGGGGGAATTTTTATGTAGTTCTGTAGTCTTCCTTTAAATTAGAAAAAAAAAAAGTTCTATTTTTCTTTGTCATTTTCACCTGCTTCTCTCTCCTCAAAATAAAATGAGAGTTAATCCCTCTGCTTTTAAAGAACAGCTCATTTACTTCACTTTATTCTGCATTCATCATCACAATTCCTCCCAAGGTGCACTGACATCCTTGTTTGCAGCCAGGGTCTAGATATTTTTTCAAATTCTGTAGTAACTGCTCCAAGTGTACCATCTGCCCTGGCTGTCCCTGATGCCACATTAAAGCTGTCTGTGACAACCTGCCTCAGTGAGAGCTCACCCCCTTCATCACCTTCAGTTTAGCTGACACCCTCCCTTAACTGGCCATGATGCTTTTCTCATCATGTTGGCCAGTTCCACACGCCCTTTGGCCTCTATCATGATGCAGAGTTGGACTTTCCAAGGCAGTTTTCTCCCCTGCCACCCCCTCTCAAGTGAAGGACCACTGTCTGTCTGACTTTAAGTCACTTCCCCTTGTTCATACCTCATCTGTGGAGCTTCTCCTCAAAGCTTGTTCTCAGACAGCTTCAAACAGGCAACTAAAGTGCTTGTAGCTGACTAAATACATGAGGAGTGACAAGATAAATCACATAACCCTTGCCTGCTACCTTTCCCCCAGTCCTCTCACACAATTAGCTGCTTCCACTTACTTCATGCATTAGTTTATCTACTAATAATTTAATCTGTGTCATTGAAGCTCATGTCTTGTTTTGTACAAGAGATCCCAGTGCGAAAATTACATCATCTTGTAGTATGTCAGACTTTTGCACCTCACCCTTTACAGTTGTTAATCAAAAAAGGGCAGCCTTTGTGTAAAGCATTTCTACTACTGCAGGCATAATGTCACACTCACATTTCATGGAGTGTGAAGTTCCTGCAGACTGGAAGCTGAAGGATTAGTTATGGCTACTGGTCTCAGACAAGAAAAAAACAAGAAAAGCCAGCCTGAGAGGTCAAAATTAATCTTAGAGAGCAGCAGCACACAGAGAGAGGGACAAATTCTGCTTCAATCCAGGACTAAATACCCAAGGCCAAAGCTGAAATTCACCTACTACCTGTCCCTGACATTTTATACCTGCTGCAGCTTCACATGGCTAAAGGTTTGATGAGGGTGGCTGCATGGTCTATCTGAGGAGCAGTGAGGCCCCCTGCTCAGTCCAGAGCGCACCAGGACCTGCAGAGCAGGACTGGCAGGGCCTGTAGCACCCCCATCTTTTCATTGTCTCATCCCACCAGCAAGAGAAGGCACTCCCTCTGCCAGGATGTGGGAGAGTGGAGGCCAACTCCTCCTTTTAAACATCCACTGGAGGCAGCCAAAGGAGCAGCCATACTTTGAAAGAAGGGGATGACCACAGGCTGATTTCCAGATGACTTGCTGGCACTGGCTCTCAGAGAAGAGAAGGAAGGCCTCTGCAGGAGGGAGAATAGTTTTCACACTACAGGGTGAAGTGAGTGATCTGGGACCTATCCCTGCCCTGAGCATATTCCACTCACAGAGAGAGGGGTCTGCCCAAGGCAATGCTCTCCACTTTGGGGATGCCTGTCCTCGTTCCATGCTTTGGAGAAGACCCAGGGACTTGATTTGGGGGTGCTATTATGATTTGGAGATGCTATTACAGTCCTGTAGCTATGGGATCCTGAGTGGAGATTAGTGCAAAAATAATCACATTCAAAAAGATTGCAGAATCCATGAAGAGTCAAATATGTTCTTTAGCCAGGGGCACCCAAACTGCACTTAGAGTTTGCTTGTCCAAGTCTCTATTAGAGCTAACAAAAATAGATATATTTTTATATGGTCTGGGAGCTTTAAAAGGAAAGTCAACAGCTAAGAGACAAAATATATTAATTCTGAGACTAGTTTTTGGCAGGATTGGGAAGACTACTGAGATTGTCTGAAAAGCCTCTGGAAGTTCGGCACTGTCCTAGCAACCATGAGAATGACATTAAAGAGAGCAGATACAGATCCTGTCCAGACCACAAACCCCACATGTACAGATCCCCAGGTCCACTGGGCTCTTTTAAAACAGCTGACATTATTTTCCAGCTTTTTAAATTTCCAGATTTTTAAATTAACCCAGCCTCTCTGAACTGACATAAATCTAGACAGGGAGTTAAGCCTGGAGACAGGAGAAACATATCCAGTTCTTCAATTCCCCATTGAATGCTATGATGGGACTTGAACTGGCAAGAGGTTTGAATTGAAGCTGCTCCAGACTTTCTGTGAAGCCAGCATACCAGAAGACCTCCAATCCCTAAAGTATTTGCTTTTATTACAGAACAAAATAACAAACCAAACATTAAAATCAGTAAATAGGAGAAAACTCAGAATGTCTGGATGAGACTGCTCAAGTAAAAGACTTTAAAGCAAAGCTCCTTGGTGCCCTTGCAGGATGGGATATGTTCTCCAGCCCTGTGCTCCAGAGGTTTCCTGAACCATGCTAGCTCATATCATCCCCACTGGTGTTCACAGCCACTTTCCTTCAGGAGCCTGGGAGACTTTGCTGCAGACACACTCAGTGCTCCTCGCTGAAGCTCTAGACCCCAGCTAGAGGCATCCTGTGCCCTGCCTCTGGCACTGCCTGGGGGCAGTTGGTAGCCAGAATCCCTACCCCTGGCCCTGGTGGCATGGCAAACAGTGGCTCACATCTGCTCTCATGTTAGGAGAACTCTCACTTAGTTTCTCTCTGATTCAACACCACTGGGCTAAAACAGGATCATGTGGAAGAGGGTTTAGCTTTCTCTCTTTCACCAATTTCTGCTTCTCATCTGAGCAGAATTCATACCTGTAAAATAACTTGGGAGGGGGGAAAGAGAAAACAATCTCTTGCTGGCTGCTTCTGTTACAGACCTTCTGGCAACCAGATGAGTTTGTACATATGTAGTTCTGATGGGGCAGAAAATGGTGCCTGATACTCCTGATAACTGCAGCTCCTGGTCACTGCCGCTTTTGCTCCTGGTGACCTGTGTCCTTGCCACAGCAGGCAGAGATCCAGGGCCAACAGGCATGAATGTGTTGTTGGTGGCTCCTGCCTGGTGCTGGTGTCCCTTCTCTGAGCTGTCAGCCATGCAGCAAATGGAGACAATTCAGGTGTCTTGGTATTAACCTTCCAATCCCAGATCCAATATGCTTACTATAACAGAAGAAGTAGAAAGGAAGGGTTTAGACTAATTTTCATCCCTCAGAAAAATTACTGGGTGATATCCATCTCTTCTGTGGATCCACAGGATGAATAAAAGTGGTTCTTGAGATGTTTCCTTTCTTTCCCCAGGAAAATAGTAAGGAATGAGAGGACATCTGGGTGTTTTATATGCAGTACTAGAGTTGCTGGTGTTCTCACACTGAAATCAAGGGGAACACCAAATCCATCCTCTAATTCCATTTGTATTAGTCATTGTGTGATGAAGCTGGAGGAGGCAAGGAGAAGAAAAAAAGTAGGACTGGCTTTAATCTCATCAGGGAAACTGTTAGTGGAATAAAAAAGTCATCAGTGTCCAGGCTTAATGCTAATGACTATTTAGCAAACTGATAGAAAGTGGAACAGTGGAAACATAGAGAAAGAGCAGTTCTGAGGTAGAAAACTTAGGGCTTTGTCCAGCTGAGCAGACACAGATGTGCAAACCAGAGCCCCATGTCCCTGAAGAAGGAATGTCCCAGCTGCAGTGACTGGGACAAGAGGGAAAAATTTCACGGGTGGAAGTGAATGAGGTGTTCTCAGCAGCACATGATCAGGCAAAAGGGAATTGTGGAGAGGAAAGGAAATGTCCAGATTGGGGCATGAGAGCTATCACACAGCCTGACACAACACATACAAAACATCAGACATCTACCAAGCACTGCTGGGCAGTGGGAGTTCAGACAGCTCCCAGGCAGAATTTTGAGCAAGAGTATTTTGTGCTTTGGGTTTGAAGCAGCCACTGTGAACTACACTCTGGCTGGGAGGGTGCAGAAAGATACCATCCCCAGTTACAGTTCCAGGTTATCAGGTTATTTCTGTGAAAAGATGCACAGGGTAAAACCACCCCCACTGGCCTGGCTGAGTGCTGGTGAAGGCTTCCACCCCATATCAGAAATTACATCTCTGTACTCTTCTGTGAGACAGTGATGGCTGAGAAAGGTAAACACTGTGTATCCCTCTGGCCTCCGAGAGCCTGTGTGCTACTTCCAGCAACTTTTGTTCAGCTTCTGAGAATTTTTTTTAATACAGACAGTGAAAAAGCCAAAACTAGATTAAATCCACCATAATGAGTAAAAAAACTTCAAGAATTTGGTCTGGTGATCTTAATGAATGGCTGAAGAGTATATGTCTTGGAAGATATCTCAGGATTACCTGAAGAAGGATTAATTCTTTACACAGCTCACACACATGAATCATTTAGCTTCTCATGGATCTCTTAGCAAAGTAATCTTCATGACCCTTGATTTCTACTTTCTGTAAGAATTTTTTATTACAACAGAATAATTAATAACAGGCATTATCCAAAGCAACCCCTAAAGAAGGAATTCACATATTTGCATCCTTTTCAGTATTTCAAAAATCTCGGAAAGATTTGTATTGTTTTTATATAGAAAGTGTTCAGGAAAAACATAGAGCAAGTGTTCTCTGTGTCATTTGGATTCAGTTTGGTACACTTGGCCTTCACAGTGCAGCTCAGAGCTTTGAGGCCACCATGCTTCCTAATGCTTGAAGAGAAGTGAGGCTGTGCTGCTTCACACAGAAACTCAGTATTGACTGAGCAATCCAGTGTCTTTTGGGGAAAGAAAACCTGTATATATCATCACAGCAAAGAAACAGATTCATTTTATCCTTACCTCTTACTAATTCAACATTAAAATCAGATGGTTTTACATGTAGTTCAATGAACTTACTCCTAGACTCTGGAGATGTGAGGATGTGAGGACCACAATCAAACCCTTCAGCTCCAAGAGTCATATGAAATATTTCTTCCTTAAGGAGGGTTGGTTCTAGGTTTAATGATGAAAGTAGGAGAGTCTATCTTATGGATTGCAGTTTAATCTGCTGAGTAGGTCACCATTCACTATGGCTTACATATGCTACAATCTAGATAGCATGGAAACAGACACTGTTTAGACCAGGATGGAGAGCAGAGGCTGAATCTCAGATCTTGTTTCTGCTTTTTCCTTGGTTATGCTGATATGATGCAAATAAGAACATTAATTAAAATGTTTGTAGTTTATGCACTGCTAGCACCCTGCCATTGCTGTCACATCAAAGCTACAATTCTGCCAAAATGGAGTTCAGTGATGAATTAATTAAATTGTTCTCTGTGAGAAACTGGAAATAACATCTGTGCAGAACGTTTATGATACAAAGAAGGATTTGGAGGAGTTTGTGACCAATTACCACATCATAATGATGATTTCAGAGAGGGGCAACCCTGTCCTTTTCCACAGGCTCAGCTGTACACCTCCTTCCTGCACCTGCACTGGGCAGTGAGTGGGCACCACAAGCAAAGGGAGCAGCAAAGGCTGAAGCAAAGGAGCAAGAGGTAGCAGAGCTTTGACTGAGCATCCTCAAAGCTTCAGTCAATGCAGCTGAGAGGGTGAGAGCAGGCAGTAAACTGACCCAGAAAAATAGGTGGTGGCAGCCTTGTTCCTCCTCCAGGAGCACGAGGGAGCAGGAACAGAATTGTGACTTTCATTGGCAATTTGATCTTTGCTATGCTCCCAAGGCACTGAGACCATGCCCTGCCCCTCACCTTAGTGTGGATTGCAAAGTCAGTGCTAAAGGAGATAACCAGCTGTAGGTCTTTCAGAGAGCCTGAATTTAATCCCCCCAGTGAGAGCATTCAGTTATGTATTTAGAAAGGAAAAAGGTTTCTACACGGTATAAATCCTTGCTTGATAATCCCCGAGCTAATGGGGAAGGCATTCAGTAGTAAACTACAGTCCTTGGACAAAGACATCTGTAACCAGACCGGAGCTCTATGATTAAACTCAAATTCACAGATTGGTTACATGCAGCTAATTTTATTCATTGAGAATACATGACCCCCCTAAGCGGATGTTTAAATTAAGTAAGAATATTGATGACAAATGTTCAAAATGTAAGACAGATGCCTGCAACTTTTGGCATGAAATTTGGAACTGCCAAGAGGTTTGGGAATACTACTCTGGGGTCATTAGGAATTTGGATATCCAAAATGCTCCCCAGCTGCTGATCTCTTCAGAGGCTGCTATACTTGGTCCTGAAAAATTAGAAAATCAGTACAGTAAGTGATGCCATATACATTGCTGGGTTGGTAGAATGCATAAACAATTGGAGAAACTTTCCCCCTTTTCTAGGAAAAATGCAGTGAAAAGAGGGCAGTTGATTTGAGTTTGGGTTTAAACAGACAGTGTGAAAAAAAGAAAAAATCCCTGTTTCTTTAAAAAATTGATGTTTGAATTGTCTGGATCTGGTCTTTCACAGTGTTTCTGAGCCCAGGTGTGACCACTGGAGTCCAGCTGTGTGTTGTGTTGTTGTTTCCCATGAGCACATGTCGATTATCTGTGCTACAGCCAAGGCCACCACTCCACCCCTGTCCCCCTGCTCAGCTGGTACCTATGGAAGAGGTTCTTTCTCAGGTAAATGAACAGAATGAAATCATTAAGAAAAGAGGATGAAGGCTTGGTGTGTACCCTGCAACAGACACGAGGTAGAAATCCCCAGAGTATGTGTGGGGGTGGGATTTGACACCCAGGAAGTTAAGGGAAAGAATCTCACAATATTTTAATTAGCTCCACACTAGATCCCTAATTGCAATGCTATAAACAGAGACACTTTGCATGGATCAGACATCAGACCAAAAAGGGTAACAGAATCTATGTTTCCTGGCTGTGGTCTGAGCTGCCAGGCAATCCTGTTTTATCAGTGCTGAGTCCCATAGCTCCTTCACCCAGGGACTTGATGGGAGCTCCAGATTTTCCTTAACCATGCCAAGCTGCCATAGGTGGGGCCTTCAATCACAACCCAACATGTACCACTGCTTGCCTAACAGACCTGGGAAAATCTTGCTTCAATTTATGGAGTTATGTGATCCGGCTACACTAGGACTAGGAATTCTAGAAGAACATTGAGGTGCTTGATGTCTCATTTTCCTGCCAACGCCAAGGACAATTTATCCACTCATAATTGTTTCATAGCTAGGCTGATAACTAGGAAAAAAAAAAGGTGTGTGTTACTAATACTGTGTTTTTCCTAAGGTTGTATGAATGTAGGCCAGAATTACTGAAAAAAAATATTTTAATTTAATTTGGAAAAAAAAAAGGGCAAAATGCCTCTTTTTTAAACTACTACGAAGTTTAGTTTTCCACAGTGTCCACTGGCATCTTTCTCAGCAATTCATTTTAATAGTACACTCTTTCTGGCAGTAAAAAGGGAGATAGCAACTAATATAATTAAGACTGCAAAACAAGCTCTAAACTGAAATGTGTCTCTCAGCAGAACAAGCATAGGATTGTTCATTACAGTGCTCTCCAGGAATAACAAAAACAATTCCCAAAAATGCATTATTAATGGACATTCCCAGAATTAATGATAAAACAAACCAGATGTCCTCTTACATTTGCCTCATAAATGCAAAGTCAATATGCCAAACCAAAAACCCATCTTTGGAAAGCTGTACACTATTTATGAAGGTATTTAACTGTATTTACTTTAACTGTATTTCTCTTTACTGTAAGAGACAGAATTCCTTATCTATATTCTGAAATGACCTAGTTATGGTTCTATATTTATTAATGAAGAAAGGGCTTATGCCCAAGAGAAAAGTGGGTGAAATGTACAATTTTACATGGACTGCATTTACTATAGGGCTGTCCATTTCAAATTAGACCTATTTTTTATAAAAGAGAAAACCACAATATTCTTACACAAAGAATACTCCACAATCACAGTCACAACTTCCTCCTATAACAAATGTTTTCAAAATACAGCCTAATACTAAAAAATCCTTCACCAAAAAAGTTTTAGCTATATTAGTAGGTAGCAGTTTGATATTCATCATGGAACATGTTTACTCACATGGGATGTATTTCATCTCCCTGAATAAAGGTTGCAAAAGTCAACTGAAGCTGATAGAAAGAAAATACTACTGATAAAAAAAAGTACTAAGAAAATTATACGTATGCTAATTCCTTAATGTAATAATATCAAACATGGTGGGCCATCTGGTGTCAATCATCTGGTGAAGTCAATGGACCCGGAAAAATTTGCATCAGATTAAGTTCTTGGACTGGTGTACAATATTTCTGTGCACAATATTTCTTAAGAGAGTTTTTTAAGAAAACCATTATTAAGAAAAATTGCTTTTGAAAAGTTACAAGTGTGCATCAGGAGTAAAGAGTGAACAGCAATCAAGTGATAGGGCTGGTATCAGAAATTTGGTATCTTTAGTTTATAAATAAAATTAGAAGAACATATAAGATTTTCAAGCAAACATTAGGTTCTTATTTTATATAAATACTTGAGTCTAACCACTGTTATTTTAAATTATTGAACAGTGTGTGGGTTTTGTTTTTAGTAACACTTTCAGTTGCCAAGTGACATACAGAAGGAAATGGCAGCATTTCTGCTGAAGGATGCTGTAATGACAGGCTCTCCTGCAACGCTGTGTGCAGGGAGATGCAGAGCTGAAGCCACTGAGGAAAAGGCAGAGGTAATTTTTTACTTTGTGAACTTCACTAACACGCCAGAGGTTGTTGGGATTTTTTTCAACACTGTCAATCTAATCTCTGTCATCATCATGAGGTATGGCCAGGGTCTCATTCACAGACTCACAGACTTTGAAAGTCCTTTGGATCTCTTGCAAAGCTGCCCTGCTGTGGAGTCTCATGTGCCCTACTGCCCCACCTGGCTGAGGCCCAGTGTCCCCTCTGTGCTGACACCCAGATCAGTCTAACTCACACTGCACACTCACCCTACCATTAACACTCTTCCACTTTGTCAGGTCCATGGAATGAGCCCCTAACCAAAGCCTGTCATCACTCCTGGATTGCACCTGAGCAGAGGAACAGCCTTCTGATCTTGCAGTGCCATGAATTACCATCTCCATTACCTATGCTTTGCAGGCCTTGGAGACCTAAACAGTTCTGAGCTACAGGGCAGCTCAAACAATCTGCTTTTCACTGAGGGCTGAACACCACACAACCCATTTTGGGGTCTCATTGATAGTAAGGTCTAGATACAACATATCTCCTTTCCAGGCCACAGTTATCTTTCCTTCCAGCAGAGATGGTGCAGGAGAGGCACAGGTACTTGCTTGGTCCTTACCCTGCCAAGGGGCTGAGCTGCTGCCAGATTCCATGCCTGGAGCCAGCCATGCAGCTGTCCCATGGTCTGCTGCTCCTCAGACACCCAGTCTCTTCACTGCAGCCTGGGATAGGCTCCAGGGCACACGGTGGCTTCAGGAAGAGCAGATCCTGCTGAGTGGCTCTAACCTGGGGCCAAGGCCAGCTGGTTGTGGGTTGCTGCTGGAGAGGAGCAACACGCTGTGCTTCTGCCCTGCTTCTTTGGCCATGAGGACACACCAAGCACTGAGCTTGCTCAATTTCCTGAAGTATTGACAAGTTAAGGCTGAGAAACCCATCCTCTCCCAAATGCTATGCAGTGCTGTAGATACTCATAACAAACACACACGTGGCCTTTATTCTTGTGAGTGGGAATGTGGATGGGAAGATGTTGGTCTCTGTGTCTCCAACAGATCAACAGCTGAAGTGGGAAACATGGGAAAATCTGCTAAACAGAAGAGCAATTAAAAGTATGTCCTACCTTGGTTTGTATACTTTGCATCAGTCAAGAAAAACAGGAAACAAATGTGGATGCACTTCTCAGTAGGTGTGTATAGAGACTTTAAATGAAATTACTGAATATTAAATAAAACACTGTATCTAAAGGAAATAAATACTAAAATCTTGTTTCCTCACTTCACAGCTACTGATTATTGCTCAGCCCTAACAAAGTTTGGGGGGACCTATGACAGTCACTTTGTCCAAACTTGCTCAGAGCAGGGATTATACACTGGGGAACAGGAGTTGAAGGTTGGTCTCTTCTCCCAGGTAATTATTGACAAGAAAAGAGGAAATGGCCACAAGTTGCACCAGAGGAGGTTTACATTGGATATTAGGAAACATTTCTTCACTGAAAGAGAGATCAAGCTCTGGAACAGGCTGCCCAAGGAAGTAGTGGAATCATCATCACTGAAAGCGTTCAAAAACCATGGAGATGTGGTGCTTAGGGACCTGGTTTAGTGGTGAACTTTTCTGCATTACATTAATGGTTGAACTCAATGATTTTGTAGGTCTTTCCCAACCTTAATGACTCTGTGGTTCTGTGTTGATGTATTTTACATGCTGGAATGGCCTAATTCTCATTCTCTCAGCTACATGATCTGTTCTCTCGTAGGTGAGATTATTCCAGTGCTTTACTTGAATCCCTCAGGCCTAGAGGTAATTAATAACAAATTATTTGGCAGAAGCCCAGCTTCTGTGATTAAAACTTAAAATGTCTCATTATTCTGTATTGAAAAATATTCAGTCAAAACACTTCTGAGCAAAAATATGTATCATTCTCCTCTAAAGTCTTTGTAAAGTATTTAGGTTAATGTCCAGAGGCACATTGAAGCCTTCCACTAAATCTTCAATAAAGAAGAAGATTTCCTCCTGAGATGGAAAGGGGTAGCAAATAAACTTCATAGTAGGAGAAAATCCACTATAACAGCTGTGGTGGCTACTGCAGAAACCTGGTCTGACCCACAAACTGCCCAACTCCTTGACCTTGGTGAGAACATGCAGCACTCACTCTGACCCACGTGGGGAATGAGCTTCCATGTGCCACTGCCGTGCCCCACAGAGCTACCCAGCCCCTCTTCTGTTTAAAACCAAGCCATGAATGCAATGCTTATCTTTTCTTGTGTTGCTGCTATCTGTAATTTGCAGGCACAGGGAACTGTGGAGGTAGTGAGGTGTTATTTGTGCTACAGCAATTCCCAGTGGTCTGATGGTGAGATCTCCCCACGATCCCAGCCAGCAGCCGGAGCCCTGGGAGAAGGGGCAGAGCTGCCTGGGCACCGTGCACCCCACACTCTACTTGCTGTCCCCCAGAACACAGCCAGCCCTTCACAGAGCAGCTGGGGTGGGAAGGAGCCTCAGAAGGGCCCGAGTCAGCCCCTGCTCCAGCACAGCTGCCTGGAGCTGACTGCGAGCACTGCCAGCTGAGGGTGTAAGCCCTAGTGGCAACGTTTGCTTCCCTGCTTCGGGTTACTCTCCAGCAGCCAGAGAAATCAAAGGCACCAGTTTGCACCTGGTTGGCTTTGAGGCACAGTCCTCATGGTCAGACTTTACATTTTCTGATTGTGGCCTGCCAGCCTATGTTTGATAAACATAGAAGTTGGGAACATTATGGTTCCAAGGTCAAGTGTTGCTGTTTTCTGTATTGGGCAAACAGGGGCACGATGGTTTTCAGGTGCAACTCTCCCTTTGGCCACAGGTTAGCTGGAGACCCTTTTTCATTTTTTACATAGAGACTACAAACAGATTTTTGTATTCTTGACAAAGACATCCCCATCCCTATTTTATCACTGTTGAATGCATTTAAATGTAAGTCTCCAGCATAACATTTGCACAGTCCTGAATATACGATTTCTTCCCCTCTAAAGTGTCAGATAATTCCTCAGTCTCAGGAGTACGAACATATTACACAACCCTGGACTTTTCAGCTTGATAGAAGTAATCTCCATGCTTATCCAAATGTCTCAGAGCTCTGTCAGCAAACAAAGAGTAAATCTTCACAGCCCCCATCATCCAGCGCCAAGGCATTAATGAAAGATCCATCTGTACCTAAAATGGCAGAGCATTTACTGAGCTTTCCCTGGATTCTCTACAGCTGTTTGCAAATTTCCGCTAGAAACATTGTCCCTGTGGCTGGGACTAAGGAGCAGGTATCAGCCTGGGGGACACCTGCACCCTCCAGCCCCTCGGAGGAGGACATCTTCCACCCTGTCACATCTGTCCCTGGGCCTGTGACACACCACTCACACAGGAGGGCTGGGCAGTGCAGCACAAACCCCTAAAGTGTCAGGAAGTAGCACCAGTGGCCCATCCAGTGGCTCCCAGGTGAGACCAAGCAGTGGCAGGAGGTGCCAGGGCAAGGGCACATGGGCTGCATACACAGGGTCTATCTGGTGTTTGTGTTTTGCTCCTCTGCCTGCCTTACCCTCTTTAGTGTCTCGTCAGGCACAGCTGGTGGCTGAGTGTCTGTCAGGCAGATTGCACACAGGACACGTTCCTGAACAACTTCAAATGCTGCTCCCAAGCATCTGCAAGAGCCTCTGTGCCATTCCCAGCTCTTGCTGGGAAAAGCCCTAGGTGGGTTGCTCAGGGTCTTTCTGCAGGTGTTTGGAGAGAAAGCATATTCAAAGAAACATCTACGTCTCATTTTTATTGCTTCTGTCCTCTTTTTGTCTGATGCCAAAGAGTAAAGAATGCAAAGATTGAAACATAGAAATTATGTTTATAATATCAAGGCATGGTCATGCAGCCATTTGGTCAAGCCTGTGATCTGTTGCTGGTCAAAATTCAATAATGTGTATGTTTGCAAAGCAGCATCAGACACAGAGAAGACATATGACCAATGCAGAAGGACACTAAGGGAATTATCAGTGTTAAAAACATAAGGGTTAAAATTACATTCCAGTTTAGTGGCTGGAGATGTTACTTACATCTCTAAAATAAAAATTTTTATGTGTTATCTCAGACATCTTAAAGTGAGCAGTTCATGATGCAAAACTCCAGAATGGTAAGTAATTACATGCAATGTTGCTATCTAGATGAGGAGTTTTGCAGTACCCATAATTAAGGAGAGCGATAGGATGCTAAATACCAGAGAAGTAACCTCTGACAGGCAAGCTTGTTCATGGAACTTGAGGAGCCCAGTGGTGATCCATCTTCTACATACTTTGAAAACAATAGAAAGGCTTTAACTTTTCCAGATTCTTGTAATGAAATCTTGCACTACGAAAATTCTTCCCGCAGCACAACCTGCACTAACAAAAATGATATTTGTCAGTGCTTTGGAATGGGAGTTAGCACTACAGTGACCAGAAGGAAAGCATTCGAGTATGCAAAAACACTGTATTTGAATAAACCACCAAGAAAAAAAGCAGTCTTCAGAAATACCAAATATTTACTTAAATATTCTCTTTTAGAAAAAAAAAAAAAGTGCTTTGGAAGACTTCACAAAAATGCCTCATGGCATGCTGGCTTTGACAGTGTGATTCAGATCAGAGCAGAGGAGACTAAATTGTTAAGCTGAACTGAGTTGTAGTTTGATTTGGATGGTTTTGGGGTTCAGTAGGTTGTCTCTGCAGACACCCCAACTCCTTCTGGAATTGGAGGGCAAGCCAGAATAAACAAGCATGGGTTTTGGTCCTGAAACTGGAAGAAGAGCCCTGGTTCTTGCTGTGGATGGTAAATGTGGTCCCTGGGGTGAGGGAAGTAATGGCTAAAACTCCAAGGTAGAAACAGGGAATCTTTCAGATGCTTTTGCTGTCTGTGTCTGTCTGTGAATACTGTATATGATGTGATGGCTAATAATGCAAATATGCCTGTGTGTGCTCTCTGGCAGTGAGGCACTTCCTCCTGCACCATCAAATTCTGGGCTATGCACTGGGGGTGATATCCAGCCTGTGACATCTCCTGCATCAGCTGAAGGGGCCATCCAAAATTTTCTGAGGCAAGGAGAGTCCTGGCTACAGCCTGTTTCACTTGCATAGAGATACCTGTAGACACAATATGCTGCCCCAAAAACGCAGTGTGGTTCCCCTTTGCAGGTGACAGTGGTGTGCACACAGGCACTCAGTGCTGGCCAGCCAAACCACCCTTACTCACCAGTCAGTTCCCTCACAGACACACCTGGGATCAGGGCAAACAAAGGCAGGATTTAAGGCAGCATCACCTCAGGACTCACATGGCAATCTGGGTGCCCTCATGCCTCATCTGAGCCAACAAGTGTAATATGATTAAGGGATGTAAAGTACCATTTAAAAATGCCAGAGTCAGAGGACACGGGGCCAGCCAAGGAGCAGCAGGGAGGAGATACTTCACCCCTCCTGTTCCCTCCTCAGTCCTAAACCCTGTCTCTGTGGGTTTCAAAGCAGCAACACTCTCTGTGTCCATGCTGTGTAGCTCTTAGGCTGCTCCCACCCACCCAGGCAGTGTCAGGTCACACTGCAGGGCCAAGGACTTGTCCCAGTAGGAAGAGTGGGGGGCATGAAAAGGGTCTGCCTGGGCACAGCCCGGGCCTGCTGCCTACCCCTGGGCTGTGGGGATGGGAGTGCAAGGCACTGTTACAGCCCTGCAACCCTCCTGCCTCTGGGCCCTGAGCCTTTTGCAAGTCCAGCCCAGACAAGAGACAATGCTCACCTCAACATTTATAAGGAAGCCAAACAAATGCCTTCAAATTTTTAAAGCACTTCAGCTTGGCTTGGTCAGTTGTGCAGTGCTGGCAGAAGGCATGTTTTTACAAAGAAACATGGTTTTAAAAAATAGCAACAATCCTACCCTAATTAGTTTTCTTATATTGATTAAGGCCATTTTCTGAATAAATTGCATTTTAAGCACGACAGAACGTTGGACCTTGAGTGAAACATTAAATGAACCAAAGTCCTTGGAAAACTCAGTGACAACTTTTGTCCGTCTTTGGGGGTAAAAACAACTAAAACCTTTTTCTCCCGTTATAAGCCAAAGTTCAAATATTGGAGCAAGGTTGCTTTTAAACAGACACATTCCACCCAATAATTGTTTAGGTGAAACAAAATGTGAAAGTCTTTGTAGATTTATGCAGTAGCCACCAATGAAATTCTATTTGATATAAATCAAAGAAATTGGATCTATTCAGATTGATGGGGATAGGGGTCAGGCAAGCATGCCCGTTCCTCAGCAGTCAAAGTGACAGATTGTGTAGGTTTTCCACAAACCTGACGTGGTTTCTTAATTAGAAACATAAAGGAAGCGGATATACAAATCCCACTGGCATCCGGTGGAAATGAAAGGAGAATGCCAAATGATAAACCAATATTTATAGAGGATTGTTTCCAAGAATTTATTACATTGTTTTTCCACTTAATTACCTTGAACTGGTCCTATAGAAATACTATAAAAAATATAAATGTGCTCTTCTTTTAAAAAAATACCAAAGTCCAGTTTAAAACGAGCTAATTAGTCTTACTAAATACATTTGAGATCTGGTGTGAAATCCCAAGGCTTAGTCTGCTCACAGCATAATCACCTTAGCTGACATCTCAATGCAAAAGCCTAAGCTTTACAGGGCACTGGGAAAGACTATCTCATATATTATTCCAACATTTACAAATCTCTAAGGCAACTGGTTCAATTTTTAGCAAAAATACCATACATATTGCATGATTTGTGGTTCATTATTTGCATTGAAGAAATTAATTGTAATTGCAAAAGAAGGAAGCAAGCAGCAAGAAAGCCATTTGCTGCAAAAATCACCTTTTTTAAAGTAGCTTTTTGTAAAGGAAATTTTTGGAGTAGAGGGGCTCTAGATTTTTTTTTTTTCCAGCAGTATTCAGAATTTAAAAAGAGAAAATATGTACCATTTCCTCTCAGTCATATCCTTGAACCAGATTCTGTTTTGATTTTAACTTTAAAAGAGACATCTTGGGAAATTGCTAGAATCAACACCTACTTTGAAATCAGAAATAGTAGTCAAGTGCTTCTATTCCAGACCAACAAAAGTATAGTGGTACATACAAAATCAGACAAACTTTGTGAGGCAGCAGAAGATAGGGTCATTCCTGCAGAATGAAGTATGGTCAGGTATTTTTTCAAGTACTATTATTTTTTATAAATACTTTGTGCTACAATGACACCTTAGAGTTTATTCCTAGACCTGTCTGATTTAAAAAAAATACCAACCCTCCTCTAGAAGAATTTAAACCCAAATTCAGGAAAAAACATTGAGCTTCATATGGCCTACTAAAATTTATAGTTCTGAAAAGCTTAAACATTTGCAAACCTAATTCCTTCAATCAAATTTAAAACAAAAGGCAGTGGCTTGATATAGATTGGCAAGACAGTATAATTATGGGGTATGGATAGTCAGTGACATTTCACATTCATCTAGTTTTCCATAGGCAGCAAGTAAAATGAAGATGTGCATATGGCTGTAAGGAATGGGGATGTGGAAGAGCTCTGCCCATGCTGCAGGACAGCAAGGGAGAGAGCTTGGCAGTGTCTGCCTAAAAACCTATCACAGGGGTAATGGAAGGTGGAGTTGGTCCTTTTTACTGAACAATGGGCAGGATGAAGATTAAGTCTGGAAAGGTTTTATGAACTAAGAGAAAGGAGCTTAATTTTGAAATGATAAAGAGAGGTCAGGGAAGGATTACAGAGAGAAGTGTCACAGTCAAAGCAAGAAGGGTGAAGGATGACCCATGCAGCAATATGCTCGATGGATGCAAAGAGCAAGGCTGCATTCATCATACCTGGAAAAATTGTGCAGAAATAAAGACATGAGGTGGTGAAAGTTACAGGCTGAGCTTCAGCTGTGTAGTTAGATAGAACCAGCCATATCTTAGAGATGCTAGGCCTCTTCAACCCTTCTTTCTCTCTGAACACTTAGTCCTCCTTCCGGGAACTAAAATTTTGAAAGATGTGGGGAGGTGATGTGCCAGTAAGACGGGTGACAGCCATGAGGTGCTGCTGTCTGCAGAAGTGATGATGGAGGGGAGCCTCACAGCCTGGCACACAATACAGCCTGGTTGTATAAAGAGGACAAGATATCTCAGCTAAATACAGAGTCTCAATGAACAGAATCAGGTTACCACCAGAGGACAATTTTTGTCTCCAAATGTAAACATATCTGTTACTTATTTTATCGCATATGATGTGCCAGAGTGTTTTCTGACTTTGCACAGTGCAGTTCGTGTCAATGCAGCTGTACCCTGCCCCTCTCTCCTCCAAGAGGGTGCTCTTGTCTCTTCTGGCTTTTGGAACAGTTCCTTGGCTGCCCTGTTCCCCAGGGGATGCCCTGTTGGGGATGTCCTTTCCATGGACATACTTCCATGGAGAAACGATGGTTGTCACAACCCAGGTCTGGCTAAAAGGTTTCACTGCATGACTGCACAGTGTCTTGTTTAGTTTAGTAGGAGTTGTTCAGACTAATTTAGTTTGCCAGACCAGTGTTACTGTGCTAGAGCCAACCTGAAAGCAACCCTGTTGTTGGGGAGAGTGGAGAGGGTGGAAGGAAGCATGTAGAGGGGGGACTTTGCAAAAGAAACCTGCTGAACAAATCCCAAGATTAACTAACTCACAGAATCTCAAGAAAAGGTTCCCCCATGGCATATGTACTCCTAGTTGGGAAAATTCAACAAGAGCCAAGTTTCTGCATTAACTGTGGGCCTGGCTTTCCACCCTCTGCAGGCTGTGGGGTTGACCAGATCCTTTTAACCTGTCCTATAACACTTCATGCATATTAATTAATCAATCACCTTAGCACTAGGGAGATGTGTGCAAGTCCATCACTCATTTTACCAGAATGACTAGGGCTGGCTTGTTCCACAAAGCTGTCTACTCATTGCAGGGGTCCCACCTTAAAGCTCCCCAGATGATCAGTGTTTATTATCCTCACCCCAGCACAGCCTGTGCACCCCGAGCCTCAGCATATGAGGTGCTACGTACAAAACCAGCACTGAGAGATGTTCCCATGCTCCAATGAGCTTATTCCGATCTGGCTGCTTAGCAATATTGAAATGTTTTGTTGAATATTAAGATTGAATAAGCAGACAAGGTATGTGGCATGTACTCAAATATTTTTTAATGAAAATTTCTGACCCAAATGACCTATGAAAGGTAGAAGCTGTCATTCCAAGAAATACATAGGGGCAGGCGTCATCTTTTACGGTGCAGAATCTGACACGCTTTCAAAATGCTGGCACCAAAAGGGAGACTTGGGGAAAAATTTTGGCATAAACATTAAGAAAAAGTGCCTAAACACTGGAAGAAACAGAAAAGCTCACACCTTTTTGAGAATTTAAACTAATCTATGGTGCTTCGGGGTATTTTCCTTTAGAATAAGTATTTTGTCTTCTATGGTGCTATACAGTACGTACAGCAGGGAATACCACTTTGAGAAGCAAAATAAGCCTTATGACACAAATCCTGCTCACTGCACTTAAGCAAACATTCTTCATATTGAATCCAATAGGACAACTTATGAAAAGTAGAGGAGTGAATTTGGTCCATTATGTGGCTATCAGATTTAAATTACACCAATAACTGAGACGCATGGGGTATCAGTGACAGGAATACTGGACCCAGAGTGTATGATTACTCAATTACTTCAATGTCTGTTGGATGCTTAAAGGCTAAAACAATTTTGGGTTCCTTCCAGTCAGTGCATATCACTGTCAGCTCTTCAGACAGTTTACCTTTCCCAAGGAGCTTTTGCTTACCTTATCACCTTCCCAGATCTGCTGCCTGCATTCTCCAATTACTGCACTTAACTGCAAGCCACGTTACATATACTTTACACTTCATCTTTATCTGTTCCATTTCGGTGATGTGATATTAGGCAAACATCTTAAACTTACAGCACTGGGCTTTAAGTCACTGACATCTTAGATTTATTTCTCCCAAAGCTTTCAGTTTTAGCAGGAGCTCAAATGGAGCACTGAGAAAGTGGAGCAGGGAGTTGTAGACACAAATGTGAAGGCAGTTTGGAAAATTAATGTATTCCTAAAGTGCAAGACAAAAAGAGGTAAAATCTTCAGTACTCTGTAGTTCTGACTCATGAAGGAGATCACAAAATTTAAAGTTGAAAAGAAAGTTAAAACATAAGATAATATGAATCAAAAAGGAAAAATATGTGAAGCAAGGGGTCTAATTAATGTAGGTTATAAGAAATCTAAAAAGATAGCATATTAACTGGAAATATTTCTTATTACTGTTGTTATTTCTATTTAAAAATCTTAAAGGAAAGAAGTTATCCACAGACTGAGAGAGAAATATTTACTTCCTTCATTAACCACTTTTATCTGATTTAGCTTTACCCTGTAGTACAACTACTTGAAATGTAATGGATCATTCAGGAATATAACAGCCAAGACATAGATTACTTTATAAAAGGAATGTGCTTAATACTTAATATCAAAATCAAATGTGTTTATTCCAATTTGTCACATGGGTCTTGCTTATGTGGGCTGATAAAATTAATTCATAACCAAGTGGCTGCTGTTTCCATCGATTACACATTTTGAGCATCAGTCATCACTTTCTACAAATTCTCACTAATATTTCCTTGGTTTTTTGTTTCTCTGAACTCTTTCCTGATCCAAAACTAAAGGAACAGTTGTATAAGACAGATACAAAAATTCACCAAAGACAAATGAGATAAATTTATCACAGCCAATATATGCAGAAAATTCATACCAATAAAGGGAAATACTAGGAAAATCAGGAATGACTACAAAATATCCAAACTATTAAACTTGGTATTTTTTTTCATATTAAAATACGGTTGTAATATGAGACAATAATCAATACATTGAAAATATTGTCTAAAGAAAGTGTGGCTCTCCACACAACTTCAGAATATTTCTTAAAAGCCCTCACTCATGCTTCCAGGGCAAGGGCTGAGGCTTACAAAGCACACAAATCCCACAACAGAGGGCTAGAAACCTAAATAGCTCTTCAGAGTCAGGCTACAGTCAGAGCTAGAGCTCTGAAAGAAACTTTACAGGCACCAAAGGCCCTGATTTAAAATCATCTTTGGGTTACTGACATCTTCAGGTAAGCACTTCAGCATTCATTTGATTATAAGCAAATGCTTAAACAGGGCTGACTCAAAAAAATTGAGAAACTTTATTTTTTGAGAGGATATCATCAGCACTGCCAGTTGCATAGCAGCTCTGTAAATCATATTTTTTAAATATCAAGTCAAAATCATACACACATACCTCACCCATGTGTACATAAAGAAAAATCATACAAATTCATGGACTGCCTTTCTCAATAAGGCTGTATAAACACACTCCATTATTTACAATTTAAGAAAAAAACCATTTTTAGGTAATTATATTAATCATTGATTTGAACTTTGCATAATTCAGAGCTAGTAACCCAAAACCTGTCTCAAATTGGAAAAAAAAAATGGTGGTAATTAATGTTAAGGTGGAATTCTCCTGATTGACCTATATATCTGGTATTGTTTCAGATAATTAAACTGAGCTCTAAGTAATATGAAAGGGTACAGTTATGGTCACTTTTTATCTTCTAGCATTGCAGGGCTGTTGGGACTTGAAAATTATATGCAGGCAGGTTTGGAATGGGTCCAAGGTAGACCACACTGGACTAAGTAACATCTGGTGTATACGGCTTAGGTTTTTCAAAAGTGTGTCTGGACAGCTGTAAAATAGAAATTACATACATCTCTGACTAAAGGCTACATGTAAAGCTGGGGAAGTTAACTGTGAGTTACTTGGAAAGGCACTGTTCTCTTCTCAGAGCTGGATACAACCATCCTGGAACATGTGCAAAGACATTCCAGTTGGGCTGTAAAGAATTTATTTTACATCAAGTGAATGAGAAATACTTGTAAAATCTTCATCTTTGACTAACATTTCTCCTACCTCTCTTCCATGTTTAACAAGTTGAAAATAAAATAAAATAAAGACACTTCTAAGAGCCTGGTCTAGCCTCAGGATGTTACCAACACAGACAACATGCAGATGACTTCAGAAACTGTTATTGTGGTATAAAGTTCTCCAGAAAGCACCTGAGCCATCCAGTGCCTTGGGTGTTACTGCAATGACACTGTGACAGCAGGAAAGAGCATCTGACCTGGCATAAGATTAAAAAGGCTTCTCCATTTAAAAAGATGTGGTGGGAACCAAAGAGACCCATCTAAGAAATTACAGAATTAACGTGTCTGAGTACAAGTAAGGATTCTCTTTTTTTTAAGAAAAACTAAATGAAAGTTCACGATCTCAACAAAAAACAACAAAAACATTTTTCTATCATTTGACATGCAAATATTTGTTGGAAAAAAGAAGACTCGGGCAAAAAAAAAAGTAATTGCTCTTTAGTGAAACACATAAAAGGCAGGAAAGCAATCATATATCTAAAATCATAGGCTGTCTTTAAAATAAATTACATATTTAGGTAATTTTTACCACTCCCCAAGGAGAGCTGCTTGTTCCTGGGAGTGGCTACAAGACATATGAGGCTGTAAGGGATAAACCTAAACCTCAGCTTCCCAAGATAACTTCCACCTCCCAGCCCAATGTGCTGAAGCCTCAGACCTCACGACCTCGTGGTAGGTTGTGTTTATTTTTTAGTAGAAGCAGCTGAAATGCCTATTGACAAATTTGCCCTGTCTGCGCCAGCATGGGGATCCTGGCTGCCTTGGAGTGGCAGTAAGAGCAATGCTGCTCTTTGGTGGAGGAGCTCTCACTCCACCCCATGCCAGAGTTTCAGCCACTTTGCTGCTGTGGCTGGATGTGTGAGCACAGCGTGGGGTTGGGCCCTTGAGGAGCGAGAGGTGGGGCAGTGTGGTTCATGTGAATGGCTCTGCTTCTCCAGTTGCAGAGAAAGGAAAAGACAAGAATTTCCTCTTAGGATCACCACGAAAAAAAAAGCTTTTTCTTTATAGTTAGGCTCATAGCTAACCCAAGTGCATGCCAGAGTCAGTAAGAATAATACATTGTTATATATAAATAAATAATAAATATGTGAGATGGTGATGCCCATGGGGACCTCCTGCTGAGGGCAAACATCTCCCTCTAAACCGGGGGCCCTGCCAAGTTCCAGTTGTGGTAACAAAGTCCAGTCAATACTTCACTTAAGCCTGGGCCAACATGCCAAGCCATTATTAGTCCTTGAGACTATAAGATCTGAATCCTTTCTCCCTCTTCTTTGCATGCAGTACAACATATTTTTTCCAAGGGGATGTCTGAGTGCTGTCCCCTGCTGCAGCCACCCTCCCAGCATGGTGAAACGCTGGGCTGGGCAGGTTGGTCACACCCCATCAGGGCAGCTGCAACACCCAGCAACCTCAGCTGTCACTCCCGGCTGGCTGGAAGCTGCTTTATGCAGGTTTGTGACCTGTTGCTTTCACAAAGAGTCATACTGTAAAACTCCAAGAGACACCTCAGGACAAAGCACCTGCAAAATTCACTTACTCCAGGAACATTTTTTTCATTTAACAGCATCTGAAACCATTAAGTAAGAAAATAATAGTGTTCCTGAAAGTGAAAAAAAATAAGCCAAACCATTTTCCTTCCAAAGTCTGAAACATAATTCCTAGGCTATGAGTATTGCCAATTTTCATCCCTCAATTACATTTTTGCTCATTTTAAATCTAAATCTAATGCAAACTGCAACTGAGATTTTACAGCATATCACCTCCATATTCAAAATTCTGTCACTAACTCCAATATGTCGGATTTCTTACAACAGGCAAAATGCTTTAAAAGCAATGGTTTATATTAAAAAGAGCTTAGAAAAGGCTAAGGAGCTCTTTACAATATGAATGCTCATTGCAAAGGTAAAGCAGAGAGAAGTTACAGTGCAAGAGTTAGAAATTGTATTATTTTGTCTTCAGAGCAGAAGGTTGCCTATACAAACATGCCACTGCCTAGCAAAGCATTTCAAGTGACTAAGGTAAAGGATGAGCAAAATTTTACTGTCAGAAATGAGACCTGGTTACTGGTCCTGTGGATTCTGAAATGACAGCTGGGCAGAGCCCCCTTAGAACCTCTATCTGTCTGAGAGATGAAGAAACGCAGAGAGGTGAAGGACTGAAAATACGAAAGACTGGGCACACAAAACTTTCTGTGCAACAGTGCCATTTCAAGTTTTCTTCTCAAAACTCTTCCTTGCTTGAAGCCATGCTTCCCCTTTATAAACTGTTTTGCAGCCATTTCAGTGTAGGAGGTGTTAGCACCACAGCCACGTAGCAGTGTGTACTGACATGCTGAGCTGCAGTCATTTGCTGGCATTTTACTCCTGCTTCACCACCTTGCACTGTGTGCTTCTGCTGGATACTCTAAATTCAGTCTCAGATCTAAGTCTTTACACAGAGATAGCAACACCCACTGTGCTTCAGAGCTGCCCACCTGCCTGTTTCTGCAGTGCCAGCACCATAACATACTTCCCTCCAAGCTTCCTTGCCAATAGCCCCTAACCTGAAGGGGGAAATTAATCCCTCCTTTGTGCTCCCCAGATATACACCATCTAAAAGAAGTCATGCTCTAAAACACTAACAGCCTCGTATTTCACTACTTACTCACTTTTTACATGGAAAATACTATTACTTGCAAAGTAATCTCAGCTTTTCTTCTGCATCTGAAAATATTCTTTCTGATTTAAAATACAGGGATCACAGAAGAGGTCCAGCTTCAAACTGAAATTCAGACAAGCTTCTAGTGACACCATTGCCTGGGATGGCTTCCAACTGACCTGTAATTCAATAACAACTTGACCAATTTTCATAAGGCCCAAATACCTAGAAGGTAAGGCAAAGGAAAAGGCAAACATACTTTATATAATAAATTTTGGAAGTTTACCTACACCCACATCCCTGGGTGACCTGTAAGTGGATTCACTCAGGAACTATGTGAAGCAGCTGCAGACTACTGGAGGGAAAAGCAGCAGAGGCCCAAGGCTGCCTGAACCCACTCATTCACCTGAACTTGCCTCACAACCATGCTGGGCAGACACAAGCTAGGAAGCAACATTTTTTTTTGTTTTTGTGACTGAATGCCAGGAGCAAAACCCTGGGTATTGAGGGTCAAAGCATACACCAGCATGTACCCACCACACACAGAAACAGCATCAGGCAGGCACTTGTCCCATGCTTCCAGAATGCCTTCATTTGCTGCCCATGGTAAGACATGTTTTAGATCATATCTCTACCCAGCTTGCATGGAGTAAATGGTTCTGTGTCCTGGTGTTTTTCTAGGTCCTTCCTTGCAGTGCTTGTCCCAGTGCTGCTGTTGCTCTGCCTGAGAGCACCTTGGCTCCCCTCCCTATCTCACAAAGGAGAAGGCCACACATGTCCTCCTTGATGGTCACCTGGCCAGAGCAGCACAGGGCAGAGTCCCTGTCATTACAAATGTGCCCCTTCCCAAAGGACAGAAATGGCAGTTGCTGTACAAGAAGGATTGTAACTCTACCTGTTGAAAGTGACACAAGCCACAGCCAAGCACAACTACCACTCCAGCCACACTATACACTTAACCAAAAGTCAACATAAACTAAACTGAAATCCACGCAATAGTTTACTGAATGTCATTAGAGCAGATCAGGTTTAATTTCCCATTTAGCTTATAGTGGCAAGTGCTCAGCACCACCAATACAGGCCCCTCCACTCGTGAATGAAGCACTTTGCTGCTGATTCTTTTCCCAGTGGAGCTCTCCATGTGTGCAGCTGTGCTTGGAGATTTCCTTGGCTGACATGGCTGCTATATGAACAATCTGACCAGACTACAGGGTAGCTAATGTCCTTGCTTTGTCTCTCTCAGCATCTGCACTGACAGTGCTGAATAACTACATTTAAATAGAAGCCTTGCCTGTGAGTTTTCTAAAAGCTTTTACTCTCTGCAAACCTGAATACTGTTTTCAAACCAGGCACATGGAAAAATCGTGCAGCAAGTGACACAATGAGAACCCAGCAACATCTCTGACTGACTTTTGCAGAAATACTCTCCTTATAATTGAAGCTTGCTATTCAATTCCTGCTAAAGCAATAGTCCCAATAAAAAAGCGAGAAGGAGGAGAGGAGGAGGAAGGTAATACAACACCAGAAATAATGCATTGTAGAAGCTTGTGGTTGCAGCAGTATCTGTACAATACTCAAAAAGAGGTGGTGAAGCTTAGCCCAATTTCAGCCTAAAAAGCATCATAAAAGGCCTGTGCTACACTCCTGTTGAACCTCTCCAGTTCCCAGTGAACCCTCTGAGACACCACAAGCAGGCCCAGAGAACCATCCCTAGCCCAGCGTGCCATGTACAGGCCACCACATGTTCCATGTACCCTGACAGGACCTCTGGGGCACCTTCCCCTTGGGTCTGAATGTAGCAGAAGGCTGGCAGTCAAAAGTATCCTGAGTCTCTGCACTTCACTAATGCATGTGGGATTTGTCCCCCAGACAAAAATCTTCTGTACAGCCTGGCTCTGGGGAGGGCTCTCTCACAATGAACAGGCACAGCAAGTTTGGATATACTTTACCTCATCAGGTAGATGGTTTATCAGGACTTAAGCCTGACTATACCTCATAAACATGTCCTTTCAAAGACTCACTCATAAACTGGAAACAACACATCCTGTGAAGGAGAAAGTGTGGCTTACAGTTAACTTATTTATTCCTATCTAACATACTACAGACATCCTGATTTTTACAGCATTACATGTTTTGAACCTTTTCAGTAAAGTGGAGGTTTCTCATTTCAGCCTAACTGCTGTTAATCTGTTCCAAATGTTAACGTCGCAAATAAGGTCTGGTTACCATCTCTGCCCCACGTCGATAATAGGAACAGAGCTGATCAGCATCTGGTTTAGTTCAGAGTACAACTTGCTGCCTAATGCTGCAGAATTTGGGTTGGAAGATTGTTGCATTTCATGAACACCACAAAAAAATTAACCAACAACACTCACATACAGTCATGTGTCATTATTTATTGCTCTATAGGCTTGCTAAAGATGGAATATCACATTACCAATTTTGGCAAATTTCAGCACACATAAACAGGCCAAAATCTCTTAACATAAATTATACAAGAGATGCCTAATGGCAATAAAAAAAAAAAAATCAGTCACTTATTTTTCAGACTTGTGATGGAAAAATACTTTAAAAATAAGAGAAAATTTTTAATCAGTTTCTCATTTTATCATGTACTTTAAACACTTGAGTTGTCATGTGTCCCATTCATTACAAGGTATTTGGCAATGCAGCACCTTCAATACAGAGAAACCTATGATTATAAATGAAAATTGTCTAAAAATGATTTACAAAATATAAATTAGTATTTTAATGGAATATAATATTTGACCTAAAACTCAGAACATCAAGTTCACATTCAAATAAAAATAAAAACTCCTGCTGAGTTAAATCAGAGCTGATCAAACTCTCAGTATACAGAATAATTAATCTCAGGATTAGCTGTGACCCCACTAACATTCAGAACCACTCTTATTTTTCTTCAAAATCTTTTAATACTTTATTCCATATCCCTTTACTGTGTGATCTATCATTTTGCACATGATCATATAAAAATTCTGCATACAACATATTTCAAATATATTTCTCTTGTTAATCTAAAAGGCAGATTATCTTTTATATAGTCAATGAAGACTACAGGATCAAAAGCTCTTGACAACTATAAAAAATAAACCATGGATAAACAATAGAAGTATTAGGTTAGCAAGACATGCTAATTTATATCCATCAACTACTCATATCGAAGTTCAGTTTGAGCACAAAAAGTAATAACCACCTCAACTATTAAAAGATCATTTTTAAAAATGAGTGCATAGAATGCTTAAAACATCTGGAGCAGGTATAAAATGTACATGAATTCTGCCAAATTTACCCTACACTTTCCTGTCACTTGAAGCACTGACTGGAATGACCCACATGACATAAATTTCTTGTTACGGTGAGAAATTACTTCTTTCCCCAGACAGATTTAGCTCATTGACCAGCCAACTAGTAATATAACATTTATGAAGTTAAGCAGGATAAAACTGATAAGCACTGTATTAATTTCATAGCAACAGCTATTAGCAGTGATTTTTTGGGGGAACAAAAGATTTCATTGATTGTATTTTACATTTGAGAAATCTGAAGGAGAAAAACCCTAAATTACTGAATTGAACCATGTTGCAGAGCCAAGTCAGTAACAAAATTCAGGAAGTGGGAGGTTGTTTCATGCTGGTTACAGAACTATACCATGCCCACAAGATTTTTGTCATTAAAAAAGATTGAGTAACTCCCACTGCACAAGGGAAAAATAACTAATCAAAGATAATTTCCAGCAAAGTTACCTATTTTCTGCATACAGATTTCATCAGAGATACTTTAAACTACCTAGGGAGAGGAAAAAGGAATAACCCCACAGACTGAACAACTGGAGAGTTAAGACATTACTAATGAAGTAAAGAACAGCATTACATTATTTTATGGAAAAGAGTAGCATAATAAATAAATTTATCTACTTAACCCTGCTAAAATCATACAAAAAAGGAAAACCCACCAACCTTAAGCAGGTAGGAAAAACGAAGTTATGTTTTAAGCTGTCTTTGCAATGGCATGCACCTCCCTTGCCAGCACCAGTTACGTCACTTGAAGCCTGAGCCAAGCAATGTGCTAAGTTAATCTTAAAGATTTGAAGATGCATCTGTATATCTGAAAGATAATTCACTTTATTCAAGCGCAGTTAACACTTCAGTAGTTTGCTGATACATGAAGTTCACCATGAAAGGAAGGCAAAGTTTGTCTTTTCAAGCTGCTAAGAGAAGCTGTCTCATACCGAGTTCTCCCTTTTTTCCAACCATCTCTGGGCCAGAGACTTGACTCCACACATGATGGATAGGTCATTTGCTGGGAATACAAGAAACACAAGTTCAAAGTCTCTTGTAATCAGGTAGACAACAAACCCTCACCTCATACCACACAGACATTTCCCTTGCACACAGGGAAATGACTCAGTCAATTAGGTTACTGGTAATCCAGTGTAGAGTAAACCTTGTGGGAATGGCTTTTTCAGCAGTGAAAAGGTTTCTGTTGGCTTTTTCTTTTTTTCTGTTATGGAACAAAAGCAGCAGTCAAACCTCAATTTTATTGTAAAATGAAATTCTTGCATGCTAGCCAGTCCTCAGTAGTATAACTTCCCATTCTATTTAGTCACCCTCATTCAGGGTGTACTTCCATGGTAGCACTGCAACACTGGTCCCACAGGTTTCTTCTGATCACTGAGGTTGCAACAGCACATAGACATCCTCCTGAAACTTTTGATTTCTCTGGCTCATATACCTGAAATGACCAGGGGTAAGTGAACACAGCCAATATATGGCAGTCTTCTGGTATTTCTTGTTCCCTGCCAAAGAACACACTCTCAGGTCTCACCCACCACTGAAAAGGAAACAGGAAAAAGAGAAAAACCACCACCTAGACATCATCCCTCCATCCTCGTATGTGTCACAGTTGGCCACAGCACATGGATAGGAACCTGCCCCAAAGAACCACCACAAAAGATGTAACTGGTGGGAGGCAACAGGCGAGAGACTCTGGGAGTGGACATGGGGACATGAAGAAAAAGGACCACAGGGCTTCTCTGGAACCCAGCAGTGCACAGACTTCATTACACCTTCCATATTTCAAGCAGACCTCTAACCTCACTAACTCCTACAATTTCCCACAACTGAAGCCTTTTTTTTTTAAATTTTGTTTAAAATGTTGATCTTACTGCATTAGTGAGCAATCACTTTCATTGCTTTGTTTCTCTACTTTAGGTGCAGATGGTCGTCTATGAAAAGTCACTCTTCAGCTGCTTACAAACATAGAGCCAGAGTGATTCAGACAACTATCTGTTCTGCTTCCACTTAGGAGTCTGGCAAATGAAGGACACAAAATAAAAATTTTTTAAAAGGTGCCTAAATTTAAGAATAAAACCCATGTCTAAGCACTTAAGCACTTAAATATGTGGTCTAATTTTCAAAAAAATTTGGAATCAAAAAAGTGCCAGCAAGGCCAACTGGAAGCTGATGACTTGGAGAATTCCATCCCTAATTTTGTTGTCTAAAAAGGAATCCAGGAATAGGGCCCAGGATCTCATTTTGAACAAAATATTTGTATGTATGCTGCCTGGAGCTGGAAGGAATAAATTAGACCATTGATCTCCTCTGAACTGGGAAATTATTGGATTTTTTTTTTTTTAAAGCACTCTTCATGTTATACAGGCATTCAGAAGATTGAGTATGATGATTGGGCATTAAAAAGATACAAGAAAAGCTGGTCTGATCCTCAACTCAGATGTTAGAGCAGGGTACCAGGCCCTACTGCCTTGGCACAGAAGGCCCAGGTGTTATCAACCTGGAACCAGTGTAAGACACTGCTCCTTGCACTGACCCCAGCCACCCACCAACCTGTCAGGCTCATACCCCCCAACTCCACCTTCTGTTATGTAGTTAGACAGCTGAAACACAAAACTTCCTTCATAGAAGGCTTTCTCTTCAGAAAACTTCACATTAAGAAAAGGGTCTAAAAGAAAATCCAAACGTAAGTCTCTTGTTAGGCTTCTCCAGCTAATTCCAATGATGGTATCATGTATTGATTTGTTCTCAAAGATGCTCCCAAATGACCACATCTACATCTCTGCTTTACTGAGAAGATAGTTTGTATGTGGAAAAGCCTTGATGTTCTTTGAAACTACTCTAACAGTTGTAGCTGTTTCTTTCATATGGCTCTCAGGCTCAGAATTACCTGAATATGGGAGCTTCCCAAGAGGAACAAATTATCTGTATTAGCAAAGGCTCCTTTCTAAGTCTGGGTGGTGGCTACACTTAACTAAATCAAATTTTACTTAAAAGCTTATTAGAGCTTTTGGCTCCATAAAGACATCACATTTCTGGGAAGTTTTGATCAAAAAGCCTGGCAGGACTACAATTACAATATTGTTACAAGGCACTAAATGGTATCGATATGTTTAAAACAGAAATTCTGTGTTCATTTTATATAGAATTTATCTCAATTGCATAAATACCAGGGTATTTATAGATTTCTCAGAGTTTTTATCCTTTCTTTGAATCTTTCTAACATATTTCCAGCTTACAATAAAGTCTGCTAATAACAGCCAAGCAGCCCATAGAATAATCATTTAATAAAAGAAAGGAGTAACAACACTGATTTCAGAATTGAACAGACAGCAGCTACTGACTTTTAATAGATCTATTAATAACTTTTTATGGTTTTCATTCTTGATTCTAACTTAAACAGAATGAACTGCAACAGCTGTCCAGGGAAAGAGATACAGTTCAACGGGATAGTTTTCTTATATTGCTGCCCACCTCGTGATCTATCCACATTTACACGGTTTTCAAAGTCTAAACTGAAACAAATATTCTCAGACGGGCAGTGACAGCTATGAGTGTCGTATCTGTATTTAATGGAATAAAAAACACAAACCAACTTGTCAGACACACCACTGTGTCAAGCTCAATTATCTAAATAAACAAGGGCAATGGTTAATTTTACTTGCTGCTCATTTTTTTGAAACTGCTACAGTGTTGATTTTTGCAGTCTCTTCCTGGGAGGATTACATCTGCCTGGTTTAAAGTTTCACTTCCAAATATCAAGTCCAAAACCTAAAAGCTTGCTACAGAAAAAAATGTATAAATTTGAGAAAAAGATTCTTCCTTCTCTGGGGAAAATTAGCGTGGCTCTAAGAGGAAGCCCCATCTATGAGACAAGCAGTGCAAACAGGTTGTGGTCTGCCATGATGGAAGCCCACCAGAAACTTCCCATGTGAGCAATCACTGTGAATGTGTCTTTCTTCACTGCCTTGAGGTAGATGCCTAAGTGCCACCCAAATGTCATGAGGAACCATAACATCAAATTCCCATTGAAAGCAGTTAAAATACACAGGGATAATGAGAGAAACATTTTTGCAGATTTTTTTTTTTTTTTTAAACACAACCCAACATCTATCATTATTTTGGCAATGCAAAAGTGCCTTTTTTGTCACCTTGTACAGGGCAGAGAGCAACTGGACCTCTACTGACTCACTCAAGCTGAAAAGGTGGCTCATCCTCCCTTCAGCCATCCTTTTGACTTGGATAAAGAGCCTCCCACCTGGAACTGTTTTCCTGAAGTGATTCACCCCACACTGTTTCACACACATGCACAAAAAGGCCCAGTGACTGTGAGACCCAAACTGCAGCCACCACATGACCAGAACAGATCTTTCCACTTCCAGGTCATTCAGCACAGATCACATCCAACCTCAGACACCCTTTGTCAAGCATCCACAAACCATTTGAGTGTACTGGTCACTCAGTGAACTGAAACCAATAATGTGCAAAACCTTCACAGAGCCAGGATCAGTCCAGAAAACTGACCCATCTGTACCCTCACCTCTACACCAGTCCCAAAGCAAAAACATCTTCTTGCAAGATTCTCCAGCTGTGGAGGTGCCAGGAGGAGAAAAGTGAAGCAGAGGACAGGACAGTCTTTAGTAGGAGCAAGCTTCTGTGGGGAGATTCATGGCAAAGCACAGCCGTAGCAGCAGCTGGGCAGAGCTCAGGAGCTGTGCTGGGTCTCCCTGAGCAGGCTCTGGGCTGTACCAGGCCAGTCTTGTTTGTCCTTTTCACCATGACTGCTCATGAATGGCCAGTTCTTTGCAATTTGCCAGTGGAAACCCTACTATGGCATTGGGTTGAACAGGCCTGTGTGCTTCTCCAGCCCTTTTTCCTTGCCCATAAGCATTGAAAGGACTGCACTGCTTTGTACAGGGGACTTCCTCATCACATGGAAAAATAAATTCATATAAGAAATGCACTGACAAAGGTTTTCCATTTCAGATCCAGCAGCTGAAAAACAACTTTAACAGGTGACTTTGGTGGAGTTAATTTATTTCTTTGTTTGGCTTTGGGTTTTGTTTTTTTTTGGTTTTTGTTGTTGGTGGTTATTTGTTGTTGTTTACGTGAGGTTTTTGTTTGGGGTTGTTCTGGTTTGGTCTTTTTTTAATTTTGTTTTGGTTGGTTTTTTGGGAGGGGGTTTGTTGCTTGGCAGGGGAGTTCTGTTTATTTTTAAGAGGCAGGTAGATTAATGAACCGTTTATTCCTGGTAACTAGTCTCTGCGTAAAATCAAGCAATGGGTTGTACTACTGTAGACAGTAGTACAGTAGACTATTTGCTGCAGTTAAGCAATACTCCTAAAATTCTATTCATATACTGAGCAAGTACTAAGCAATATTTTGACAAATATTAAGCTGTATTAATTTTCTAGACAAAACCACAGTCAAAAATTGTACTAATGCTCCTCTACTCTGCCACCAACTTGAAGGAGGGTGGGAGTATGCTTTCCTGCATATGGGGATAGGTACACATCACATAGCACTGTTTCACTGGAATCTCTATGGTTTAGATTATAAGAGAGTTTTGAGTTTAGAGCTGAATATATAGAAGCTCTTAAATTACGAGAATTATTATTGCAAACCTGACTGCAGCTACAGTTGGAGTTCTTGGAAGATGAGAATGCAAGTAACAAGAAGCTAACAAATTCATGCCAGTAAGTCAAGTTTAATTTGCTTTCCTTTTCCCCTCCCTTCTGAAGCTGGCTGAAACACAAGTTCCACTGTAAATGCAGTGACTAGCAAACATGGATGCCATTACAAATACAGCACTGCCAAGAGGAAGTCCTCCGTTGACTAATAACAGAGTTTCCAATAGCAACTGCAAGATATTCTGGGCACTGAACTGAAGAGATTTAGGGATATATTCTAAACAAGTTGTGCTTTTCGCAGCTACATAATATGAATTGTATAACATTTGGACAAAAAGTTTTAAAGAAGTCACCCGTAACTTGTATCACAAAGGCAGAACTGGAGGTTTTGGTGGCTCTTCAATGACTTTTACCTCATCAGGTACTGAGCTGTCCCTGTCAAGCCTATTACCAAAGTATGGCTGAGAAAATAAAGACACAGTCATCGCATCGCATTGCATCGCCTGGCATTGCAAACGTCCCAAGCATTTGCTGTCAACTGAAACAATACAAAAACATGGCCTTATTTTGGACAGAGGAGACTGAATGCTTGATANGAATGCTTGATAATATTTTTGTGTAGCATTTGTCACTGTCAGAGCACAATACAGAACATAATGAAGTTCATTTGTTAATTAAGGAACCCATTCTCTGAAAACCTATTCTTTAATGCAACACAGCATCCATAACATTACAAAATCACTTACTAGAACTGGAAAATTACTTTTCAAAGATCATATTAAATGACAGCTTCTCTTCTCAGCTAGCCCTTCCTTGCTGAGAGTGTAGGGTATTTCATGCAGTTACTTCTCCTGCAGACAGAGGATTTTTAAACTTTATTTTAAAATTTGAATATGGAAAATACTCTCAATTTCCATTGCTGCAATTCAATAGTTGTGTTGGATATTGCTCATGCATTTTCATAGGAGTAATTGATTTAATCTTTGAAGTAAACAAAAATTTGTCAGAAATATTTGCAAGGTTAACTTGTCAGCTCTATTACGTGGAAATATTGCCAAAATACAAGCACAAATCAGAGTGCGAAATAGTACTTTCGAAGAGATGCTAAGCAGCAATGAAAATGAGAAGGTGCTAAGCAGGCAAATAACATGAAAATTGTAATCAAATAACTGAAAATAAGAAACAGAACAAATCTCCTTATAGAGAAACAGATATACTAAATACCCAAGTTATATACACTCCTATATTTAAAGCTGCCTCTGAACAAAGCTTTATATACAACACATTTCAGTGAGAGATGCCCGCTACACAAAAATACTGCACTGCTGGTTTTTAATACTTTGGAGGTAAAATGTTATGCACTAAGTAATTTTAACCTTCAGTACAACTTCCCACCATTTTTAATTTTAAAATGCAACCAAGTTATATGAGATGTAGGCACAACAGAAAAAAATACTAATGAGGGCTTAAAACTCTAGATGGCACACTCATACAATCAAAGGCTACAACAGAAATATACAGGTTCAACTCTGGTATGTTCCTGGCTTTCCACCTAAAGCATGTATAATCTAGCCACAGGTACTGTTCTGAGGCCAGTTTGTGAATTATTATTATTATAAAAGGATGTGCACTATTTCCCCGCATTAGAATTGGATGATTTAATATAATACTATGCAGTACTGGCATATTTTTGTTTTGTATTTCAACAGCAGTGAATTAAGCTATTTTATGATTCCACATACAATTAATTCTCATGTCATGGCACCCATTCTGTCACACTACTGAACTCCAATCTACCTCATGAATAACCAGAGTCAGATTATGTGTTAAGTCCCAGTCTCATGCAAAAAACAGCTCAGTTGCACAAATTTTCATGCTTTGAAGGAAGTTTTTGTTGCTGCTTTGTTTTTAAGAAGGAAGTCAGCTGTGTTTTATTACATCAAGTCCAAGATCATACTAAAGACATACATTTTAGTACACAGCTTTTAACCTACCCATAGATTATATATATATAATCTATATAGATTAGGCAGTATAAAATCTGAAGTCTAATCATCTTGGATGGTTGTATCAGCCATGAAAACATTGCAATATGGTTATTAGAATCTGCCAAGGACATGTTTCTGCTGTTATGCAATCTTACTGAAGCTGTAGTAAATGACATGATAGCTGTGCAACTGAATTGCCACAGTAGACATCTGAACAACATCCAGAATGATCAGAAGTGCAAAATGCTTGAATTAGGATGTTTGACTAATTATCTGAGTCAATAAACAAGTGCCTAAAGACAAATAGAATACAGTCAGTGTGCTAGATGCTTCATGCTGATGTAACAAACACTATCCCCCAGTAAGTGCAAGGCAGCTGAACAAGCTCTCACGTCACCCTTTCAGTGCAGTACCCCTTGCTCCACGTGGAGAAGCCAAAGCCCCACCACAAAGGGGAGCCCATACCAGGGGCACAAAACAGTGGGGATCAGCACAGAGCCCCAGCTGAAATTCGTCATGTGGAACACACGCACAAGAAAGGACACAGAGAAGGAAGAAAAGAATAGGGAATATGCATATACTGATTGGAGAATTATGTGGACATGGAAACATCTGCCCACAAAGCCACAGAGAACAATGTCTTTGGCCTCAAGCCAGTACAACAGCACCTCTAAAGCAAAGTCCACAAGTAAGTTTTCTCCATTTCTACAGTATTAGATATCAACTCATTAAGAAAACTCTTAACAAACTTTCTTCTCTAATAAAGTGTACTTATAATCCCTCCTTGATGTATTTTCCAGAAAGTGTATCTCCGTAGCTTGCTTTTACTCTGAAATACGCAAATATGAAAAATATTTAGCACGTTATTAATCTATACATATAAGTTTGTGATTTCCATTTGCAAGTTAAATAAGTCACTGTATTTTTTTAATCATTGAACAGGTTTATTTCTACAAATTATGGCTTAGAAGCAGGTACTGTACATACAAAAATCTGGGGAGACTGATGTGCAGCACGTCATTTCTTTATGTTGTTTATGTGGATAAATTATTCATTTCAGTGGGTATTCATCACATTTCTTATAGCAGCAATAAATAGGTATTTTACTTTTCATAAAATGTTATTTCATATAGCATATTAATCAATAAAAAATTAACTTTTAACAGCACTAGAGTAACATAACCCACAGGTCATTACAGGTTGAATGTGGTATTGGAAAATTTCATAGTAGGTGCCAAGCTAAGACTGAGTAATTTGCAGGGTCTCCAACATGTCTTCCACTGCCTTCAAAGAGTATTTAGTTTCCTTCTTACTGCGACCTGCAAACTAAACAGGAAAAAAAGGATTGTTAATTGTCATATATCTGAACTTCTATGTCTAAATCCTGTGAAAATAACAGTCCTAAACACCAAATATCAACAATTAACTCTATTTACTACAAACTTAAAAGCACAAAACTAAAACTCAGAATTTTTACCAGAGTACAAGCTATATCACCTTCTTCTATGAAGCAAAGAAAAATTACATTTGTAAAGCAAGACAGAAAACATTCTACTTATCAAAATTTACTATAAAATAATCCAGACAACATATAATTATGTTTTATGCTTCAAAGTAATCATGAGGGATAACATTGTACTTGACTGTAGCCTACTATTAAAACAGCAATTTCAGAGAACATTTGAAATAAAGTCTGTCTTTAAAAGAAAGAAAGATGAAGCTTAATAAATACTACTAATGGCTTTAGAAAGGAAGGGGCAGAAGGATAGGAAATGTTGACTACCCCATGTTGAACTCAAAAGAGTTTTTCTAACGATACTGAAAATTTCCATCACTCATCAGCCATATCTAAGACAGGGGATTCATTGACCAGGTTGGTCTTCAGTCAAATGAAACTCCTAACCATTTTTAATACACCTGCACTAAAAAGCTTTGGATTCTGGGTTGGGAGGGGTGGTAAAGAAATTACAGAAACAGTAACTAAAACTTGCTTCTAGTAAAAACAGCCTATTCTCTACTTAAATGTTAACATCTAAACACTCAATAAATTTTCAATTTGAAGTTTTTTATTTCAAATACCACTGGTGTCTCGCTTAGTTAGTCCTTGATTTATAATGTGTCCCTTCTCTCTAGTAATTAACTTAATTTAGCAAACTCTTCATGACCTGTTAAGAAAGATTAAGTCATCAAACTCAGGTAATATCACACCAGCAACAAGCTGCAGGACCTGTTAACCTGCTTTTGACCCCCAGGCTATAATCTAGCACTGCGATTCCCAATCAGCACGGAGTTTTTTAAAAAACAATTTTGGCACAGTAAATGATAAGCTATTTCAAATCAAACACTTAGGAGAACTTTTGTTACTGTAGTAACACTTTACAGCTTAGAGATGTACTGAAAACACTGCACTTTCACGTTTCATATTTCCAGGTGATGAACTGGTGTACCCGGTTTTGATTCTAGCAGTATACATAAACCCATTCTTCAGGCTGTGCAGTTTCCATAGTAACATGCAATAGTCAACTTCAGAGTAAAATCCAAAATTTCTTAACACACTCCACGGTGAAAGCAGCAACTTTTGCTTATATCCGATTGAATAAAATGTCCTCTCTTTGTTCACATTAAACATACACTTGGGAATTCCAAATCCTTTAAATAAGCAAGTTAAAAAACCCAAGTCAAAAGTTTCAAGTGAAAAATTGTTTCAAACTCAAAGCATTAAGAAATTTCAATAAAAAGCACAGAAATCTAAATATGCTGTGGTCAAAAAGCACACTTGGCAAGACACACAGAACGCATACAGAGAAAAGCTTCAAAATAAGAAAAATTTTACTTATTCTCGTCATGGACACTGGAAGCAAAACTGGCATATGACATTAGTTTAAAAAAATGCTACTTGCTAATTTCAAGAGCAGTTGCCTTCATGATACTGACATGTAGTTTAAGCTGAACAAATAAAACCAAACTCTGCGTCATAACAACCAGAAGTACACTTGGAAATGTAATCACTTCAAATTTGCCTTGACAAACAGTTATTTTGTCTATTCACCCACTACACAGCAATTTGACTGATTGAGCTGGAATCCATTTCTTAAATCATGATTTAATTTTCTGTTTCCCAAATGGTTAGTAACAAAATCACCTCTCTCCAGCCATAAATAACATGTAGATCGCTAACACAGAAGAGTTTAGCAATGTACCCAAGCATGTATGTGGAAAATTACTATGAGTTGGATCACATTAAAGATTTTTGTGAGCATTAATCAAACTCGCCTGCCTCTGCTGAAAGCCTTCTACCACAGGACATGCTAAACCAATTACCTAATTGAGGAGCACCAGGTAGCCTTATTTTGTTTTGGTGTTGAAGTAACTGTGACTCATGTCCTCAGTTAGAACAGACAGAATTCTTTTCAGGGTCTGCACAGATGGAATGATGCAGTTTCCCAGTCATACGGCAAAAGTAAGTTTATAATAATAATGATAAACTTAAAACTAATTCTTCGAATAATGAGTGCTTCACTAACTTCTGAAATAAAAGATTAAAATTAAATTTCACCAGTCAATTAAATTTAAGAAGCCTGGAGCATAAGGACTTTTTTTTTTTTTTCATAGGATGTGTTAGCAGCCAGGAATTCCAGCTCCATACAGCAGCCCTAGCTACAAAACCTTCTGTCTTCCTGAAGTTTACATTTCTCCTAGATTAGACACAGATGACATGTACTAATCAGCACGGATAGTTACATATTTAACATCAAAATAAGTAGCTTAACTAGCTGGAGTGTCAAATATCTGTGCTTTTCAGAAATTTTTTTAACTATCCTTTATTGCGATGTTTTCCTGTAAAGACAGTGCTGCACAGTCTAACCAACACTGGCAAAATAAGGTTTGCTTTCTATACTCAAACACTGCCTTCTTTAAATGACAATAAACTACGAAGTTCCTCGGATTTCATACAGGACTGCACAGAAAAAGCAAAAATGAAGTGCCAAAGCACACTGCTTGAATGACAGAATAAACCGAAAGAAGGGAACCAGTAAAAATATTTCAAGTAAATTGCATATAAAATAAATACAATAATTAAATAATAACAAGCAACTATAGCCAGTCATTTAAAAAAATAAAGGTAGTTTTCCAAAATTACTGAGCAAACTTCTGGTAATGCAAGTTCAAATCCAAACTGAAAACAGGGAAAGATCTCACTGCAAGGTAATTGCTCAAAAGTAACTTTTTGCATGAATAGCTTGGAATTTAAAGTCACAAATTCATATAATTTGTCTACACATCCAAATCAGGATTCTAAATTCATCTTGCTCTCTAGAACATGACTACCAAAAAAATTTCATTTAGGAGTATGAGAATATCCAACCAACAATTGTAATAAAAAAGTAATGTCAAACCCAACCAGCTTTTAAGACTCTTACTGCACTTTACAGGTGGATAATGCATGGAAAGTGGGGAGGATTTACAGAGATTATATAAATACCCAGCTTAAAACCTGTCTAGATATACCCTCCCATTAAGGCAGGAACACTATAAGGGCTTCCCCTGGCACAAGTGACCAAGGTTTCATCCTCAGACCAAATGGTGACAATTTCCAACGGCTCAGCTCACCAAGGGAGCACTAAATCAACACTTACTTATAAAGCGAACTGACACCTAATGCATCACCCAATGCCACTGGCTGTAGCTGCTGGATGTTCTGAGTCTCTGACACAGAGACTGGAGTAGCCAAACACTTCTGCAGAGGTGTAACAAGGTCAGGAGGGATGGGCTGGGGCTGTCCAGCCCAGCTGAGCTCACTAGAGCTTCTTGTGCTTCTTCAGGGAGGAGGAATGGGGTGTTCACCCCATTTACTTGCCAGATCCTGGCTTGAGCACTTCCATTTTCTCAAGAGCTGAACTTCCCCTTAGATTCTAATCACACACAACGTCCTTCACTTTATATCCCACCCAGCTAACAAGAGCAGCTAAAGTATGTGTATGTGTGTGTATGTACGTATGTTAGTTGTGTTAACACGGCCTGTTCTGGTAAGCATCAACCAAAAATGCTTAATGTAGGATACAAAAGAACTCCACAGAAACTGTAATTTAAAAAATCTCAAACAAAAAGAAAAAAAACCCCAAGCAACCACCCCCCCACACAACCCCTAACCCCCCCCACTTAAAAATGCCCCCAGCACCCCACCACTCCCAATACAATTCATGTCTTATTAGAGACATTATGATGTTAACAGAAAGCCATGTGGAGAGAAAAGAAGAAGAAGAAAAAAAGAAAGCCAGGTATGCTTATCTGGGTGTGAATCAATTAAGTAGAAAACGTCTTAATTAAAGATCAATTACATTGAGAACCAGGAGATGCCAATTTCCAGGTCTTCTAGGCCATTCCATAGCCAACACTGGTTTTAAATTTCCACCCTGATGCACCCTGAAAGAGGCTGTTTCCCAGAAGTGCCAACAAGTCTCTACCAGTTCTTTGAACTCCAGTCACAATACTTACTTAAAACATGTGCAAATCCACTCTAATCTAAGCAGCTCATTTTACTAAGATGTAAAATATGGAATACTCGTTTGCATTAAAAATTCACACGTCTTTTAAAACCTGTTTTCCTCTATCAATCGTGAATCCATAGTGTATTCCATTCTTTGACAGTTTTTTGTAAGTGGTTTTGGTTGGATTTATGTTTTGGGTTTTTTGTTTCTTTGGTTTGTTGGTTTGGTTTTGGGGTTATTTTTTTATTTGTTTTTAATCCTGCAATACTTGAGTTTTCCATCAGTGCTGTGCTTCCAGGAATGTCAGGCATACTTCAAGTCAAAAGAAGCCCTGGTTATTTATGAAACCTCAGACAAAGTAGTTAATTCATACACACCTTACCATCATGAGCAGGTAAATGGTTTTTCAATGAAAAGATGAGAGATTTAGAGAGCAGAAGAGAAGTAAACTTTAGGCACGTAAGTATAAAATGCTTCATTATGTTCCCAGGGATACAATACCCTTCACTGTACAGTCAGAAGCTACAAGGCCAATTAGAAGAAATGGAAAATACCTCTAAGTTGGAATATATCAAAAACACATCAGCCACAAGAAGCTGCACACTTGGCATGCAGCATGTATTAAGAAAACTGCACTGGCCATAAAAGGAAAATCTAATTTAATTCTATAATAGATGGTGCTTGTAAAAAGGCCATTTGGTAGTATTAACTGTGAAACAGTAGCAACAAGAAAAAAATTAAATATTGGGTTCCAATACTGAAATATTGCAGAGAGAAAGAAGTGTTACATGTATACCAAGTCTTTGCATTTAATATCAATACTTTTGCTCAAAAAAAAAAGAAATGTGGGGAGATTTGGACAGTATGATGTTAATGGTCAGGATTACTGATACATAAGCTTTGACTGGCAGATCATTAAAAGTAGCTGTAAGGGAGTCAAATAGACATCCTATATTTGGGATGCACACAGAGCAAAGCCCATGAGCTAAAATGTGTTTTCATTCATAGCTACAGAAAGAAACAGAGGCTTATAATACAACAGGAAATATAAAAGTTTACACATAGTTTTTCAAAAGTTGAAAAGACTTCTAATGACTTTAGCAAGTTTTGATTGTGGCCTACAAAGTCTACATTTCCACAATTCAATGAGTATCTTTCCACCAAACCATGCAAAACCAACTTCAGTCACAAATCCTAAGTCAATTAAATATGATTTTGAAAGGTCACAGTAAACTCAAGGAAAATAAAAATTCTAGAATTTTCATTTGTTCTCTAATGAAATAGAAGTGACAAAGTCACTTTAAGAATTAAGACATACCAAGTTTTACCAAAACAGCTGTAGAACCAAGTCTTGGAGGTCAATATTACGCTAACGTGCATTTAGTTAGTGTTAGCAGGAAAAATCTGTTTAAAGCTATTAATTAAATGATAGTAATTAATAAATGTAAAGTATCAACCTTATATTAAGGCATCCAGGAAATCAAATAGAAGCAGAACATAAAAAATCCAAGCAGATTATGGTGATTTACATGTCATATTTAACCTGGTCTATTTAACCAGCAGCTGATAAAAGTGCAGAAAAGAACTGTAGAAAGCATTTTTAAGAGTATTATAAAGCAATGAAGTACTAACCTGGTATGCTCTGTTTATTTGGTTTGCTGCCCAGCTGGCATATTTCATATTATCTTTTTTCATTTTTGCACTTGCTTTTGGATTGGAAGCAATATGACTGGCAGACTAGGAATACAATAAAACAGAAACAAATACTAGTGTAACTATAAAATTTATGTGCATGAAATAAGTTGAGAACATTCAGCATCCTTACAGTCCAAGTCCCATGCGCAGTGACAGCGGAAAAAGACAAAAAAAATTGTAAAAGTTACTGGTAAACAGCATCCAGATAAGAATTAGCTAGACTTTTTAAACTATTGTTTTTTCTATTTAAAGCTACATTAGACTTCAGTTCAGCTCTGTACTGAGTTAAGAACCAAACCTGGACATGATCAGCTAATCCAATTTACTTTTCCTAAAGTGAGAGTTATGAATTAGTTTTCCACATTCAATTTGTTACCACAGACAATATAAAATACATCACTTGTATGTTCGAACTTCCATTAAAACATGACATTTTTCCCTATTGCATCAGAAAACACATTTTAAAAGCAGGTAAGACCCTACATAAAGTATGCCCACATTCACCTGAATGAAACAAAAAATATTACTTACGAACCAAAGAGAGTTTTTTACTTATATAAATAAATCCACTACTCAAGGAATCACTGCTACTGTGCTGGTGTTTTTCAGCAGTTCATCATCCTCTAAAGAGGAGCATGTCTTTAAATCCTTTTTCAAGAAGTTACCTTCCAGTGCCAATAATTAAAACTCTTTTAAAAATACAGGCAAGACTTAAAGGTTAAGAGCACTTCAAGTAAGGAGTAGTTACTAGCACAAAATTGTCCACACTCCATATGTATAAAATACACCGTATTTTAAAACTGTTGATGATCTGAGCTATTAAGTTAAAAAAAATGGGGAAAAAACAAAACAGCAAATAGCAAAGGATAATACACATGCATAAATATATTTAAAATGATAGCATGGAAAATGTATATTCATACTTACCATGTAAAGTCCAAATAGAGCTCTCATATTTCTGTTGTTAAGCTTCAGTGCTTGTGCAAAATACTTTCTTGACAACTCAAGGTTTTCAAGCCCCCCCTGCGTGTATTTAACCTGTAAAAATGATAAGCTCCTGAAACTTGCATGTCGTTTGTACCTCAGGCATTCAGTCTGAAGCAATGATATTACAAAAATTCACTGCAAGTTTGTTTCAAATCAGGTGAGTCCTATCAAAGGCCAGATACTGGCCTGGGAAAAATCCAAGTTCTTCGCAATATATGCATTTTAAAACATTTAACTATAGGAGAAAAAAACGCAGCATTAATTTAATTAATGTATTGCTACAAGATTAAAAAGTGAATATTTTTCACCTATAAATACTTGAAACCTTGGGATTGTCTCTTATGAAAAGTAGCACAAACTTTAAATCTAAATTCTGACTACTAGAAATCCATGCTGACACTGTGTTCCCTCAGCTGCATGAAACCAGTTCACAAAACAACACAATACCTTTAATTATGTATTCAAAATAGTCTACAAAGTTTAGAGGATTACTCTATTGTTTTTCTATTCATTTTTCCTGATATTAGATCAACAAAAAGATGGATAAATACTAAAATATACTCTTCGAAGTCTTTCTATGAGAAAGCTACTTAGGCTTTTAAGTTTTAACGTCAACCCAATTTTATCCACTTTAACTAAAGAAATTAAACCCTTTTTTGGCTGTTAACAAAACCATTTAGGGGGAAAAAAAATCTGGAAAAATAAGATTAATTCAAATGGTTACAACCTTGAGCTAAAACTTCTAAGTTTACCTGTGGTTTTTACCTCTCTCCTGCCACTGCTCCTTTAGACAGAATTTGGCATGTGGATTCCAAGATCTACATCCACAGTAACAGGTAATATATCATAACCTCCTAGGCAGCATTGCTGCAGAAAAGTTTAACTTCTCATGCACTTAATTTGAAAAGGGCATAAAAATTTCAACAAGAAGAGTTCATTTAAAATTAACTTTTATCTTCAATAATTCCTGCCCTCTTATATTTAGCTTAGTTACATTGTGACTGAGTCACTGAGTAAGAAAACAGTTTTCAGAACATGTTCAGTTTTATAAGATGTTAACATTCTCTGTGTACTCTTCTAAATCTCCTAGGGAAAAATTAAGGAAACCATTTTCACCACTTCTGTTACATAAAAACAGAAAATGCAATCAAACATAATTGATTTTTCTGAAATACCTACCTCAGCATATTGCTGACAATATAAGTGGTTGTGTGGATTAGTCATCATAAGCTCCTCTAAGCAGAAGGCTGCCTTTGCATAGCTGAGGAATACAAAAAACAGTGATAAAATGAAACACGAGTATGCAGCTCTGCTTCAGTTTTTTTACACTACAATAAAAGTCTTACTTCTCCCCCCACAACATCACATGATTCACAATTAAGAAAAATGTTTCATTTTAAAATTATGTTTAGAACCAAGTTATTATCTTTACATTATAGACAGGGAAAAAATACACAAAATCTAATGGTCTAGGTATAAATGGAACAGCTCATGAAAATCATTTAATATACTGATCTCTTATTAATAAATGCCATTTCTTATCAGCAAGAGTGATGAGCAGAAACAAGTATAAGGTACTGTAAGACACTGACCTGAAACTACAAAATAATTCTTTTTTTTTCCTAAGAAAATTCAGCTACCCAAGGATTTCTAAAGCCAGCTACAGACCACAGAATTTACAGTGTCAATTAACTTTACCTGCCAACAGTCAACAACAGAACTGAGATAAAAAAAAATACTACAACCAGTTCTAAAATTCCAACAGTTCAAATCTATGTATGAAAATAGCATCAGACCTGTCCAAATGGGAAAATCCTTATAGTTTGAAAAATCTAGTCCTTGAGTTTTTTAGTGAAAACTTTCAGAAATAATTAAGAAGTAAAGCTCAAAATGCAGGTTTACTGAGAAGAATCTTAGCTCTGTAATCTTTCAAATAATAGAATTGTCTGCAGAATTTGCATCATCTAAAGATAAGTGATACCACTACTGCACAGTTTATGTGATAGGATTCCAAAATTCAGAGATACAAGGTTTATACTGGCAGTGTGGGTACATATTTACTATCCCACTAAAAGCAATTTAGCAATTGTGAGACCATATTAAACTATGTTATCTGCAGAATCTTTTATTCTAAAATAAATACATTGTTGTTTTCTCCAATGCATGTTATGATAGTTGTGTATGTGTATCACTTATTAATTTAAAGATAAGAGGGCAGCCACCTCCTTCTCCAAAAGCAGAAGCCAGTCCTCATTGAAGAACAGGCTAGAACTGAGGACTATGTAAACCTTGTACATCTGTGTGTGTTTATGAACAACAATGAGAGCATGGTGATTTCACAAGCCCTGCAACTTGTGACCCTGATAAAACATATAAGCTGATGAATTGCCTTCTTTTTTAAAACTTAACTTTTAGTTGCTTTTAGCCAAGAGCCCAATTCTTCCCTACTATCAAAATAATAATAATGATGCTCATGGAAGTACAGTGAGGGCAGAGAATTCTTTCCATTAACTGTAGTTCTACATATTGCTTTTTATTGGAATTACAGACCAAGACAAATACAAGTAAAAGTGATTTCTTTCTCGGGTTTTATTGCACAATTTCATAATAAAGATCATAGCAAAAAACCCCCAACCCAATAATGGAATACGTATGTTTGTACCACTCTATCATTCACTTTCGTACTGACAGATTTGACAAGCTTAAATATCTGTCTAGCCAATTTTTTTTAGTAGCTATTTTCTTGGAAACGTGGCTGGTAGATTTCTCCAAACAAATGGAAATCTGGGTATCAAAATTCTAGATTATTCCTGAAGTCATAATTTTAAAAAGGGTTTAATAACTATTTTCTTTGAGAATGGGGTGCAAGGAGAGGTGACTGGGGACACAATTTTTTCCTCGCAGTGAGAATGGCTATTCCTTCCTTAACAATTTGAGTCTTTTACTACCCTCTGAAAAGGAAAGAAGGAAACAATGTGATATAATTCGGGCTGGGCTGAAGAACCAAAGAAAGAGGGAAAAAAAAAGATACGCCTTTGGGTGGAGGTTTGAATTAATGCTGTGATATTAGAAAACTTGCACTAAGGCTTTGAGCTAATCCTCTCACACTGGGATTTCCTCCTGTCACTACAGCAATAAAAAAAGCTAACAAAAACATTAAATATCCAATAAGCAAGTTACTACAACATTCAGCATTCTTGATCGCACTGGGTTTTGTACCCAGGCGACCAGATGCCTCCAACTCTGGATCCATGTTTTGCTTTGCAGGGTTTTTTTTTAAAGGTTACTAAAAGTTCTGGGAGCAGTAGGCTAAAAGAAAATTGGAGTATCGGTTGCTGTGATCAACTGATTTTAGAAGTAAAGAGTTTAACACCTCTAACAACTAAATCACATCACTTGAATGAAAAATTATGGGAAATAAGTGCTGTTCCCTGCTGCACTCAAACCACTTCTTTCAAACATGAGACTTTACAAAATTACTGAAACATACAGATAATTAAGCAAACTCTTTTAGTTTGAAAATCAAATGCCTTCTTAAAGTATTTGGTTGCCAAATAAGCTTGGTAATTATTTCCAGTTGAGGCCTGTTGTATTGGAAATGAGACAGCACACTTTGTAACACTAGTCCTTAAAAAAAAATCACTGAGGTTTTTGACTTACACAGAGTGGGTTTCAAATTAACAGTTTTTATGTGGACTTAGCAAACAACTTACTCATGTTCATTGATGTAAAGTTCTGCAAGTTCATGCCAAGCTTCTTGGTCACCAACAAATCTGTATAGAGAATACGAGAGAGGAAAAAAGGAAAAAAAGAAAGAATGTGCGAGGAATTCCGTAAATGACTAGCACTGAAGCAAAAGCGTAAATTAAATGCAAATTCCATTTTAATTAAAAAGATTTATCAGAATAGCAAAACACAATCCGTATTCTTGTAAGACACTCACTGTTCCAGATACTCATTCAGCTCTCGGATGGCCTCGAGGTTTTTCCCCTGGGCTTTTCGAATAGCAATCTTACGCTTTCTTGCTGCCTATGGGTTGACATTAATAAAGGATTAGGCCTCATAATTCCCTGGGTTTTTGTAAGGAAAGCAATTTGACTGTGCAAATTATTATCTCAATACCAGTGGAATTCCACTGCAGAGACACTGCTAGGTTGAAGTTTATAAA
>VZTR01006496.1:555140-577532 GCA_013400775.1 Chaetops frenatus | reverse complement strand
AACTTCTGAATGTCGCTGGTTAGTTTTCAGCTCTGTAAGTGTTGTCAGTCTTACAGATTATTCTGAGCTGGCAGGGACCCCAAGGACCTCATCAAGTCCAACTCTTACAAGAATGGCCTGTACAGAGATCAAACCTGTGACCCTGGTGTGATCAGCACCATACTCAAACCAACTGAAATATCAACATACACTTGAGGTGTGATTCAAAACAAAGGAATCTTCCCAGCTGGGAGAAAACAGCACACACATCTCAGCCAACCTGAAAGTCATCAGATCAGAAATCTGACAGAATGAGTGGAAAATACAATTCCAGCATAACATAACTCAAACAGGAATGCCATTAGCCTCCTTCCTTGCCTCTAATCCCTGTGCTCTTGGGTGATCACAACCTCTGTGGTCAGACATGAGACAATAGATGGTCTGGCATCCATGACGTCTACATGTACACACACTCTCTTCTATGCCATTTCTCCATGAGATAATATTAATGACAATAAAATCTAAAGTACACTTTTCTGGTAATTAAGTCCCACTACTTACTCCCTTCATAGCTCTTGTCCTATTTCATGTCTTACAGAGTTTATACAGCTGGGTATCACCTTTCAGAAGCCTTGACAGCACAGGAATGGACAACTCTTCAACAAAATCTTAAAACAATTTTAATCTTTGAATTTCAGATAGCTCTGAAATCAATTTCTTCATGATATACCCTAAGTTCCCAGTCATATACACCCTGCAAGAGTTCTTGTATATTTACAGTATTTTAAACATAACTCTTCTCCTAAATAGTTTTTTATCCTTTAACCATCATTTGAACAAATCAACTGCTTCCAAAACAAGAGTGGTAAACTAGTTCAAGTACCAAAACAAAAACGCTAGAAATGCTTTTGACACTAAGTCCATTCTATCCTTTTAATTCATCCCCTTTTTCTCCCTCAAGAACATGTATTCAATGGAAATTCAGTGAAAACAACTCAAGTGAGGAAAGAAATATTTCACCCTTCTGTTTAAAGGTAAGACACAGGCAGAGAGAAGACTCATCAGGGGCCAAATTAGACCACAGGCAGTGTGGTTGCCACTGCTTCTTTGTGCAGCCTGTGAAGATACATACATCATTCTACTTTTACAGGGAGACATCTGGCTAAACGCTGTAACTGGAAATTTTAACTGCTGACACATTTATCACTGTAACAATAACACGCTCTCTATTTTATTTTTGCTTCTTTAAAAATAAATATAACAGCATAATTAAACGTATTTTCTTTAAGTCCAAAAGGAATAACCCCACATACTTATCATGCTGCTATATTACGCAAAACCACAAAATAAAAACCAAAAAAATCCCAAACAAAACCATTGTTAGCTGTCACATTTTATGGAGTTCTCAAAGCATTTTTAAAGCAGGTCACCACCACGCTATGATGGGAACACCAGGGCAGTGTTAGCCCACTACCCAAAGCTGACATTATACACAGCCCAGTGACCTGCCCACTGAGCCTGAAACATGAAAAAAGGGAAAGTGGGGATAACAGTGTGCACAGCCAAAGGAATGCATCAAGCAATTACAGCCTTCAAAGCGGAAGGGGTTTTGCAGGTAACAGACTATCAACTTCATAAAGCTTTTTAAATGTAGCTCTTGTTTTAACAACTCGGTTGTTTTCAAAATTTAAAGAAATCAAGAGCCTGATTAAAGTAAACCCTTGAGAACTAAAATAATCCATTAAATATATAAAATCAATCAATGCATATGACAACTTAATTTGCGATGGCAAACAGGAACAGTCTAGGTAAGTCACTCTCCTCTCTGTTTCTAATGCAACTCCTTCAATTGCATCCAAGTCAGTCCTCCAAAGCAGTTTGGAAACAGATTTTTTTCCATGGCTGCTTTACTTCTTAACCACAGCACTCCCAAGTAATATAAATCACAGGAGCCTCAAGACATTAATTTATGAAAAGTTACAACTATTTGTAGTCACAAATGTAAGCTGATGTTAACCTATAGCAAGCATGTAATCTACTGCAATCAAACAAGGACAAAAGCATTAGACATTATTAACAAGTTCTGGTGGTAGCACTTAGGAATTAAGTGAGTTACATATACATTTGACAGAATCAACCCTGCTGCACCAAATCCCCCAAAATTTCTTCAAAATTACACTTTTACAACTTTTAAAACTTCCTTTTTTTTATCTACCTTCCTCACTACCAAAAATATAGCAGCATCTGGGATTGGAATCTGCATTCTCTTCACCCTCAAAAATGTTGGGAGATAAGTTTATTTACAGAGAACTCAGTGTTTACAAAAGAGAGGCTCAGCCACTCAAAACAGTGCTTACATCCTAGGAAGAACAAAATGTTGTCTAGTAGCACGAATTTCTGAAAGTATTTTTAAAACTACTGGAAACATTTCAGTGAGGTTGCAGAGTTTTTGTTAAAGCAAATTCTAACTTCTTCCATCACATGAGTAAAATCATAAAGCCAAGAGATATGCAGAGAGGTGTTCAGTAGATCTGAAGTATTCAGATTTGTGATTCATAGGAGTGATATGACAGGTGAAAAAATAAAGACATGAAACCAAACTACTATTGCTTTTAATGGTATTCAGACTACTCTCCTGACTGACTTCCTAGTTTTTCTTTGAATCAAAAAGTCTATCAGTTTTTAAATAAAGTTCAATAATTCCAGTAGTCAGTACAGTAAGAAAAATATATACAAAAAGGCCTGCATTACATCCAAAACATGGGCTAGTTTGTGTGCTGTAAAGTTCTAATTCTTGTTCTCATTTATATTGCGCCTGAGCTCACTGTGTGAGCCAGCTTAAGTGCTGCTCTGTGAGCTGGGGCTCACACGCAGTTTCCTGAGCACCCTGAGGACAGTAGCAGAGCTAACGACAATTTACACTCATAGCATCAATTTTTCTTTATTTTCATACAAATTAAACAGAATGTCTTACTGCACAGAACCACTGCCAACACTAATAACCACTTTAGCATACAAAAATAGTTATTTGTTAAGTAAAGTCAGACTCACACCAATTCTACAGAAGCTTTACCCAGCATTTATATCATATTTCCAATTTATTACCTGCCTTACAATAAGCTGATCAACGAAAACCAGGCAATTTCATGTTTTATAATGTTAAAGGCCCTCTTTACCAAAAATCCCACATATCAAAACATAAACTCATTTTTAGGCGACCTATTGCAAGATATTAAAAACTGCAAAATGCAGAGTACAAATCTGTTCAATTATTAATTTCAAGTCCACCAAGAATGTTCTTAAGAAATTTATTTTTAACTACAAGGACTTGAAATTATTTTGAAGTCTAAGAAGCCTACTAAAATAGTCACAATTACATTGACAAAGATTTAAAAAACAGCATTCAAGGGGTATATTTTAGTTCTTCACATTGCAACATTAAGACTTTCTAGAACAAGCCTCATACAGAAATGAACTCAATCTTCTTTCTCCTTCCCCTAAGTAAAAAGGAAAAGGCAAAACCTCCAGTGCTGTAACAAGATCTGCAGCATTTGACCACACAGATACTTTGACATAGATTTCCCCCTTAATTTTCCAGAGTTTAAAGCAAAACACTAGAATGGTTATTGGCTAATTCTGTAAATCCATAATTTTTAATTGAAAAATATATGCATCTTTAAGAAATACTTAAGGAATCAGTATCATATGGACTAAGGTACTTCAGTATGTACAAATTTATTAAGGAGTGAACCTTTCTAAGGTATTTCTTTTAAAGACTAATAATCCCCAATCTGGCATAAGAACTAATCCTCCATTTATCATGATTCTTTTTAATCAGCATTAAGTAGACTCAAAATGAAGTGAAGACTTGAACATTTATCAACTTCTGCATTTCATTAGTAAAACACACCAAGAGAGAGTCTAATATGGTTCTAAATTTCACGGCTATAAAGAAAGTATTATTAGGAAAATTCTCAGGGATTGACACCTCTAGGAAAGGAAGAATTTCATATCTGTATAACTACTACAGCATTAAACAAATTATATTTTTATCTTAAAAATAATTTATTTCGTTTTTTTAACCTTTTAGAAAACGTGTATTTGGTCAAAATAGAAGTGTTAACAGCTACAACAAAGATACAGGGAAGAAATTACACAGATGTCAAAACCAGCACATAATCGAAAGCAACCACAACAATAAAAGTATTTTTTCCAGAATTCAGACTTTTTTCAAAGTTAGTCAAGAAAGACAGTTAAATCCTGCAAACCTAGGCAGGCACAGAGCTACTGGGTTGAAACTGCTCCTTTAGGGATAACATCAAAGCAAAACATAACTTTTTACAGAATTCTGGGGGAATCCACTAAACAACCTATAACATCTAACACCAGCATAGAGCAAATTGGTAGAAGCTGTACAGGCTGAAAAGCTAAAGCCTGGAATTGGCAAACATGAAAAATGTTGTATACGAACAAAACGTAAGAACGGAGGAGGAAAGTAAGGCTTCCCTCATCTAGTGGAGTTCTTCATGGAGTCACTTAGTGTAGATGAATAAAGATCCATGTAAAAGTCATCTTTGACTTAAAAAAATAATTTCACCAAGATGTCTCACCCTGAAGCTGAAAGCTCTGAAGGAAACTAGTTACCACAGTCTAATAGAGGAAGGTCTTCACATGGATAAATAAGTAAGTCAAAAGATATAAAATAGGGAAAAGTGTTCTCTGCACTGAAAATTCCAGAATCACCTCTATTCAAAACTACTGCTCAGAACTCTTGATAAGTGACCTAATAAGGCAACTAATAGTGATGTAAAGTTAAATGTTGATAAGGAGTTATTTAAGTATAAAGAACAAAAGACCACTGCGAAGAACAGTATTCACAATAATGAATCATTATGAATACTTTCATCAGCATGATAAAACAACATCTGAAATGTAATCTAAATAAATGGCTGCATATAGTGTCAAACAACACTAATTTAATGTACAAAAAAACCTGTCTGAATTTGTCCAGTTAAGAGGGAGATACTGGACTCGCAATTAGCAGTTCTATAAAACATCCATTGAGTGTTCAGAAACCATCTAAAAAAATCCAAAAACCCTGCCCCAAAACACTGAACTGAAAATAGTGTGATACTGGAATCATCAGGAAAGAATACAGAAGAATAGAATACAGAAGAATACGTTATTTTTAAGTCCATAATGCTCTTGCATTTTTCATACTGACTGCTGTTCTGTCCTCTCATTTCTCACCCAAAGATAGGAAAAAACACAGAAACGACACTCAGAACAGCAGTAGAGTTTTAAGACACAGAATGGCAACAACAACTGCTGCACATTAGGACTTCTTAGCTTAGAGGGAAGAGAAGTGCAAAAGATCCCGAAAGTCATGAGTATTAATAAAGTGAAAACAACTGCTGACAGTAACAGACAAATTCAGGGGCATTAAATAAAACAGATTGAAGGTGTAGGAAAGAAAAGGAAAAAAAACCAGGGGCAATATGCCCAATCCATTAATAAATTACAACATATAATTTCTCAATTCTGTTGTAGATGTAGGCATGGCAAACTTAAACAAGTTTAAAAATAAATCTTTGCAGAAATTTAATCAGTTATCACTTCTGGCACAGGAAAATTGCAACATGAATAGGAACTGGCAGAACAGACCACAGCATACTGTCATTGCCATGCTCTTATACACTTCTGGTATCTCCAGTAAGTCAAAACAACACACGGGACTTTTGCCACAACTGCAGTACAGCTGCTCTTCTGTTCTCAACTATTTATTTCAAGAGACAAAATCTCCATCAACATTTAAAAGTGCTACATGCCCAAAACATGGGGAAAATGGTAGAATGCGCTCTGCTCTCTCACTTCACCGACCATGACTGAACAAGAAGCAAAAAACCCCTGCAATGGTAAGCAGTGCTCTGTCAAAAGCAAAAAAATAATTTCTTTAGGACCACACAGTGCATTCCCCGCTCATCTATCAATTTCATTGGGTACTAACCAAAGCAGCAGTTGCTGTTCTTCACATCTCTCACCAACTCCATCCTGTGTCAGACAGCGCCAAGCTACCTTTTTTGATTCCCTTTAAAACTACCACTGTACACACCTATGTTTAGGCCTAGTTCTGTCTTTCCTGGCAATGCTGCCAATATATTTAATGAAACATACATGTCACCTCTGAAAATTCTCCCTATTAGTAGATATTTCATTTGGTGAGCTGTTTTCCCTTTTGCAACTCAGAGCATCCTGTAGATACACGTACAAAGCTGCAGGATCTTCACAGGAGGTCTCTGTTAAAAATGAATTCACAGCTACTGCAGCAGTTTTAAGGAATTATCACAGTTCAGATGATAAACAGATATCCAATGCTCAAATTCAGTGCTTATTATTCTCATCTTACATAGTGGAAACTGAGGTAGAGAAAGAAAGGTTACTATACAGTCAAGATGGTAGCAACGTGCAACCACAGAGTGTTTACAAAAGTGTATATGTCCACTATATAATTTGAGTTCAAGGTTTACTTTTTATAATGGAAAATTCTGCTATGCATCTAAAACAAGTAATTTTTTGGAAAAATCTTTTTCCACGCAACTTTTTGATCAGTCAATACAAAGTATGATTTTTACATGATTTGTGTGAACAAATGTCTATGTTCCACTTAAAGCACTTGCCAAAACATTTAATGTATATAAGCAACTCCATGTGTCAGCAGACCAGAATAAATTTCTATAAAGTTAGGTGAATGCCAAGACAAACTCAGCAACAGTTGCTTTTCTAAAATCTTGAAATATTTATTTTCCTACAGCAGCCACATGTGTGCATGGAAATAATTAACAGGTAAATGACACAAAAAAATCTACACATGACAATTTATCAAAACTCTTTATTTAACTTTCACTCTTGACATGCAAGCCTTACCCAATCAATTCTACGGTTATATAGCAAGGAACTTTCCTTTGCATTTAATATTCTCCAATTCTATTATCAGAATTTAAGAAATCCAACTACACAACTGTTTTAATATTTGCAACTTATGCTTGTAAATACTACAAGTTTATGGATCTTTTATGATTTGGTTACAGAAGAAATCCAAATAAAGAAATAATCATGCATTTCGTTTATTTAAGTATGTAATTTTGTTTTCTAAACCCATCCAACAAAGCACTCGGATGATGTTAGCTATGTTGAGATAGCTGAAGAGTAAAACTGCCAAAAATGCACACTTCGAAGATCTGTGGTCCATAAAAGTCACTGTAATATGGTGCTCCATTTTCCACTGGTGTCAGCAAAAGGTCACAAAACATGAACCAAGGTGACCCACTCTATGACTTCACTGCAAATGGGTTCCATATTGGTTCAACATGACTCTGAAACTCTTTGGGCCATGTACTGATAAAATCGACCATTTACTGTGGACACTTATGCACCTTGTCCTCCAAACTTCTTGAGCTCAAGCTTCTACTATTTCAGGGAGAGTGAAAAAGAGTGAAGAACTGAGATAGCTCCTTTTACCCATGCACAAAATCTGTGAGTTCTATCACTGCTAACAGACAGCTTAACTCCTCCGAGTGCTTAACTTGATATTGTTTCCAGATGTGTTGCCTCAAAAAGAACTTTCTAGTGGTTTGGGGTGTCTTCTATTGTTGCTGTTTGCTTTTTGTTTTGTGGAGTTTTTTTATGGTTTACTTAGTTTAAGGGATGGCACTTGATCTACATCCAGCTCTGGCATACCATAGTGTGCTGGTTTAGGTCAAATTTGGGAGTAAACCTCCGAAACAGGTCCCTCTGGAAAGGCAGATTCAAGCCACCCCTCCCCCACCTGGTTCAGGAAATAAATTTCCTTGGAGAAAAGTGGAAAAAACTATTTATTTAACAAAACAAAACAAAGCACCCACAAGCATAAAGAATGAACAACCTACCCAATAAAACCCTCTAGCCGTTCTGACAAGATGGCAAATTCAGAAAGAGTCCTTTCTGTGGGTGTGTCCTCGGTTTTTCTCTCCGTCTCAGTCTCTCCAAGGCCCAGGTCGCTCCCTCTCTCTCTCTCCCTCTGAGGCCTGGGCCCAGCGGCCCGGCTGCCGTGCAGCTTTGGGGAGACCCCCCAAGCAGTGGTCCTGATGTCCCAGATCAGACAACAGCAGAACAGTCCCAAAAACCTTTGGATTCAGCTAATTATAAACCGACCAAAAAGCAAAAAAGGAAAAAAACAAGAGAACTCTCGCTGCCTGTGTAGACAACACAGAGTCCAGCAGAAGTGAGTGCTCAAGGTGTTATCTCTATGTTTTGAAAACAACTCCCTCTGATGCTCCAGCCTTTGCTCTCAGATCCAGCCTTAAAGGCACAATAGTTATTATTTCTGAACTAAACAGACGAATGGGGATAAAAGCATCATACACATCTAATTAATCCCAGATATCTGTGTTTCTGTGGGTTTTCCCCTCCTGAATAGCCAGTCACTTCAAATAAGCTGACCAAAAAAAGGTATAGGTTCAACTCACACCTAGCAAGATTTACCTGAGATTGCCAAAATATCTCCAATAGCCCAAGTATTACACTTACAAAGAAGTTTACCCAATAGACAGTTCCTCAAAACCAAGTAACACTTATACCGTCAATGATTAAAAATAATTTTTTCACTCTCCAATAAATATCTATGTCACACAAAAATCTGAAACTCTGTATTTTCTTCATATTTCGAGCTTTATACTTCTGAGGAAAAAGAAAATCCATGAAAATACATTACTACAAGTTTCTCTGGACTTTTATTTTGGCAGCTAATAGCTCACAGTGGCTTTCAAACAGTATTCAAAAAACGCTTAGAAGAACAGTACAGTCTGTCTCAGATTTTTTTTATACAACTGGCATGCTTCATGCATTTTGATTGAAGAGCTAGTAAAGTGTCCCAAACATAAACCAAAATAAATTCTATTCAAGCACTACTTGAGTGCATTAATAATTAATCCTTAAGTAAGATTACACATTAGAACACAGAAGACACATGGCACACTGTATTAGCCCTTTAAATACTGAAGATTCTGGGAAATGAAAGAGTTGAAAGGCCCAACTCTAAACACTTCTGGACAGTAAGACTTCTGGAAAGATCACTAGCTATAATCTGTCTCCCAAAAACAGTATTTAAGCAGGTATTACCTCACATCTTCCCACCATGAAATAAAGGTAACATTGGTTATTATGAGAGAAAACTAGAGGAAACAAATACAGTAATACAGACACATATTTTTTCACATTGAAACACAGAAAATATAGTCACAATTTCAAATAACACATCATTTCAGTTTAGAAATGTCTTTTAAACTTACTGTATTAGTTGAATCTTCTTGTAAAATTCTATCATATAACTGGATAGCATCATCATACCTGTTCAAAGAAATCATTCACATTTATTTCTTCTAAGATAGAACTTCTGTCTTTTTGACTCTCCTTGCAATAGTTGATAACCCTCCTGCATTTTTTTGTACTGAAATATAATATACATCTACTAAGCAAACTATATTTATACAAAATTCTTTTGAGTGAGTGCTAAGCACTATTTTTTGTCACCGATTAAGGAAAACACATGGGAATCGCTTCATGAAATACTGTTTCAGCAGCAACTTAGATATTTTACACCCAGTACCTCACTTTCCTGTCGGTTCTCTCTTTATCTATAATCAACAGGTCCAACTATCACATCCCTACTCCCCCTTTCACATCTCCCAAGAAATAGAAACTCCCAAATTTGAAAAGCCATCCAAAATAATGAAATTTAATTTCATTGTTGTAACTTAAAACTTTGTGACTTTAAAAAGTATAAGGAGCTGCATACAGCCAACTGGAAAGACTCCTATAGGAGTCTACCACAGATTATAACACAAATCTTGACAGAAAATGCTTTCTATCATTTCCCACTTTTTAAATTTGTTTATCAATTAATTCTGCAATCTGAAGTATGCTTGAAACAGGTTACTTCAGGTGCTATGAGCACTTCAAACCTTCTGGGACACAGATCTGTGTGTTCAGTCAGCTGTGTACACGGCCCCAACAAATGAAATAATTCAATTCAAACCACATTTCACTAAACAGCTGTTGTGCTACTGCCACAGAACTAGGGCATACATTGTGTGTCCATGTGTAGTTCGACAAGTAGTTTGTCAGGGATACTGCTGATTGATTTCTGATGCTCCACATTCCTTAGACATCACCTTAGACATTCATTTACATACTCTCACTGTTTCCTAAGCACTGCTGACATTACCATAGCTCAGCTGTCCACTCCAGCTACCATAGGGTATAGGAAGTACGAAAGGAAGCACAAAAGCAGAAATGAGTAGAAGGTGACTGCTACAAACTTGAGCAGATGGGCTGCAAAATGCTGTATTTGTGTTCTTTCTCTGTTAGTTGCTACTTTGTCAAATGCATTTTGGAAGACTGAATTTGATGGCTGTAATCCCAGCTTTACATGGTGAAGTTCCAGAACATTATTTTTATCAGCAAGTGTCTACTGGGATGTCTCAGTTTATGGGTATGTTCGTCACTGTTTCCTCTTCCTGTTGGAGAAAGTAGGATCCTTCCTAGATCTACAAGTCACTTAGAATTTAGTAAAAAGTTCACTTCAATTCAAAACATGATGCCTGCAGCCTAAATCTTTCTAGACTTCTTTTATAGTCAGGGGAGACAGACAGGCTCCTCAGGGGCATGGCTTAGAGCACCTGCAGATGGGTTCCTGTTCAAAACAACCCCAAGCTGAAGCCTCTTCCTTCTCTGACTTCCAGAGAAAACCTACGGACATGAAACTTCAGCTTTTGTGTATTTCTCTGCTCCCTGATACTCTAATCTCAAGGATCTGATCTGACAGAGACATTTCGTCAAGAATCTTCATGAGCACTTTCAGAAAGCTGTGGCTCAATAGTGCTTCACTGCTGAAACCACACATAATGTTTGTGCAGCAGTCATCTCCCAAAAGATCAGTTCCCATGCAATAACATCTTTAATGTAGTCACATAAGCCTGAACTGAATTATGATCTATTGTACTTCTGAATAGGTTTCAGAAAGGGGGAAAAACTGCTGCCATTCTCTGTCTTTTTACCCTATATAAAATGAAGACAAGAGAGCTAAGTTAAATGGAAATTCTTCAAAAATATGCATTTCATATAAAGTGAGTGTGAAACATAGAGCATCTGGTTGCCCTGAGACAACTCCTGTGAATGGAGTCCATTTATTCATTCTCATTGATCCAAGCAATGGACATTTATCAGTGTTTCATATCAAATACCATTTTCAAAGCTAATTTTGCAAGAATGTAATGGATGAAGAACATATGCTTAGTCAGTATATTTTTAAAAAGCATTTAAGGTATACTTCCAATTCCTTTTTATCAAAATGGCCCAAAGGCTCCAAGCTCACCAACTCTGTATGCAAAATGTGGCATGGAACAGATTTTCTATCATTCAAAGGCACTGGAAGTCATTCTCAACACCCAAGACAAGTGCTATAGAACAGAATATTGACAACTAAGATGTATCCAAGGAGAAATGTGTACAATAAAGTTCATCCTCAAGTCTTGAGGTCATTCATTTGAAAAGATGCAAAGTTTTAATCTGTTCATTATTTTAGTAATTTCTGTTGAACTGAGTATGTTATAACCCTTCGATAGGATATTTCAAAAAGGTCAGTCTGATTTTTATGTTCTGCCATTCTATTCCATATGTTTTTTGATTTGTTTCTATAACAAACTCTACAGATTTAACCCTTCTTAAGTTCATTACCCACACTCAGGAAACAAGGGCAAAGAGCTGCACCCTGCAGTAATTAGCAGTATAGATGAAGTATTAAGGCAAAAAAAAAATGCTGGCACTGATTTTCATATGCTGCCCTAGCTCTCAGAGATGAAACTTACACCTCACAGAATTTGCAAAAAAACTGTGCAGTGTTCACTGTATAATGACTTACGCTGTTGAGTAAGAGATCCTTCTGATCTATGATCTCTGATGGGAAGATTGCAAAAATGAAACACTGCATAGTACCTGCAAAAATGTGATACAGATGTCTAAAAATATTAATATAATCATGCACACTGTTATTTCCTATAAAGAAATTGCCCAGCATTATTTTGGCATTTTGTAATGGCTGAGTACTTTTTTAAGAAAGGCAGAAAGTATGTTTTTTTAAAATTCAGTTTTTACCTTTCCATAGCTTCAAATCGCATTCCAGTTAATCGTTTAACTCTGTGGCTCCCAGGAAACTGCCGCCTCAGTTCCTGGAGACAAAACTATACAAAGAACCAAAAATACTAGTGTGAATATAATCATCTACACAGAAGCTAGAATAAGAAAAAATAGGACAAAAAAGGTCTTGGCTCATAATTCAACAACCTGCCATGCCAGTTCTGAGTAAAAGTAAATATCAATTTTTGAAACAAGCAATAAAATGCATTGATAAAGAGAAGGCCGGAAATTCTGTCTGTAGAAGACTGATTTTAAGAAGTATCTTCCATATAGGGCATTAAATTGTCAGGCCCCCTTGGTGTCATGGGTTAAAAAACTAATAACTAATAGTTATTTGCCCAGAAAATTACACTCACTTACCAAAACAGCTCTGATACTACTAAAACTTGAATTCTATTTAGTTGTCCCATAGTAACACAAGAAAAAAAACAAAGACAGTAAGAGCTTAAGTGATACTTCTTTAATAAATGGATATTTCACAATGGAACAAACTATCCTAATACAATTGTGCTGTGTTTATTTTTAAAATAAAACTTTGAAATCCAAAGAAAATGTTTGCCACTGGCTTGGGTACAGCCTGCTGGCAGAAGAGGCATAGTTTTTAACTCCTGAAATCAGTGAGACACCTGGGCTGGATAAAAAGAATTCATCGCAGGCAGATTTCTCTGGATTAGCAGAGGATGTTTGGTAGAGAGATTGAGTCAACTTCCCTAGAGCAAACTAACTTGTAACCATATCATGACTGTGGCTAAATAGCACTGCAAAGTTTGAAGCTGACTCATGACAGTGGGAGGTAGGATAGCCCACAGGCTCTTCAACAGACCAGTGGTGTGCATCCTGTTAAAAGCTTCACACTGAATTCTACTCTTCTAGGCACTTATTTATGCACCTCAACTTAGAAACTTGTTCTTCAGTATTAAGGTTCTAGCAGAGGCCTGTCTACATAATCTGTTGCATCTCATCAAATCCACTGGTCAAAGCAAAAAGTACAAATCAGTAACATTTAGTAGGATCTCTCTTTGTTTCCGTAGATAAACAGGTTGCTAAAGCACAACTAAGAGGAATAATTTGCATCTCTTCCAGATGCTAAAAAATAGAACAGGAAGAGAAAAAAGCAACAGTGACCAAAGTTGTAATGCTTAGCCTCAAGCAAGAACAGACTTTTTTCATCACAATCTACTTAATTTGTAATGAATCAAGATCTTTATAACACAATTTCACAGAGAAAGGCTCAGGTTTAGCCAAGAAATAGTTTACTGGCACTTTGAGTGATGTCTAGGTGAATTGCTGTTGCTCTAGTCTTAAAAATTTACATGTACTTAGCAGTATGTTACGTGATGTCTGATCACTGACCATTCTTAAGAGACAGGAAAATTTACATAAAACTCCAGAACAGTAGATTCACTCCAGCTTTTAAAACCCAGACAACACTGTAGACTTTAAAAAGAACTTCTTCATACAATAAATCCATCCTGTGATCATTGAACCCTGAAGGATAGTGATTTTTATAAACACGTGTACTATTTTTCTCCTAAAAATGTACAAATAACAAAAATTGTAACATTTACAAAACTAAATTCCACAATCTGCAGATGGACTTCTACATCTAAAAAATCCTCACTGACAATATGAAAGTAGCGGTCAACTGCAGAAGTAATACAAGACCAGAATTGTTCACACTAGATCCACTACACAACCATTACTCAACCAAACAAAGCAGTCAAAGGGCTAAAATAAACTCCTGTAGATTAAGCTATCAGACAGAATAAAGTGACAGGAAAAGTTGTAAGAAAGTCACGAACAACTCACTGCAACACTGATAAAACCAAAAGCGCATGAATAAACAACACCAGCTGTATCTTCAAAATGTTCTGGACTCAGCAGCACTGAATGTCCTCTTTTTAAATGGGAGTTGTAATCCCCATAGCAATTTATTTTATTGAGGACTGGTTTTGCACCATGTCAGTAATCTACTTGCGAGATTCTCTCAGAACTCTCTCAGTTACAATGGGAAACATAATTTGCTTGTGGAACTTCAACTTGCACTTAATTCATTTTCTGACTTTTTAAACATCAGACAAAGGCAGAGAAATACAAAGCTGGACTACAGCAGGTAAAACACTGGTAATGCAAGTGCTGCCAACAACAGATGATTGCACTAAACCACCTGCACGAACCAACAGGCTGCCTGCAGCAGGGGCATGCATTACACATGGGCTTCTTGTGCAGGACAGAAAGAACAAAGTAATAAATGGAGGAAAGAAAAAGAAAAAACAAAAGTCAGAGAAATTACTCTGAAAACTACCTCAGCTTCTCATTTGGAGTAGATGATAACTATCCCCCTAGGCAAAATGCATCCCAGCTGTCAAAAGCTCTCTGCTAAAAAACAGCCAAAGCTGTCTGTCTACTTCGGACCTACAGTTGTAGTAAAAATGCCACAAATGATGTTGACTTGTTTGAATTATCTACCTCTTTATTATAAATCAGTCAAAAAATAAAAAATAACCCTAAGTTTCCACCTATGCTTTTAATCTCATTTCTGAGCTGCATATAAAATGTTGCATTCCCTCATCTCAAACAATATTCCTTAAAGGGCACAGACACTGAAATTTAAACTCCCTGCCAGGGTTAGTAAAAACAAAGAGTGTTTCACAACTGATCTTTCAACACTGGCTCTGTCAACAATTTTGTGAAAGTCTTCTTTAAAAGATCCTGAAAATAAAGACCAAATCTCTTTTCCATATAAATCAGGACACAGAAATGTATTTATTTAAACAGTAAGTCTATTTGTTTTTCTTTAAACAAACAGCTATACTACAACAGTATTTTCTTCTGAGGGACAAAAGAGAGGGAAGTTCAGTGGGTTCACAAGTTTAAAGTCTTGTACTGTATTTTCCAGTATATTCCATTTTACCATATATATTTATGGGATGCCAGATAACCCTGCCTAGTTCTGCCTACTTTCAAACTGCCCTTCTCCCAACTATATCCTCTAGTCTCACCTCTTGCATTAAGTTTTACCCAAATGACATCACATGAACCTGAAAGATTTTATGAACAAGGCACTGGAGGAGTAATTGTCATGAAAAACTTGGAGCCTTGAAAATGGCTTTTTACTTAGAATAAGATCAACCTTGATGGCTTTCAGATCACAAGACAAGCCTCTGTTTTCTTCTGACTGTTTTGTGAAGGAGAGGTGAATAGATTATTAAAATTTTCCTGTAACACAAACTTTTGCCTTCTTCTGTTGCTGCCTTTAAAGGATTACCTAAGCTGACTGGGTTGTTTTGTTTGTTTCAGTGGCTTTTTTGTTTTTAATCTAACAAACACGTTACAGTTCAAAATAAGCTAATTCTATCTCAATTGTTATTTATATTATTCAAATAAATTTGCATCTAACTTGACAAAATTCAAATATCCATTAACAATATTTTTATCAACAATCACCAAATAACTTGGTTTGCATCTTTGCAGTTCACCTATTCCAAATCCCCCATTAAAACAGAGCCAGTTTCCAAGGAAGTGCAGGGCCATATCCCAATCTATTTTTAAGCACTTCCAAAGGAGATTCCACAGCTTCAATGTGACATTTATCATAAAGCATCCACTAAGTTTTTCCTAATACGTAAGTGGAATTTCCTTTGTTGCAACTTACGTCTCACACTTGCCTTTTGTTGTACATCCATGAAAATATGTGCCCACCTTCCTTATACCTTCCTTCCCATCAGTACATATTCAAAAATCCCTTCTTGGCTTTCCTAAGACAACACAGATCTCACAGCCTTTCCTTATACATGATGCAGTCCAGCTCCTTATTCATCTTGAAGACCTGCTCCAATATGTCAGTGACTTTCTTTGGTGGTAACCAACAAGACATATAATATGGTATGTCAGATGGGTCATTTTACCTCAAAACATTCAGAAAATCAATATAATTTGAGAGTTTTTAAACAAACCAACACTCTCTGTACAATATGGCAACTTCAATATTATTCTTGACCTTTAGCCCATACCAGAGTAGCTGTAAATATTTTCATGGCTATTGGAAGAGATGTGATCTATCTTAACAAAAGTTATGCCTTAGAGGAGGTAGGTGGTGGCAGTTTCTTCATAGCTGTTTATTTCTTGATAGATATTTTTTCTACCAGTCCAAGCTATGGAGTTCAAAATATCCTGTCCCTGTCCAAAAAACTATCTGGAAGAGATATCCAGGATGAAAACATACAGTGTGAAAGAAAGTCAACTTGAAAACTTACCAATGCCAAATCATCTCGACTGCAGTCCAGGGCAGCAATCATCACCTGTTCATAAATTATCCAAACTGGACACAAAGAGACAATAAATGTATAGTCTATAATTGGTTTGGGTTTTAAGATAAAAGGAAGCACCTATCACATAAACAGGATTAATGAATTCTGTCTGTACATTTTTCCTCTTCTACTCCCATGAATCACGGCTGAAACATGAACAAATTAAGATACTGCTGGAATAATTAAAATTTTATTTAAGCAATTTAGTGCTTTTAGTGCCAAAGTACTTTCTGACATATTAGGCAAAAAAGCTCTAATTCTCTATTTATCCCAACATCATAACTGCCATGTTCTAGACAGATCCCTGTGAGGACTTACTTCAATTTCTGTCACAGTGCTGAAGAACAGAAAATCAGGCAAATAACATCTAAGTAACAGTTTCAAATGAAGTTTTCACATTGCAGTCTAAATACTAATATAGCAAGCTAACAGTTCTATCAGGCAATTTTTACAGCTGTTTCCACTGCAGCCCACATTTGGGAAAAAAATAAACTCTTGGAATTCTGGAAGCCTTTTGGACTAAGACAGTAATATATATTTCATCAACATCAGTATGTACTGAAACACAACATAAAGGCTGCAAATTAAATAGACTGAAAAAAGAAAACCAAATCAGACAATGTAACTTTTAAAATAATGATTATTTACTTACTGTCATCTCCAAGTTTAGATGCATATTCATTAATTAACTCCTCTCCAACATCCACTATCTGTTCACTGTTTCGGTAGTTTTCTTCCCTCCATTTCCTCATTTTATCACGCATATCTGTGGGCACAGGGGAGAAAAAAAATTGAGATTTCCAGATAGTAATGGACTTTCAATGTGTGTATGATAAGATACACATATGAAGAACAGGATTAAAGGGCAACGGAGCTAAGAAAGTGCCTTCTACTAATATTAAAAAACTACTAGATAACAGATCTCTGAAACCTTATTACCCAAACTGCCCTCGTGCTCTAACATAATCAATTCAACCTCCAAGTTTGCAGTCTCTCAGGACAATAACATATGCAGTAAAATAATGCATGCCTCATTATCCAATAAATAATAAAATGTATCCATTGCTAGGTAAAATAGGTTACGAGACATTTCTCCGAGGTAGTTTCACACATTTATAAACAACACTAAAATTGCATTTCTGCTACAAGTGGGTAAATATTCACTTGAAATTTTAGAAAAACTATTAGAACTTTCACTCCGAAAGAAGTCGACACACTCCTAGAGAAAGGAGCTTCAATTAAGGTGGACATGGATGTGAAGGCTTTCTACACCAGGGAAGTGTCCAAAGGTATAAAAACTATCACTGTTTTCCTAGGCAAGATAGAAAAGATAGTTTATTTTACTATTAGGATTCTTTTTCAACAGTATGTTTAAGATCTCCAAGAGAGCAGGCATACTCATCAAGTCAACTAGAGAACACTACCTTGCCTGAGCTTTATTTATCCTCCAGATCAGGAAATCACTAAGAATGTGATTTTATATACACATATATTTATATAAGTATAGATGTTCCATACACAAGAACAAATTTTGAGCAAACTTAAGGAAAATAGTTTTCATTACTAGATAGTGGCTTTACTAATAAGAAGGTACCAGGATAACTGCTGCTAATATTTTTTTAAAAGTTTACAAGAGCTGGAAACACCAATACAGCGATAGATCTAAACACTGTCAGTTTTTCTTGCACTTCAAAACACAGAGTTAACGTAAATGACAGTTAAAAATTAAGCACAGAAAGTTGTTCCATCTACCTGAAGTGATCTCAGATCGCTCATAAGACTGTTATTGTGCTACATTTTGTGTTTTGAAATTCAACCAAAACCACTACAGGGTTATGTTTCATATGCATGGGCAAAGTTAAATGGTTCTAGACATTTGATGGTCCCTGGAAATTCAACGTTAGATGGCAAGAATGTGAACGAACACAAACATTCACAAAAGCTGACAAGCTAAACACCTAAAAATAAATAAGCTGTCTGATTCCCACCCACTCATTTACTTGGAAATTATCAATGCCTTCATTCCAGTGTGGTTCCAAATGGAATAGTGTCTGAGTTATGTATTAACAGAAGGTACATCTACCATTCATCACACAAGTACAACATCTACAGCCATGGAAAAAACCTGTAGGACAAAGAATAGAACATCAGGTGATGAATGAAAGATTTTTAATTTTTGAAATACAGAATTTTATGTAAAAGGTAGAAGAAAGAAAACACTAAACTGCACAAAATTTCACAAGACTTTTTACAATGCGGTCAAACAATGATTTTTTTACTAAAAAATGTATCAAGAGTCAGAAAATAATAACTTTATGGAGACAGAAGGCTGGGGAGAGCAATTAGGGATTTTAAAAGAAAAAAACAAGTAAGGTAAAGAAATGTCTAAATTCAATTACATGTTCTCCTGTCACATATGGGCTGGTGCTGAGCAATTGATACATTTGTTTTAGACTTGGGTTTTTCTAAATTGGAAAGCTTGGCAAGTGTAAATCAAAATGCTGGGAGATCTAAGGAACAGAGGTACTTGAGACAATGTTTGCTTTTTTGCCTAAAACCACGCAAGAAGTCTACTCCAAGCCAAGAGACACAATCTGTGTTTTATTTTTGTGTCCAGTAAGGTGTCAGTGATTCACCTGGCCTGAGCAACCAGATATGAAGTATTTCCCCTATAATTACCTACACTTCCACTGATGAATTGGATCATAGTTTTTAAGCTCTTGACACCTAAAAGCACCTGATAAAATGAAGGGAATTACCACTTTGGGACAGACACAAATTGCAAACTCCAAAATGTCAACTTGGCATATAGCTGCTAGCACGGCAGTCACTCAGGGACCCCGCAGCCATTATATTTCCAGAGCTCATTTGTACTGATTCTCTGTTACAGACACCAAATCTCTGCCCACAGCCCACCTCTGTGCACTCTCATCTGGCAGGTGCAGGCACGGGCACAGGTGTCATAGCTGGGTGCTGCAGATGCTACCTCTAACCCTGGCAACTCTGCTGCCAAAAGGGCCTCAATTTAAAAAAACCCCAGCATCTCATTTTGCCTGATGTAATCCCATAAATCCACATATAAAACCCAGAGTAAACTGATCTGACCCTTTGATTACAACTGAAAATTCGGAATAGCTATAAGAAAGCAAAACCAGCACAGAACACAAAAAACCCCCAACCAACCAACCAAAAAAAAAAAAAAAAGGAACCAGGAAATACACCATTTTCTCTAGGATAATTAGGAACAGTATAAAAAAAAAAGGGGCAATGTATCACCTTTATCTCAAGTAAATAAGCTTTACTGTAAAATATATGTTACATAACAACATATAAGCTTCTACTTCAATACCACAGCATCCTGTGGTATTGGATCATCTAAGTCCATTGATCAAGATCATGAAGTTAAATGAGCAGTTTTCCTACTACAGAGATTTCCAAATACACTCTAAAGCTTGAGACACAGCAACAAAGTAAAGAAAGGAAAAATAAAAACAGCAGCTCCCACACCATAAAACACGGTTATTTTCAGTAATCTTGCCTAAGCACCTGCACCATGCATGCACCTAACAAAATTTAACCGTGGTTAAACTCCTACCTCTGTCTCAAAGAAACTGAGTGGAAAGCTAAGCAAGATACAACTCTTTCATTTGTCTCATGTTATTTTTCTTTCCCAACCTTGAAACACAGATTCATCGTTGAGCAACATGTAAGTATAAAATGTATTGCTTAGAAAGGCCTGGGTACATAAAGGACATATCAACCATACACCTGGTTTCACAGAAATTAGGCATTTTAGAAAGATTCAAAATGAGCTACATAAAATTCCTAGAATTGTGTTCAAGTTCTTTGCAAGGAACTAGGTCACAACGCTGCTGGGATCACGTCACCCATGAAAAGCTTTGCTGCACCAGAATCTGTTGAAGCTCACACAGAGAAAAGAGAAAAGTCATCTTCTTTAAGAAGAGTCCTTGCATGGCTTGTTGCAGGACTCCTTTTTCACTTTACTTTTCATCTCTTACAATAAAGGAAAAAAAATAGAATTTTTCAAATGTGTGCTTCTAAAGTGGAGACAGTCCCTTGAACCAACACATACCAGCCTTTCATTTGGATGTACACTTGAAAATACCAACTGAGAAGTTGATATGATAAAACTCATCAGCTGGTCCTCTGAAACTTCTAATTCAACCCCACCCATATGCAAAACTCTCCACCTAGCACAATGCCACAACTGGCAATCAGAACTCTTGGAAACAAAACGTGGAGGCTATTTCTAAGAGTAGGAAGCTCACCTCAGTATGAATAAGCCCAGTCCAGAAGCAATAAGCTTGAATATCCTACACCTGACCTCTACATCAGAGCATAAAAATACACTCTGCAATGCCCTGGGCCAAAACAATCTAGGGCTAAATGTACAGGGACATGTCCACAGTGTGTGTTACCCATCCTGTGAAAAAGCTCATTTCTGTTTCCAGTCACCCACACCCACGAACTACAGGGAAAAAAAAAAACAAACACCAAAAAACCAAAAACCATACAAAAAAAAAATCAACCAACCAACCAAAAAAACTCCCCGCAACCCTAAATCCCTACATTTTGTAGCAATATCTGCTCAAGAAAACTAAATACTGGAAAATTTTTCAACACAAGGTGGTTTAGGGCAACTTCTGTGAAAAACTAACAATAACACCAGTAATGATCCATATGCTCTCCATGCAATCTGAGCTTCACAAGTACTATACCTTCATTCAAGAGGTATAAAAGAATGGTCACTCAAGGTTTTCCCAATTAGTCTAATGACATCATGGTGATACAACCAAATACCAAAGTAAAATTAACTAAATACTGACCTCCAGACACACTGGCAAGTAAGCCCACTTCTTCACCCTTATTAATTCAATTACAGCACTGTTTTCTACAATACCAGCTAAAACTTTTTCTGAGATTAATGGAATTTGAGCCAAAGCCTGAATGTTTGAAACTGCAATTTGCTTTGTTTCAATCCTACAGAAAAAGGTGCAGGAAAGACAGCATGGGCACTATTTCAATGAGCAAGTTACTGGCATCTGCTAAAACACATCCCATGCAATGTTCCTCCTGTTAGCTACAAAACTAAGCAATAGTTCATGATTGGGGAATTATACTACTGCTCAATTATTTCTTCACTGATTGGCCGTAAATGAATGAAAATACAAGATCACACAGCTTCTCTCTGCATTAGCTTCTCTACACTGCAATGTTTGCAACACATGGTACATAGCTAAAGGTTCCCCTTTATGGCCAAAATTATTATTATAAACCATTAATTTATTCTTGATAGGAGACTGCAAAGGGCTTGAGTGCTGTCTTGAGCTCACATGCGAATACTGGTTATCAAAAATGAAGCACTGAGAATGTCGAGTAAAGCTCAGAGAGTACTGCTATATGAAAAATAAATCACCATTATGATCGAACAGACGTGAAATCTATAAAGACCCGGGGGGGCGAGATTCTGAAAAACTTTGGTCACTTCGGACCTTCTTGGAGTTTCCCCACAAAGGCTTATGATCAAGTTTTACGAGACTATCAGGTAATTTTCAGCTCACCAAAAGATGAACTATGACACAGACTGCTGACCCTGCCAAGGGGCCATTTTTCCTGGTAAGCGCTGTGCCGTGGGGGAGAAGGCCGGGAAGCGGCGATGCAGCGGCCGCCGCGGTGCCCTGGGGGTGCGGGGTCCGTCCCTGCGGAGCGGAGGCGAGGGGAGGCGAGGGGAGGCTGGCCCGCCGCGCACCGGGGCAGCGCGGGCCGCTCCGGGCCAGGTGCGCATCACCGGCCGGGGACCTGCGGGCGCCGAGGGGCCGAGCGCAGGTCGCCACTTCTGCGGCCCGGCCGC
>VZTR01006496.1:498464-555110 GCA_013400775.1 Chaetops frenatus | reverse complement strand
GCGCCCGGGAGCGGCGCGGGGCCGCCTGACGCCCGCAGCGCCCACACAGCCCGGCCGCGGCCGCCGCCGCCGCGGGGCTCCTTCGGGCTCCTTCGGTCCTCTCCGCCACTGTCGCGGCGGCCAGACAGGGCCTGACCCCGCTGGAAGGGAGCCCCTGAAGGGCCGGAGCGTCACGCAGCGGGCGCCTGTCCCGCCGGGCCTTTGGGCTCTGTCAATCCTCGGTCGCATCGGAGCGCCGGGACGGGCACACGCGGGATCCCCAGCCCGCGGCGCTCCGTTCCTGTCCCGCCCGCGGGCACCGCGCTTAAATCCTCAGAGCCCAAACTGCAGGTGGTACTAAGGGCTGCAGGTTAATTTCCTGCGTTACAGTCCGCATAAACTGTCCGGGACCAGTTCTCGTGGCATGAGGTTTTAGACTTTGAACACACGCGTGGCGCAGAGGTGCCTGGTGTGGTTTGGGTTCAGCGGGGAACTGCCGGTGCTTTTCCTGCCCCTGGCATCCTGGAGAGGGGCATGAACCGTCAAGGGTTTCTCTGCGTGTGCCCCAGACACCCCCTGGGCAGTGAACCACCACAGCGATGAATTTCTGACCGTGGGTGGGAGAAGCCCTGAGGGGCTCTACAGACCGGAGTGGGGTCAGCCGTGCCCACGTCTGTGTCCTCTCTAATATTTACCTTCTGGAATCGCAGCTTTTGCTGTGGAGATGAAGTGTTTCTTAGTAAATAAGGCTCCCGATTTCAATACTGTATAGTTGAAATATATGTATTTAGAAGAAGAAATATATGTAGCTCTGCTGAAAATATAAAAAACAAACAAACAAAACCAACCAACCAAACAACAACAACAATAAAACCAAACCAACAACAACAACAACAACAAAACACCCCAGGTGATGGATTTTTAACTTCACATATGCTAAAGAAACTGGGTTTTAGAAAATATCGCCAGAACCTTAATTGTCTGACATTTAATTCTGACAAGGTTTTTGATGGGAAGTCTCTCATCTCAGACTCCATACTCAAAATTAATCTCCTAGCTGCATCAACAAAGGAACTTTAGTATCAAGAAAGCTTTCTGTATTTACATTCCCCCTCTGACTAGAATAAACTACTAATTCTTAATACTATCTACAGTGTAATTACATATTACAATTCTGACAGCTAAAAGGCCTCAACTGGATTTCAAATGGTAGTCTGGAAAGACAAGGGGTACCTGGTTTTTCTTCCCTCTAAAGTGGTTTTTGATCTTCGAAGTGATTATATTGTTTAGGCCTTGTATAGCATAGCTGTACTTCCATCTACTTTTAAGATGCCAGTGTCTGTATTATCTGAATACTTCCAAAAAGATCTATATATTGTTGTAGTATATGAGGAGGGAACTGATATTCTTGTTCTATGGGTAAAGGAATGAATACAGAATGATTATGATCCAGATGCAAAAAGAATTTAGCACACACCTGCTCTGCACATTATGGGTAACACTGAAATGGCTGAGGTAAAAAGAAAAAGTAACTTGGAGAGTTCAGTGCTGCTGGAATGCCTAATGTGGGGCAGACAGAACTTTTAGGCATATAAATCCAAAATTTTGATCCTTTTAAAAGCCCCGTCAGCTGTCATGCAATGCTGGAGGAGCTGAAATTTCAGAAATGTGTGTTTAAAGCACTATACCTTCAGTTCCCTGCTCATCTATGCTTGTGCACCTGCCCACAACTTTGTCTTGGCAAGAGGCAGGAGATGGTACAGCACAGGCACTCAGTCCAGTTGCTGTTCTCAGTGATGCTCTCTCTCCTAGCTAGATTTGGACCGTTCCCCAGGTATGCTGAATTCCTTCCCGGGACGTGCAGTCCTTCACCTGAACTGTAATAGGAGAGCAGGCCCTGAAGTTATGCACTGTAAGTGTTGCCTGCTGCCTTTCTTGGACCTGGTCTCGAATGACTCGCCTAAAATCACATACGCTCTGTTCTGTTCTGCCAAGCTTGAAGCTGACCCTTCCACTGCACACCTCTGCTCTTACTGTGGAGCAGAAAGCCATCCACACTCACCGAGAGACGGGAATTGCTGTTACAATATCACATTATGCCAGATACTGTTATAGTTGGAAACAGAAATGTTTTTCGTATTAAGCTTTTTCTTCTTGGAAACTGAAACTGTGGTTTTGAAAGCTGTTTTCTAATGCCAGGGAGATTCATCACTTAATTCAAAGTTTAAAGTGTTTTGTTAATAAAGCTTTAAATGATCTAAAAAGGGAATAGTCATGTGAAATCTCTTTTCTGAATCTGTCATTTTCTGCTCTTCTGTTGTTTTCTGCCACTTCTGCAGGAACCAAGTGGGAAGGTAGGGCTCCCAATCCCAATCTCATGTAATAAATTGTAAATGCACAGGTTGTTTGAGGGCATTATTTTAAAGTGCAGAAAACTCACCCCCTACTTTTTGTAGGTACCACAGCTACTTCTACATTTAACCAAATGAAAATGAAAAGAAGTAATTTTTTTTTCTCAGTGTGCTATTAAAAAAACCTTTCTCTTTATTATGAAAACAATCAGCCAGTTCAATAATAATCCAGTCAGAATTGCTGTTCAGGCAAGTGATACCTGCTAAGGAAGAAAAACATAAATTTAATTTGCAGCTTACCAATATAGCAAATTATGAAAGTCTGTGTCCTGTGCATGAGGTATGGGGCATATAGAGACATTTGGGCTCATCACTTAATAAATAGCATCTAGGACCCATTTTAGTTCAGTAATGTAGGGGGATTAGTTTAGTAATGTAACAATGGTGGCATCCTTTAAGTAAGTAGGACATAGGAGAAAATAACTCCAGGACAGCCATGACACAAGGAAGACTGTACACAGGTAGGATCCGTGTATGTTGTGAATGAATGAAGTGAGAATTTATCCTCTGTGTGAATCAATGATTCATTTGCTTGTTAAGATGCGCTTTTCCACTGTGCAAGAGATGGACAAACCTCATTTTATGTGAGAAGTATTTAAAGATATTACTGTCTTGTTTAGTGATGCTAAAGATCAGTTCCAGAAGTTAAATAAGTGGAAGAAAAAATAAAGGGAATTCAAAAAATTTGAATAATGCAATTTAAGGACTTTGTGCTTTAATGTAAGTGACTTTGAGTCTGATCCTACTTGGCATTCATTTATTAGTGTTAGAGTTTCAGATATTCTCTTACATCAAATTTAAAACTTACCAAAGTGAAAAAAATAGGTAAAAAAATAAAGTAATACATTCACTTTAAGAGAATTAATATGATGGGTAATATATGCAGACTATTTTAACATACTTTTAGGTTTTATCACAGCATCACCACAGGCAGAAGTGGCAAGTAAAATTTTTTCAGTCATCATGAAAAATCTGAGGCTTTTTCATATCATTTTGACCAGCACAAAATATTACATATAGGAACATAGCAAAGTGGTATCATTTCGAATTTTTAATCCAGCATTAGTATTTACAGTCAATTTAAAACTAATTCCCTATTTCTGACTCCTATGCTAAAGAACAAGAGGAGAGCATCACCAGAGGATTTTTTTTAACCTTAGGCTATAAATCTTCCTGGCTATTGACAATCACAAATGGAGAATGTGCCAGAATCACATCATTCAGCATGCCATGAGAAAAGGCAAAGAGGAGACAATTTTGGAAAGCTGAGGAAAAAAAATATAAATCAATTTGATGAATTGACAATGTTAGCGATCCTCAAGCAAGTCAAACAACACTCCCTCTATGGCTTGATACCCTAAACCGTACCCTAAAAGCCTCCTGCGACTGATTCTAAAATGGCAGTGAGGAGAACGAACACTACAGATCTAAGTTTCTCATTCCAGAGAGTAAAGTAGTCTATGTTTCAAAATTCGTGTTTACTAGCTGAGTGTACACAAGCTAGAAATTGCTCTCCTAAAGACACGTCTCTGCGTACTTAATTAAGGACTTTTGCAGGGTCTTAAATGTGCCTGTGGGAATTAACGAAGTGTAAGAATTCATGAATTGTAATATGTTGCCGAGGCTTAAATTTGATGCTAGAAGCTGCTTTTTCTTATAGCTAAAGTGAGCCAATTTGCAGTAAGGAGAAGCCTTTGCCGGGGTCGGGCGGGAGCTGAGGAGAGGCCGTCAGGCCAGGGCAGCCCCCTTTCCCTGCCGATGGATGCCAGGAACGGGGCCAGCCCCGGCGGGAGGCGGCCGGAGCGTGGCCGTGGCAGCCGAGCCGGGAGCGGGACGGAGCGTCCCGGGCGCTCCGCACGGCCCTGCTGCCGCAGCCCTCGGCCGAGCTCCCTCCCGCCGCCCGGCCGTGCCCAGCGCTCCTTCGGGCTCGGCAGCCCGGGCTTGCCAGCGGCAATGCCCCTCTGAGAGAGGCCGGAGCAGAGGGAAGCAATGCCATGCCTGTGTGGCGGCGGGAACGAGTGCTCCTGTCGCGCACAAGAGAAGAGGACGAGCAGCGGTGGGAGCTGAGATAGCCCCGCTCCCGGGTCAGCAGCAGACGTGCCCGCTCCCGAGCCGCCGGCTGGGAAGAGACAGAGAAGGGGCTCGGATCTAGGGGTCTGCAGCTCAGCACGTCCCATGGATTTCCTTCAGGGATGGCGGGGACTCTGCAGGCAGCTGTCAGGAAGGGTCAGATGTGCCGTCCTGCATTCACCTCTCCAGCTCCCAGCCCAGTTACTCATCTGCTCATAGCTGCAGTAATGTGTCATATACATTTGGGGTCTTTTTTGACTGACTTGAAATAAATTGTACTGAAGTTAAGGGAATTACAGTACTCTCTCTGGGCTGAAGTCTTCTCTTGGAATGTTTCTTTAACGCCCTCCTGACATCCTGACCATTTAAAAATCTTCTCATTTCTGAACCACATATCTGTCTCACAATTCCCCTGTGTTTTCCCCCATCCTTATTTATTAACTTTGTTCCCTTTCTCAAGTTCTCTCCTTGTGTTCAGCTACATCTCATTATTTTTGTGGTGTTTCTGAGATGATTTTGTCTGGGCAACAACTGGATTTGGAGAGAAAATGATCTCTTTGTAGGGCAGCATGTTTTATTTATGGACAAAGTGATTTGTGTTTTTATCTTTAAAAAGAAAGATAGAGGAACCGGTGACTCTACCTGCCAAGGCAAAATGATGGTGACAGTTTGCCATTGTTAGATAATCCATTCTTGCTTCAGCAGATGCAGAAATTACTTCCATGCTGTTCTTTGAGCAAGGCATCCCCTCATACTGAGAAAAATAACCAGATTCTGTATACGTGTTTCTCATTTTCTCAGTATTAGAGATTAGAAAATTAAAATACGGGGAGCTCATGTAATTTATCTAAACTCCTAAAGCAAAACAAAGAACTTACTTTCCATTTATGCATAATCTAACTGTCCAAATTGAAGGTCCTTATTCCTGGTTTCAACCATATTGCTATTTAGTGTTCACATACATTTCCTTTAAATGCTGCTCGCAGCGTACACTGCCAGGTCCTGCTGCAGTTTGGGTAAATTTGTGAGGTGTCAGATTTCAACACTGACTTTTCTGGGTATTCCAGCCCTTCTCCTGCCTTGACTTCTTAGAAACTTCACGGTGATATAAACCTCATTATTTGTCATTTAATCCCTCATTTTCCTTACAAACTGTTCGAGGCTGCTTGGCCAACCTTTATGAGCTTCCCCACTGCCAGCTAGCTGCTGTTTTACCAGTCCAACCAGTTGCTCTCATACTCAAGTCACGGGTTGGAAAAGTAGAGTCTGTGTCCAAAGAATGGAACATGTCTGGAGGAGCTACAGTGAGCACAACCACTGCAGTAGTAAAGCACACCAGTATTAATAGCAATCACCTCAGCTGTGTTTTTATTTTACCAGAGCACAACACACATATGGGCTCAGCTGGGAATCAAGTGACGTTCATTAAAGGGCCGAGAATATCTTGATTATGTATCCTGCTACAAAATCCTGAATTTAGACACTTGTGGGTTCTCTCAATGCTAATCTGCTCTTTGCTTCATTCAGTTCTTCAGCTTGGGGATTCCTTGTGGAGAAACAGACTAGAAGAGCAATAGTAGAACTTGGACACTGCAACAGCAAGTGTCCCTCAGCAAGTGCAAACCTCTGTGCTCTGAGCCTGCACCATGAGATGGCCTGGAGAGTTCCTCCACAGATGCTTTTTGTAGTGCAGCCTCAGTTGCACTCTCTGCTACCAGGAAGTCTCAAATTTGCCCTCTTTGCTTGATCTTGGAAGAAAAATATCAGAAGGGAGAAAGTTTTCTCATAGATTCTTAATGAAAACATAGGATTCTGATTTTTCTGCGTCACTAGCTTTGATTTGGAATAGAAACTTTAGTAAATTGTTTACACATCTCCCCCACCTTGCTGCATTCTTGGCAGTGTAGCTGCCAAATGACAGAAATTACATTCTAGAAGGACAAGCCAGGCAGAAAATGCCTCATAGTAGTCATAACTGTGATTCTAATTACCATGACATTGTTACATACTAGAGCTGTTATATAAGATTTAAAAAGAATATACAATACATCATTACAATCTGCACAAGTGAATGTTAATGCACTGCAGCTCCAGAAAAAAGATAATCAGAACAAGGCTGTGATTTTGCCTGCAAATAAAATTACTCCATCCTTGGAAACTGTTCCTTTTAGAAGTCAGGAGCAGAAAGCTTCCTCTCACTTTGCTTTAAATCTATACAGTCTAGATGTCTATATACAAGCTATTTATCTCAGGTTCAGTTTATACTCAGTGGGGCAAATTATGCATTTGTGGGGTATGTCTCATCCTATAGAAGGTGTTCAAGGCATAAGATGAATATAACCAAACCCAGCTCTTTCTTTCCATTAACTGTTAAGGGAATTGAGAAGACTAAGTCGGCTGTAGATGTCTTCATTGACCATGTCTGTGTTTAGTTAGATGAACTATCCCTAGAGGGGTATATCCTGTCCTTGCTTAAGGCTCACTAGAGCCACTGAAATTGAGACAGAAGAAACTGCTTTTAGGAAATATCTCTCTCTTAGGGAACAGGCTATTAAAATTCTCAACATAAAGCTCCTGAGCATCTTCTTTCTTCACCCCAGGGATGTTCTTCTTTTCTTTGCTATTATAAAGAAGTGACATTTGCAAGTTTTTATACATTTATTAATTGGTGAGTTAAAGAAATGACCATGCCCCTTAGTTTATGTGTATGTTCTGCAGTCAACAGACTTGTAAAAGAGTGTCTTTGAAGAAAGTTCTTTACTGGCATGAAGACCCACCATGCTTTTCCTGTCAGGAGCCTATGAAATATATATGTCCTGAACAAGATCATCAGCTTAAAAGAAAGCTATGAAGCCCTGACTAGTGAAAAAGATCTTTTATATCAGTCATCACCATGTTCCATTTGCAGAAAAATTGCAGCCCACCAAGTTAAAAAAATGACAGTGAAGATCATTAAGTGTTGTAAGAGACTGCTTGGGCAAATTATGGAGTCTTTGTCAGTGAAGAGTATTAAGAACAGACAAAATAGGAGTGATTGCATCAGTGAATGGATTTAATGTTTCTATGACTGCCTATATTACTTGATTGAAAAGACAATAACTTACCTTCTAATATGACAACAGTTGCTTTGCCTTTCACTGTTCACCTCTGCATTACCCATCTTGAATATTTGTAGTCTTGATAAAACCATAAAATGCAAACTGTAGCCTTATAATACTCAGGACAGGATACAAGAGGAAATGAGGAGAAACTATACGTAGTCAATTGAAAACAAAACACTGAATGAACTATTTTTATTTCACACTGAAAGCACATGGGGGCTCATGGGTTTAGTTGCCTGCTGCTCCATACGAATATGGCAGTGCTGCTGCAGATGGCTGGAGGATGAACCCTGAGGGTCATTCTGTGGGCGCTCAAGAAGCTCAGCAGCTGCAAGGCCATGGCTGTTTCTTCTTACACACTTGTTCGTGGGAGAAAAGATGGGGAGGGAAAGTAGAAAGCAAAGGGAAAAGATTGTAGAGGGCATAATTTCAAGGGGGACCGTACTTACTCCATGTGTAAGATTAGGCAGCAAGCCTGGTGTAAAGATTTGCCTGTCTTGTCCAGCTGTCATCCTGAGAATACGGTGTATCCTCACTTGTGCTGGTACAACTGTTCTCAAGTTCTCAAACAGTCAATACAGACAGGTGAAAATTAACCCTAAAATAGCTTTAAAAAAGGAGGATCATCTGCTCCAGCTCAGGGATGGTGCTCCAGTCTCTCAGTTAAATTGAAGGAGCAATACACTGTGGCCATGGATAGGAGAAAATGGCTAAGGATTCCCTTACACATGGAATGATGAATCCCTGCTGTAGTGGAACTGCACCTGGATACTGTGACTGTTCTTCTCTTGAACATTAATTTTATACACATCTCAGTTTTGGAATTATTCTGCATTTTAGTTTTGTTGAGCCTTGTTTGTAAATTATTTTAGCATTTAAAAGAAAGCATTTGTTTATTTTTGGCGCAGCTGACCGTGGGCTTGCTTAGCTTTCTTTATCACATATTTTGCCAGTTTAATAAAATTCAGTGTTTGTTGAACAGTTTATTGCTGTAAATGCAATTGCAATGAAACAGAAAGCCTCAAGGCATTACTGAAATATTACAAACCACCAAGCAATATGTACAAGCCTTAGAAATAGTGTTCCATGATCTCAAAATTGGAGGCAGAAAAAGCTCCAATTAAATCAATACTTAATTCAGCAGAAAAACCAATGTTTTATACACTACCAGATTTAGAATTTTTTGGGGGGTAACATCTGTCCTACAGATCGGCATCTTCCTCAGTGCAGTATTGCAGCAGTAGGAGCATTTCCAGTTTGCAGAATAGCACGAGTTAGCAGGTGACTTCTTGAAAGGATAACTATGTGTGGCATGAATGTGAGCACATACATACTCAGAGTGCCATATGGGCTATATTTATTTGGTGTATAAATGCAGAGGAGAAAGAAGTATATGTGTTACATTTCATATAATAAAACAGGTGGTGTTGCTTTTTGTAAAACACTTTTTGTCCTTCTCATGCTTTTTTGTGAAGGCAGAAAAAGTAAGCAGGAAAAAAATGCGAAGAATTTCAATAACAAAAGGTGCTATAAAAATGCTATTGACCATAAAGTGGTCAAAAAAAGAAAAATAAAAGAAATTATAATTATTTTACACTAAAGTTCCAGTGTGACTTTCCTAATTTCCCCGGCCCCTTGAACTGGGACCTCCACTGCCTTTGGGAGTCCTTTCCAGATTTTCAGATCAGCTAATGAGTTCATCAGCATTCAGATATTATTCTGATAATAAACAAGATTACCTCCAGTATCCCATATGTTGTAAATAGTTATAGCAGTATTTATAATGCTGGCATTTGAGTGACTCTGGAAACCATGCCTTCTTGCCTCCAGCTTTCCTAGTGAATTATCCACCACCATTCTGCAACTGTTACAAGATGTAATAGTGTGCACTGGGTGGATGCACTTCGTGCATATTTGGCTTCTTAAGTCCTGGCAGTAGAAGCTAGATGGAATTCCTCAAAATAGCAGGAGGCACCTGCACCCTATAGAGAATGTTATTAGTGGGAGAGAATAAAGATCTCAGCTTGTCCAAGGGTCTGTGTGTCTTATCTGCTCCAAACACAGATGTTGCATATCCTGCCAATGGCTCCCAGGCTGATGCTCATAAGTTTTCCCTCCATGGTCCTCAGGGCTCTTAAGGAACCTCTTATGTTTCACTTGGACACTGAATTCTTTGGTGAAAGGACAAATAATGAGTATATTTGTGCCATCTACTGCCTTACTGCAGTTTTTAAGCCCCATTCTCTGAAAGCCAGACTTCAGTACTTATCACTCAGTGGTTGAAAACTTTTAAACAAGCATTACAAATCTGTACTAAAACAGGCAAGGGGTTTTCAAGAACACATGATAGTCTTGATTGGCTTTCAGATGATGATCTTTTGTTGGCATAAGCTCTTTAATTTGTGTGCTTCAATAATAGAGTGATGAGTAGACTTTTCAGGTTGACTGAGGAATGGGAGATCATCCTGGACAATGGATTTTCCAAATGTCTCCCATTTTGTCACAGTGTTGCAGATCTTCTGGCCTGAACATCTTGAACAACTCACCAAAGTCATCCAGCTTTCTGATCATCTGTCTGCCTAATAAACATTTGGTCCACATTCTTAGAAATTATTCTGATGGATCTGTGGTCGTTGCTTAATACCACATGACTAATTTCTGTCCTTTTATTTACAGCACTCCTGTGAATAGTTTCTTTAATTTTATACAATCATTTCACATCTATTGTAACAGGAACGTTGTCACAGCACTCCCAAACTGATGAATGGGTTGTGGCTTTTTGTGATACCACAAGGATCCTTTTGCCTGCTGGCCTACTCTTCTGAGGCTTGAAAATCACACTGTAGTCCTCTTCCAGTTCTATCCTTCTGCCATCTGACACTGCACATCTATTTATCTTTAACAAGGATTCCTCTGTAGGGCAGACCTGCTTTCTCTTAGCCTGGATCTGAAGTTTAACTTTCTCCTCTTCTCTCAGCTTTCTGAGTATCACTATGCCTTTTGTTCCTTCTGATGATGTCCTAAATATCCTGATGATTTCCTCAAGATGTGACCATTCATTGGCTGGCTCCACTATATTTCTTCTCTACTTCTTGATACAGAATCTCCTTTTTCTTCCACCTTTTGTTTCATTTGGTCATGTGATGGCTTACTGTTACCAGTCACAGATCAGTCTTTTGGGTCTTCTCGTCAGCCCTTGTCTACGAACCTTATTTTCCCTCTCCTCTTCCACTGCATGCCTCTCTCGACTTCATTATGGACTTCAGACATATTTCTGGGTATATTCTTCCTCAGGGCCTATCAGATGAATGGATATGGCACAAACTTCCATTGAATGCTTAGTGGTTACATTCAACCCACAACAGTTGTGTGCAAATAATCCCTTTTCCTCTGCAATTTTCCAAATCTCTTCTACTTCTTTAGCAACTACTGTCTTCTCTTCTCTGTCTTACCAATAAAAAACCCACCACAGCAACTACAAAAACCAGACCTAAAGCTGTTTGCTCCTGGTTTGTGCTCACAAGCCCTGGCCCAGGAGGTGCAGCTTTGGGGGTGACGAGGATTTCATACCCTTTGAGCGCTGACTCCAGCCCCAGCAGGCCTCGCTTAGGAGCTTTGTTGTAATTCCAAGGCGAAGAGGGCAAAGAATAAGCAAGGGTCTGCCAGCTCACAGTTCCAACAGCCTTTATTGATGGAGGGGTGACGCAGACAGGACAATCTTATCTGGGAACGTGGGTTTATAAAGGGTCTGGATCTCAGGGGAGGGTTCAACAAATAAACCAATCAGGGTACAGCAGAGGAGGGGTCAAGGCGAGACGCACTGGGACATAACCAATAAAACCAACAAGAAGAGGAATATAATCTTCAAGAACCAATCAACAATCAAACAACTAAGAAGGTTCTGGAATTCAGGGCAAGGGCTAGGAGGGATTGACATGTGGGCTTAGGGAGTGGTTTATGGATTAACATTAGAGGGAGAAAAGGGTGAACCCCACACTGCAGGCGGGGTTAGGGGATTGACAGTTTGGGGAAAACCATACAATAAGGATAGGGGGAACATGGGAGAAACCATTATAACTAGAAAACACACCACAACACAGACCTACTGCAACCTTTCCTGCTTTCTGTTGTCTGCCTGCTGTTCTCCTTAATTAGATTCAGGTATTGACAATTTTGAAATTTCCTTGCTTCAAAATAAATGTTTCACTATGTAAATAAAATATGTGACAATGCAAATCTAAAAGTTGCAGAGCTTTGATTCCACAAAAACATTAACAGTGATAATCATACTGGTTGAGGATGAAATTGAACCACTGATAACCTGAATTTCATGGCCATTCTCTAATGAGACCCTGGTTTTAAAAGAAAAAGACTTCCATCTATCTAGGTCCACTGAAGTTTCCAACAGAGAGTTTTCCTGCATTAAATCCTGAGGGCAGTTAATGAATCCCCTGTGCCCCTATGGAGGTGATCATATAAGCATCCCAAATGTGGCCTGATTAGCTTCTTCATTGCTTTCCATGAGTGCACAGCCAGAAATCAAATCTGCCTTCTTCAATGCTTCACACTACGCTTTAGCCCCACTCAAAACTGTTAAAGTTTCAATAATAGTACATTGTGTGAGCTGCTGGTATAATGCATTCTAGTATATACTTCTTTGGAAGCTACTAGGTATATTATTTCATTTTCTGTAGAGACTGATAAGCATGAGGAAGTTTTTCCTAAATTCTGTAACGAGCTACTTTCTATGCTGAAATATATCAGCAAGCACTTCTTTGGTCTTTTTTCACATCTCACTAGTTTTTGGTAAAGGCCAGTAGCACACTGTTGAAGTGAATATTATGCCTTTCCAAAACCGTGTAAGCTTACATCTAACTTCCTTGGAAATTCAACGGAATAGTCTAACCAGATATTTTCACACACCCACTACTTTAGTTTTGTGTCCTAAGTAATAAAAAAATAATTACATTAATATAATTGTGAGAAGAACAAGTAAATACATAACAAAGATTAGGTTTTAATGGGATTGTGCTGGAAGTATGAGTTTAAAATGCATTATTTTTCGTTTAAAGCCAAAGGTTAATTCTATTATCTATTTTTAACTGAATATTTTCTCTGCCTTTCCTTTTTTATTACTTATTTGCGATTCCATGGAACCCCTATTTTTGGAAAAGGCAGTAGTAAATATAAAAATGCATAATGTGCCCTTAAAGGTTAGTAAGTAGAACACTGGTTTAGGATCTGTAAAAATTAACACCTTTGAAGGCCACAAAAAGAAATGTATATGGTAATTTTTTAAAATTTCTGCTTCAGTCATTTCTAGGTCTTGTATTTTAATCTCTTCAGATGATTGTGGGTGGCTGTGCATCCAGACCTATCAGGGAATCCAAAAACTTCTCTAAAATAATCAACTGCCTTTTGTCTAACGGCAACTTTTCTAGAAAAGACCAAAGATTAAGGGGAGTTATAATCTCAAGATGCACTCCAGACCTCCCTTGATGTCAGCAACCCTTTCTTGCAGGAACTTGCTTGTCTTACAGCTTCTGAAAGCAAGTCACAGATGGAAGCTTTGACTAGGAAGGAAGACAGCTTATGTGCTGAAGTTGCCTACTGTGGAAACCCAAAGAAACTGTGCATGTCTTCAGGCTAGTTCTGCAGACAAGACGTAAAAAATGGTGAATATATACATTTTAACAGCCCTTCTCTAGTGTAAGAAATCATACTGTGTCATTTACACTCATAACATCCCTTGAAGAACTGGCATCATAGAAATGGAAGTGAGAGCTAATGGCTAGATCACCTCTGGCTATAAAAACATCCATCTGGATATCATAGGTCTCCGTGATACTCCTACAGTGGAACTGCCTGTAGTGAATGAATCTCAGGACCCAGATGCCAGAGTCTGAGGGCTTTCTGGTGAAAAACCCCTTGTAGTGAGAACTAAGAGGGTTATTGAAATTTCATGTACTTCTCTAGTAATACCAAAAAGCCCATGGCTGTGGGTGATGCTATCCAGATTGTCATATGCTGTATCCTGAAATTCTTAGTGAGTGAAAGAACTGCATTTACCCTGGGTCAGTTCTCAGAGGCTGTGGTCTGATGGGGTCAGACCTTGTGGCCACATCCAAAGAGCAGTGATCTCTGGCCTATGCCTCTCCCTGAATTATATCCAGGAATTACTTGAGAGATTGCTAGCTAGCCTTGGCACAGCCATCACAGGGACTCTCCTGGCAATTTAACAGTGGAGGCAGTTAATTTCCTGGGAAATTTTTGATTTACTAACCTAGATGCAGTCATTGAATATCCTTTAGAAGAGTGAATGAAACTACCAGCAAATGTGAATTGAGGGATTTGGCAGAGATCAAAGGAATTGAACTCAGGTACTGGCCTGTGAATGGCAGAGGATTTATGGCATCCTTGGTTTTAGATTATAATGTGGATTTTCACTGCATTGTTTTTTTGAGTATTCATTTTAACTCTTTTTTTTTTTTCTACCTGCACAAGCCTGTTACAGATCTAAAGGAAAATTTTTCACTTTCATTAAATGCTTTTTCACTATGTGACTGATCCTACAAGTATTATTTCCAGGTTATGCTCATACTCAATGGGAAGGAAAGTAGAAAAATGTGTCCTTCATTGTTTAGGGGAGTGGATTGGCTATGCTTGCACTCTCAGTTCTCCTAGACATATCAAGGAGAGCTTTGATTGCAAAAGATAAGCAGAATCTGGACCAGTGCATGTGTAACAAATTATTTAGTCATCAGCACTTTTCTTCTTAAATAGATGGCTGCTAAAAATAATAGTTGTTACTGTCTTCCCCTCAATCACACAGTAGTTCTATAGTGAGTAGCAGAGATGCATTAGTAGAGCAACTGAGAGTTTTGGCCACAAAATTCTTCTCAAAGGTATCACTGCTTGAAACTCCAGGGACATTACGCAGAAAGGAACAAGGACTTATTCCCCTACATGAACTACAAGCTATTTCTGAACTACAAATGTTGACAAAAAAGTAGCTACTGTGAATCTCACCATCTATTAAGTATTGTCACTGGATCACTTCTGAACCAAGTAGTTCAGGTTATTGCTCAAAATACATTTTACTTCTGAAAATCAGAGTGAGATAGTCCTAATTAAAGGGAATTTATCATTAGATTCAGTATCATCTTTCATTTTACTCAGTATTTACCTAGGTTTACATTTACTGACAGTTTAGGTAAAATCTTTTGCAATCTCATAACAAACTAATAAGCAAGATCTCACAAAGTAGTTGATGTTCACCAGTGTATTGAAGAGATCCAAAAGTAATGTATGAGATTTATTTGGTCCTGCAATTATTGGACTTGATCCTACTCAATACAATTTAATTTCTATTTCTATAAATTGCAAGAGTTTGCAACACAGTGCAGTATATTTTCCTGTAAATCAGAAGCAAGAGTCAATATGCTGATACTGCCCAATGTTATGTTAAGTTGTCTGGGTCTATACAGTGTGCACATTTTATGTCTCAGACAATTTGCATTCCATACTTTGGTTATGAAGAGAGAACATGGTCTATTACCAACACAAATAGTTTCCTAGGTGCACCTATGGGTCACACCATGTTCTGCTTTGATTCTTAAGCATAGAGCACAGTTTATGTACTAATACAATGACGGAATGTTGTATTTAGCATTTTCAGGAAGTTCAAATGGAGTAGTCAAAGTATATTAAAGGGGGCAACGTTTAGAAAGAATATGTATTTTAACGTCTTGATTCTTCCTGCTATTAAGCATGACAATTAACATTTTCATAATTGTAAAAATGAAGGAATGTCTGAGTTCCTTAGAAATTACAGCTTAGGATACTGTAGGTGGTTTGTAACTCTTGGTTTGTAATTTGTGTGGACTTCCTACCTGTATTTTCACATTTTGTTAGTGATATGAGATCTTAGCAAACAGAACTGAAATTTGTAATTGAGGTCAAACCTAATATGCATGTATATTCTATCAGTGCCTTCTTACTGTTCTCATTTTCCATCTTTATTCAATAACACAAATGCCTTTTGTTTCTGCAAGAAAGGATCTGCCCCAAATCCCGATGTCCCCTGGATGCCAAAAGAAGTTGTACGTAAATGCCTGTAATAATTCTAAGCAAAGTTCCTAGGATTTGAGCCATACATACTGTCATTTTACTTTCCTCTCTTCAGACTATCAAAATGTCCTCGTTTTTTTTCCTTCCCTGGTTGAGAGGCATCACATTTTACTTTTCCTTAAGTGAAAAAAATATTGTGTTGAAGTAATTTTAAGCAGAGTATAAGAGCTCTTTTGTTCTGTTAGGAAGTTCTAACTGAACCTCTTTAGTCACAGCTATGAGAAAACTTGGCTGAAGTTTGAAAACTGAGATGCCACTGCTAAATTGAATAGACAGTTATAATGGTTACATTTGACTGAAAAAACACTTCTGAAAATACTCACTGGGCATCTGTCAAGAAGCAGCTCCTCACTCATGATCTCACATAGGAAATGGGAAGGACATACATTATTTATCTGCTGAGTTTGATAAAGCCAAGTCAGTTTGAAAAAGTGATTGTATAAAGAAGACTGCAAGTGCCTTGTTGCCATGTTCAGAACAAAGTTCTCCCCAAAAGTGTTGCCTTATCCCAAGGGGGTGAGGGGAAACTCCTGTATGAGCTAAGTGCAGTTAGTCAGATGTCAGACTACTCAGTGTGCATTTAAAAGGGCAGCATGCAGAAGAAGCAGTCTGGATAGAATATCTCCTTGGTCTCGTTCTGCCTGTGCACTCTGGGAAAGCAATGTACACAGGACAAAGGGAAACAAACACATCCCTCAAAATCTACACTGCAGAGGGAGGGCAATGGGCATGCCATGTTTGCAGGTGCGGTTGCTCCATATTTGCAATGCACTTTTGCAATATTTCACTCGTAGGGAGCAGATCTACTTGATTTTTTGTGTGTGTGTGGCATTTTTTAATTTAGTTTTGAACTCTAAAGGCCACTAATTTACCACAGGAATTCAGTATCACAACTACTCTGTGCATTTAATAGTTCCAGTTCCCAAAATTAACTAGCCAGTGATGCAACCAGTAGGTCCCAGCCAAAGAAGACACTGTTGCAGTTACAATTGGAAGACTTTACCCAGAGCTTTGAAAACCTAGAAAAGCTGTACCAATCAAGAGTTTGTAAAACCTTTGGCCCATGAGAAACAAGGGTTTAATATGCTATTTTCACTGTTATTTTATGTCATTTTCATTGAAAATTACTATGAACTTGTGACTGCCCTGTGCCTGATGTATATGTGCTTAGCTGAACACAGCAGCCTATCAAAGGAAAAAAGACCTCTGTAGTCTGAGCAACATTCACCATCTTCTAGAAAGAGGCAAAGCTCAGTTGCTGGCAAACTGCAAAGGTAAATCCTCCATGCATTCCACAGCTGTTGTTCTGCAGGAAATGAGTACATCTTGTGGGTACTACGAATTATAAAGATAAACCTGGACAGCCACAAAAAAGCATTAATAATGAAAGGCAGCCTGACTCCTGTTTCGTTTTCCTTTTGAAGGTACACAGCTCACTGTCTGTGTCAGTGTTATGTAACCACAAATTGCCTTCTCATCTTCTGCAAGCTGCATTGCTGTCAAACGATAGTGATGACCCAGCCACACTATCTAAAAATGTCAGGGGAAGAGAAAAACCAGACTACTACGAGTGACACAGTGAATACTCCTTTCCTGTTACAAATTCCACTTTAAATCTAAGTAATTATTTGGCTGCAGTGATACTCAGTCTACAGGACAATGCATTTACAAGCATTTAGGAACAGCAGTTTACAATAATGGTTGCATATGGGTTTGATATCTTGTGTTGTTAAAAGAAATCAGCAAGTCTAGACGGTAATTTGCTGAAGCAATTTATGGTTATTTCATGGGGATTTTTTCTCTAAGTAGAGGTGAATACATTTGACTGTCTTAGGAGGAAGGATGGTAGTGCACATTCTGTTGATTTTAACTGTAAGACTGATCTGAAACAGAAGTATCAACATCCTGATTTTCATACCACATCAAAAACTGATCTAAACTATTAGTGCTTTATTCCACTATGATATTCAAATATTTTGGGAACTGCTGATTAATCATAAAAAAACACTGCTGCTGCCATTTCTTCTCAAATTAGCAAATTGAGATTGTCAATACAGTAAGTCAGTAGCAGAGCCGGGAGCAAGGACCCATGGGGGAAAGCCTCAGCTGCCTTGAATTGTTACTGAAGTCATCAAAGTGTAACAGCTGCCAATAGTTGAGGGTTCCCCTTAGCTTTTCACTCCTGGGCTCCTGCTCCACTAGCAAGGCAAAACAAATGCTTTTTGTATTTCTGGAAACATTGCAACATTGCTTTATGCCAGACTTGACTTTTCTTCTAGGTGAGCAAGTACTTGCAGGTAATTTTCTCACACTGTTTTCCAACCTCATTACAAATCCCACACAGCTTCAAAATCTGATTAACACAAGAAGACACTGTGCTCATTCTGCTTAGATATGACTGCATTTCGGAAAAATGTAGCATAATATACAGATAAATTAAAAAAAAAAAAAAAAACAAAAAAAAAAAAAAAAAAAAACACCAACCAAACAAAATAACCTCAGGCTTTCGAGAGCTAAGAAACACTTTCCCAGTGAGAGTTAGATTTCCTTGTGCCTTTGGGCCAGGGAAACGAGTCCCCAGTCCCACGTGGTTGCTGCCAGGCTCTCTGCTGTGGTACACCCTGATACCAAGTTTTCACAGGGACGAAACTGTTCCCAGATAAAAGGCTCAGAGGGGCTCTGGGATTTGCAGTGAACCTTACAGAGCTGTCTCCCACCTGCCTGTCCACAGCAGGCTGTCTTCCAAGAAGAGAGGCTCCTCAAACACTGTGGACTACAGGAGCTTCAGGGCTCTCACCAGCAAATAAGCACACTTAGCACTGACAGAACAGAAAATGGATTTATATGGACTAGTCATTACATGACTATTAAACAGAGAAAAATTTAGGTCATACCTTTGTTGTAAAGTTTTAAAAAAACCCCAGGAATTTAGCCAACAGAGACTTTTTCCTTTGCATGGACTGCTATGCTTTCCAAAGCTAATCAGTTATTATACTGAAGTTATGCATGGACATGATGAAATCTTGTACTTTCCTTTTTCTTAACTTTTTAAGATACTTATGTGGAGGTAAATTAATTATATTCTAACAGCATAATGTTTAGCTAATTATTTTGGTTTACTGCAATTGTCATACTGACAGACTCTGAAGAACAAATGTATTTATTGTTCCTAGAAATCATCAGATTATGAGTTCACAAGTATGCCTTTTTGTTAAGAAGGTAGAATGTCCATCATCCTCTATTAGTACAAAGTATCATAACTCCACTGGAGGAAGTGATTTGCTACACTATCCTTTTTTCATTAAAAGTAGATGTATGTTATGGAAGAAATAACTGTATAATATACTCTATGCTTGTTGACCTTAACCAGTACCCAAGATCCTAGATGTCCCTCTCACCTTTTCCAGTGGCTCCTCATTTCTGTGCTCCAGACAAGCATAAATACATCATTTTGTGGTAGAATATGAAAGAGTTGCTGTTTTACAGAGCACTACATGAGGATCTCACAGTGTTGTGCAGAGCATAACTAACTGAGTCTTTAAACCTTTCCAGGACTTGGGAGAAAGCAGTTGGACTGGACTTCTGTTCCAAATAGACTGCACTTTGTAACAAGCCACCTCATTCAATTATTTCTCTTCTGACATTATTACACTTTGGGCTGTGTTTGGTTTTATTTTCTGTTGCCCATATGGAGGGCAGTTTCTCTGTAACTTAATCCCTAAAACATCAGTTCTGAGAAAGGATCCTCCCTTATATAAGAGATGTGCATGTTAATCAAAGTTATCAAGGAGCAGACTTGAGATTCTACAGGTTGACACTTAGAATTCACTCAATGGGTAAAAAAAGCTTGTTTGGATGGATCTAAAAAGGCTGCAGAAAGAGGCATGAAATTGTTGTATTGGGGCAGCCCACAAGTATTAGCTGAATATCTAACTCCTAATTGTTCAGAAAGATGTGCCAGGTTATTAAATGGACAATCATAAGTGAAAAATGTTCTGAGGCTCACCCTGGTGTTTGTAGGAGGCCCCTGCCCATGTAAGATGTGTTTGAAATTTCCATGTGCCATTCCAGGATGTGTGTCATGGCCTCTTCTGAGAAGAATGAAGTCACTTGGCCTTTGGCCTCATGACTTCCAGCACACTCCAGGAAAGGAGTTTCTCACCAGGAGCCATAGCCTGCAACTAACTTTTTTCAGTTACCCTCCTAGCTGTGCCAGGCTATATTAACCCTTCCTAAGCACAGATCCTGTCATGCTCCCTGGGATGCTAGGGAAATCAGTGTCAGCATCTGTTCTAACAGGGAACCCCAGCAGGAGGGATTTCAGTCTCTCCAGTAAGCAGTTCACGCACAGAATCTGATTTACTCGTTTGCCTTTCAAAATCTTTTCTCTAACACACAAAGTTTTAAAGTGGTATAAAAATCAACAAAATAAAAAGTCCCTGCAGTCAAATCAGATGTAATCCTTCCATACTCCTTTTCTCCTGTGACTTCTGTCAACAGTTTGCTCTTCAGTGCAGGATGACAGCGTTGGAATGTGGCTGTGACGCCGCAACCGCTGACAGTCTGATCGGACTGAAGCTGTTACTGTCACGGGCAGGGTAGGTCTGGGCTCAGCAGGGATATGCATTTAACCCCCTTGAGCCCTGTGCCAGATGGGAAAGTAAAACGAGTCTTTCAGATCACCCTAGTGTCCTCCCAGAAAGCACTCACGTTTCTGTGTGTTTGACAATCGCTGCATCTGGGAAGAAGAAATGTATTTATGCAAATATTTCTAACTAGACCCTTGACTCTTACCATTGTATTAAAGGGCTAAAGGTATTAGATTTACAAATGTGTGCAGACAAATACTCTACCCCGTGTTTTTTTCCATAATTCTAATCTTTTCTGACAGCATCTTTCATGACCTCTTGTCCAAAGGTTTTTCCATACTCTTAACATCAAGAAAATAGGAGAAGTCCCAGGTGCCATCTTTTGCCATTTTCTCTGCTAAACCATGTAGAAGATGAAAGAGAATTTATTTTCTAAGAATTTGAAAAAACTAGCTAATACTAAACCAGATATACAACACAGGACTTTTTCTTATTTCATTTTTGCTTATTAGTGTGCAAAATTACCACTGTGAAACAGTGCATTTGCATCTAGCTTTGCATTCTGCTTTAAGTCACACCGACGTAAATGTAGAGCAATTATACTGAATTGAATTTCCTCCTGATTTTCACCAATGTGAGGACGTGATTGGCCTGTCCTTTTTATCAGTCCTTACCTTTCATCTGGAAGTTCAGCCATTTCTCCAGATGAAATGACATTTGACTAATGACAGGAAACCAGTGTCAGAAAGCCAGCATATAATGCACCCCATACAGTACACATAGCAATCAGTCAAGACTAAGGGCTTATGGCAACTATAGTATTTATCACTGCTTAAAACCCATGTAAAACTTTTGTCAGGGGAGAAAAAGGTGAAAGAAGTCTACACTTTTCACAGTAGACCTAACTGAGAAAACATTTCACTTCAAGAAGATGTCTTAAAGCACTTTTCTGAGTGTATGCTAGTTTTATCTGCTGCTGTTTTTCATCCCTGTCCTGAATTTTTGCGATGAGGAGTTTTCTGGCCATGGATCTTGGTTGAGAACAGCCTTCTCGCTCTTTTCTCACAAACCCCATCATAAGACCATTACCTGCAGCACAACCATCTTAGACACGTCTTCTTCAAACACCTTCTTTCAAAGTAAATACGACCAGAAATCATAAACTAACAACCCCCATTTGTAGCTGTAAATGAACATTGGATCCTGGTAGAATCCAAGTATTTGGTGGAAAAGGACCAGACCTTCCTGGGCACTGCAGCCATGATAGGCTGTACTGAGCCATAAAACCAGCCTGGCTGCTCCAACGTTCATATTGAGCACTATTGGAAACTGGTCAGGGAGTCATTCTGAACCGACTGCTATGGCAGTCACTAGAATGTGGCTGGAGAAAAGAACATCTGGCAGAAGAGCTGGGACCCACGATATAAGACATCTTTCCTCCTCTATGAATATGCCTTTTCATCTGCTTTTAGATTTGATATGAACTGCCTGGTAAGTCTTTCCATTGAGAATAGATAGCATTGTCTTTGTACCTATGAGTTCCCTTGGGAAACCTTCACTTGACCCACAGCTGCCCACTACAGCCATGGTGAGCTGCTCAGGTCCATGAGCAGATCCTGCACCTCCAGCTTAGGGTCTGGCTCCACAAATGGTGATTCCACTTTGCTTTGCCAAATCTTCATTCCTGGCCTCAGTTAATGCCTTGTAGAGCATTTGGATGAGCTCAAGTGCATTCAGCTGTATTGCACAATCTTCCTGCTGCATGGTATGCACACGGCAAAGAGAAAACAGGGGAAGGCAAAGGGGAAATGGCTGTGCCCTGTCATATAGACTTTGTAGACAAAAGCTACCAACAGATCAACTCTGGCATTCTCATTTCATTCTGTGGTTGCAAAACAAGATATTTGGATTCTTTGGCAGGTCCTATAAGCCTGACTGGAGAAAGGCAGCCACTGGGCCTCTTGGAGCGAGTTCTGTGTTATTCTGGTACTCACCAAAGTAACTTTGAGTTGAAGAAGGGTGGACCAGCCAGCTGGCTTCTGGTTGACACCAGAAGAGAAATGAGGGGGAGAGGGACAACAGACTGAACACAGACTATGCACAACACATAAGAAAGATGAAGCAGGAGGATGAGAGAGAGCTGTGTGACTGCCTGCTCTCCAAAGGACTTTAAATACTGGTATGATCACCATCAGATTTTTGGACCATGTTTCCATGACCTCAAGCTAACAAGCAATTTTTAATTTACATAATACAAGATTTTCAGATTATTTGGCAGGACTCATCCTACAGTACCTTTATAAAGATGACAAAAGTGCAGCTTTTCAACAGCCTCTTGCTGGTAAGTTTGGCTAATCAGCTCTGTGTTGGAGGAGCTGGGCCATACACAGATGCCAAATAGAAATAAATTCTTCCATGGAGATTGGTTTTGCTCCTATACATGTAGGAATAACACAGAATCATAGCAAACACTCTTTGAAGAAGCCTCCTGACTCTTTCTCTTGGAAGTAACTCCTGCCCAGTAACAAAAGCTACATTAGAGTCGAGTCCCTTGTTTGCTTCCACTTCTGGTGAGAGGCTGTTTCTGAATGTCTTCCTTCAGATACAGAACAAACAAGCTAGGCTATCACAGTGTTCATGTTTTGATCATTGTGGTAAGTTTCTGGGAAGGCGGGAAGAAGCTGATTTTAGTAGACTAATGAAATAATCCTACATAGGATATAATTTTTGAAATAGGAATGGAAGAAATAAACATAATCTGATAACAGAACCAAGAGAAAAGGAATATACAACAATGCCAAAATTATAAAAAGAGGAGGAAGATATTTTTGAGCATGGCAGACCTTGAGTTGGTAAACAAAAGAGTACCATTGATCTGGTTTACTCTTCCACCAATCCACTAGATGTTTCTGCAGTACTGTTTGTTCCTTTAATTTGGTATTGCCACTTGTATGTCATGTGAAATACCATTTGAATGCCAGGGCAGCTGAGATTCTGGCACACACTGTTGACAGCTGTTTTGAAACTACAAATATGTTGTATGCTACATCTGGTTAGGTTGGAGTGGAAAAATATGGTGGAAAAGCACAATTCCTCTTTTAGAGCTGCTGGGAAGGGTTTACAATATCTAAGTCCTTTATGCAGTAAAGTGACTCTTTAATGACCTACCCACAGAGATAGCCTTTTATAATCAGAACCAAAGATTTATTTTAATATTTCTGCAGAGCTGGTTTGTTCTTTCTAACTAGGAAAATTGACACAGAACATGAAAGATGAGAGATGCCTAAATGAGTAAGTTTTATCAGTGAATCAATAAATGATCTAAAAATGGGGTTTTTTATTAATTTTCAAGACACGGCTATGACTATGCCAAGCAAGGCATCATGTGTACTCAAGTGTAATGAAGCCTCATACCTGTGACTCAGTGGCAGAAGTAGCAAGTGGCCTCCTGGAAGCTGCAATGAAGAATCAAGGGATTTGCTGGTGTCAGTCTAACGTTTTAGATGCAACCAGGTGTCTTCTTACATGAGAAGTGGAGTTGACTAAGTAGCTTCGATATTCTCTCAATTTTCTTTTCCTAGCAGTAGCTATCACTTTATGTAAAATCACTCTGGCTGATATTCAAATCCCATGAATATGTAATTTTTCCAAAACCAAAGTCAAGTTGTTTTGTTGTTTCCTTATTACAGATTGATTAGATTGAGTGTAGAACTCAATTAAGACCATCTCATGATGGAGCTTTATTGGGGAAATTGACCACATCAACAGAAACACTAATATTTTATTTTGGAGGGAGAAAGTCTATCAAGGTTGCATGTTTCTGCATTGCTGTAGGTAGGATTTCAACTCCATAATCTGAACACTTACATTTCGTACTACTATGTTCTACAGGACCTTCAACATGAGTTGTAGTGCTCTCAGGCTGTCCTAGGTTCTTTTGAATTTTTTAAAATATGACATGAGTGGAAGCTTATTTTGATGACCAGTTGTTCTCAGTTGGCTGACTCTGGCAAGGATTCCTGCATTTCTATGATACAATCCTACTGGCTTCAAATGAAAATACAGCCTTGACACTGGAAGTGAAGCATGAGCACGATGCTATGTCTGAACAAGAATGTGCTCTGCTGCAGCCACAGAATGAAGCATTCAATAGGAATCACCACTTTAATTACAGGCATGAAGATGAGTCTGGATTTTCTGTGATATTCATCACCAAAGCTTCTAAGCACATCCCTAGAACATCCCCAACTGACTTTATCAATTGTTCTGTTCTTCCTTCCAGACCCGTGAAGCTTCGCTCTCCTGGGCACTGATGTACCACTGATGGAGAAAAAAGGGCCATCTTGATGCCTTGCCAGCTCCTCTGTTGAAAAGGGGATTTGTGGAAATGGGCAGAGTTGGGGAACCCTCCATCTGGGCCTGGAGTACTGTGGTACAGTGAGGTCAAAGCCTTGTTGTGTGGCACAATACAGCCTTGCAGAAGGACACAGCGTGCACATGAATGATCCTCAGCTCCCCACTGACCCCACTTCTGCTACAGAGGCAGATCCAGCATTCAAGGCTGGCACTCGGTTAATTGGAAGCACCGTGTCTCCAAAAGCCAGAAGGATGAGAACGTTTTGGAAAAAAACAAGGAAATGCCAACAACCAGACCAGTCAGCTTCCCAGCCAATCCTGTCACCTCCTATATATGCATTATAAAATAGCCAGGATACTTTCATTTTAGGGGGAACATTCTGGACTAATAAATAGAAGTCAGAGATGCTTGGAAAGTCCTACTCCCAGGATTAAGTGTTGCAGGTGGAAGGCTTGCATTTACAAAAATGCATCACTCCTTGAATGCTACATGTGTAGAAGAACTTGGGCCCCTTTAGTTTTTAAATATGCAAGTGTACAAAGTGAATTTCTACTTTGCTCTGGAATTAGGCAATATTGATTTTGATTTTATAATGGCATTAAAAAATTAAGATTTCCTGCAACCATAAGAATATGCTGGTTTTATGTGATACAAATGTCTGAATTAAGAGGTTTTGACTGGACAGGACATGAAATCTTTCACAAAGGATCATCCTTTTCCCAGAACAAAAATGGCAACAGGTCAGCTTTAGAAAAACAACTTACCAAGCCCCTTACCTCCCATTCCACTTCAAGACATACAGCATCTTAATTAATTAGACTCGAATTTCTTGAGATTGATAGTATTACTATTTTAGCAATTCTCCATACATCTGTAAAGCTTCCCATTAAGTCCAGAGTCAACTTTACAAGTAAGAGTAAATAACAGCATATCTTAAAAATTAGGAGAAAACGAGACAGATAACCTCTACATTTTGGCTGCCATTTCAGGATGGTATAGGCAATGTCATGAGTTCCCTGGCTCAATATTTAATTTGTTTTTTATTTAACTTATTTTGTAGCATCACAAAATATGCCATAGAGCCTTTGGCTTTGATTTTGCAACAGCAACTGCCTGAATAGATCCTTATGGAGTCCCTTTCCTGAATGAGAGCTTAGATATTGTAAATCTATCCCAGTCATCCCTAAAGAGAAATTGGACTTTTTCACTGTCTGCAGTCAAACCTCAGCACCTCCAGATGTGGCACGCATCGCAGCCTTCACTTCAAAACAGCTGCCAAGAGGGTGTGCCAGACCTTCAGCTGTCATGCCATACAGTCAGGATCCCACATGACATACAAATGGCCAGATAGAATTAAGTAATGGTATATGATATGAGAAGAAAAACACAAGTTACAAAAGGGTAGCAGTCATGCTCACTGGCTTTGCAAAATTCAAAATTTCTCTACTGGAGTGAATTTAATTCCAGGCAGATCTAAAAATCTTGAGGCCAAGACCTAGCTGCACTTGTTGAGAGAAAAGGAGTAAATCTACCTGCTAAAAGTATTTATCTACCTGCTAAAAGTATTTTTAAGAAAGGTGTCCCAAAATTTATCTGGACAAAATACCCTTTCCATTTAATTTAGCTGTTATTTACTGTGCATGTAAAGCTCTTCTGTTCAGGAGTGATGAAATATAGCATGTAACTTGCAACCTCCACATTGTGGTGTAGAAAAACCCTCTGAAACTGCCTTTATATAGAATTTGGAATGATTTCATCAGTTACTAGCACTCTTGCTCCGTTCAAGCAGATTTTAGTTAGAAGCGTATTTGACAAGGCAGATCAAGCTGACAGCTTTCATTAGTCAGGCACACAACCATTGTAAACATCTTCCAAACCAGAAGGTTAGGCTTAAGAAACAAGACACTGGTGTTGGCAGGTTCAAAGATAGTTTTTCAGCTTTATACAACAGTTCATCTGTGCCATTATAAATTACTGAGAAAGTAATACACTGAAACACATACTGAGGGCCTGACACTGAAAGAGGCCAAAGAATAAGGAAAATTTAGATAATCCTGATCAAGCAGTTTTATTTGTTGAATGCTGTGTCACCAGAAGCAAACCTATTGAACTGAAATTCAGGTAAGTACTTCTGCATTGGATTTTGAAATAAACATCATCATAAAAATGGGTTTGCAAGAAACACATTGTGAGAATTATTTAATTGAATATCTATTTGACAAAGCATTTCATTTTGTGTAAAGGCACTATATGTTATTAAATGAAGAAGAGCCCTCTCAGAGGACTCTTTAGACATTACTTCTATATAAGATCAAGTCAGGCAAGATGATCTAATAATCTATTGTGACATTAACATTTCTAAATCTAGGAAAATTTTAAAGTAAAATATAAACCCAAAGATGGTGTGGTATTTCTGAGTCTTCATGCTTTAACATACCCGCCTTCCCTTCACCCCCCTTTTGTGTTTTTCTCAAAGCAATCAAGGTTTTTATTTCAGATCCTGTATATTTAAGCACACTGTTGGCACTGGTTGTCTACTATGGCAGTGGTCTAAGTATTTAAGCTTTGCATACAGTCTTTGCAAAATTAAATAGAATGTTCAAAATAAAGTATCAGACAATAAAAAGTCCTCACTTTTTTATTTCAAATGAATACTGTATAGATTTTTCTCTAACCCCTCATTATAGAACATGCATGTTATCCTGAAACCTTCAGTACCTGAGGGCAGTGTACAAGAGAGCTGGAGAGAGACTTTTTACAAGGACATGTAGTGACAAGACAAGGGGGAATGGCTTTAAGCTGAAAGAGAGTAGATTTAGATTATGTAGTAAGAAGAAATTCCATACTGTGAGGATGGCCAGGCACTGGAACAGGTCACCCAGGGAAGCTTTGGTTGTCCCATCCCTGGAATCACTCAAAGTCAGGCTGGATGGGGCTCTGATCTTTAATATCCCTTCCAACCCAAACCATCCTACAATTCTGTGATTCTATAAAATAAAATCCCAATTAACTCCTGATGGATATAATGCCTTGCCAGGTTATCTCTAAGCAACGAGATAATTTGATTATTGCAGTATTTTAGGTGGGTCCTACTAACAGTAAATTTAGACAATACCACTCATTATAGTATTTGTTCCATGTTAATGTAGCCTGTACTTTTATTTCTGCCAAATAACACTCATCTATTTGATCCAAATGAGGATCTTACATGTGCCAATTAACTACTATTTCTTGCCATTGCTTCAGTAATATTTCACTGTTTCAATATTTCAGTTTTTATTGAGCATTGCTCATATTGGTCAAGGAATTATGCATAGGTCTTCCCAACAAAACAGCAACCCTTTTATTATATGTCACCTAAAACTAACAATGTAGTTGCAGGCTATTTGCCCTTTTTTCTGTTTTTAAAAGATTCTAGTGACTATGTAGAGCTACTACAAAGTTTAGGCAGTTGTGTTTTTTAATTAATTCAGGGAATATTCTGCAGTAATAAGAAAATATGTATGTTCAGATGCTACTAATGAATACCAGCTTAATAATCTACATAAAGAGATGGACTAAACTACTTTTGCTTTGTCTCCTCTTAATAGCAACAGGAACAAGTCAAAGACAATTGTATTTACTTGACTGTTGTATATCAGTTTCACAGACCCAAAGAATTATGTTTAAGTGAGCTGCCAAATCTGGTTTGGTGCCAGCCTGAGCACTCCCAGTTTATCACCAGCTGACCTGCTGCTGCAATTCTAATGCCCACTTTCTTGCTCTATGCTCATATTTCCTTATGAATAAGATTTTGCAGTCATTCCAACATATCCCCCTTTTCCAGAGGTTAAGACACGCCTGGAAAAGTCTCTAGCCTACACAGCTACAGCTAATATTCACCTGAGTGTCTACCTGTGCTTATCATCTCCATAAGGCCTTGCAATCACTACATTTTATGGGTATCTGTATCTAAACTTACACCATTCACTGTAGCCTGACACTATCCCAATTGGTTTCCAGCAGAATTCATGCCAGTGGGCACAGTCTGGATCTGATTTGGAGGACAGCAATGGAAATAGGGATTGTTAAAAACACCCCATTATCATATGGTCTGGTAGTTGGCTACAGCACAGTTCTACAAACATGATTCAGTACAGATGTTTCATTTAAACTCTAGGTTTATAAAGGTACACATTTTTTTGGTTTACTCTGATTATAACCACAGTCTACTCCTCCCCAGTAATCAACTGCTAGAATTTGTCAAATGTTGTCATTTAATATGTGGGTCACTTCCAGTGCTGTGTTTGTTGCATGGAATGCTCCACTTCCATAGAAACAGATGTTTTAACTTAACAGCAAAAAGAGCTAAACAAGTGCATGTGAAGGCCCAGTGCAAATAATGTGTTTCATTTCTGTTATTTATAGCTGTCCACAGCTATCATAATTTTTTTATTTGAAAATTATTAAACCAATTACAAGAAGTTTACTTGCAGATACTGCCAAGAATGATGCATGTTAGGCAACTGCTTCTGGGAAAAGTGTCTTCTTCTGGGCCATTGCAGAGGTGTTTCAAAGAAGTCAATGCATTTCTGAAAGACTGCAGTATAACAGGGTCTACACACCAGGCCTCAAAGTACACACAGAAAAAAAACACCCTCTTTAGATCCCCCAGCCCTTCTGGCAGTTTATGTCAGGTGTAAGGGCAGTGGAGCAGATACATAACTCCTCAGCATGCTGGTTAGAGGGAAGAGTCAGGGGAGGGGGCTCTGTCTGCAAGGAGGCAGAAGATGAGAAGATGAGTTTCTTTCTTCTTTCAGTTTTATTTGACTGAAATGCATCCCCCCCCTAAACTAGGAATTACACTAATAGTCTTATCTAAAACAAAAAGGAGAAATATTTTCTGAAACACACAACTATATATATGTGCCACAAGGAAGTAACAAGTCAGCCATCTGTGAAATTCTTTGCTCCTTTAAATCCTACCTGAGTAGTTTCAGGTCACTGTAGGAGCCACTGATTTTTATAAGAAGAGTAATGTTTGAAAGCAAGCCATGCTGCATTGTTTCCAAAGCACAAAGACAGAATAATTCGTAACAGTGCTGTAACATTCCACATACAGGGGCAGATCATGTAAAGAGAGAGCTGTGTGCACCCAAGGTAAGGGCTTATAGCTGATACACTAACATAATTTCCCAAACAAACCCAATGATTTCTATACCTGAGCCATGGGCAAGCCTGAAAGCACAGCCCAGGTTATTTCAAAAGTTCACTGTGTTCATTTTCATGCCCACCCAAATGCCCTGGACATGTACTTCATCCCCTATGCTGAGTTTTCAGTGCAGTAGTCAGAGCCAGGCCAGATGAGAGAAATATCTATGTTTGGAAAGCCTCAGCAAATGTGGGACACAAAAGCAGTAAACAAATCAATGGGATGCCAGACCAAATGTGTTCCACATTTGTGAAAATAACAAAGTTGAGTCAGGAAGAAAGGTTTATGTGTCTTCTCCTCATACAATCCTTCCCAAGGTACTTTCTCTCAATCCCCCCAAAATTAAATCCAGCCCAGACAGCAGCAATATTTGTGAGTATGCAGCATCAAGCAAATGCATTGCACAGCCCCTGACAGCTCCATGTGGCTGGGCAGAGACACAGCTCGAAGGGGTGAGCAGGTGCTCCCTCCCACAGTCTTCCTCCACAGCCAGGCACAGGGATGTGCTGCTGCAAGGACAGCTCTGTGCCTCTCCTGCCCCTTGCAGTGCACCCAAGCTCAGGAGCCAGGCTGGCAACTTCTTCCCACACAGCTCTCAGACCTCTGCCCCCGCCGTGGATTCCTGCAAGGGAAAATCTCTGGCTCGTTTCTCGAGCCACGCGAAAGACTCTGTGACCCCTGCCTCTGTTTGTGCCAGGGATGGGAAGCCTTTTCAGATATCTTTTTGAGGGACTTGTGAAACCCCAGGAATCAGCTCACCTGTCCTAAACACGTTAGACAGCATCTGGTAGCTCCACAGTTTGGTGTCTGGTAGCTGTGCTGCAGCAGGAACAGAGGCAGTATGGGACAGGACTCTTGTTCAACATCAAATTAGGATTAAACATTGAATGTAAAAAATTAAATTACTGAAAGGTTTGTTCAGTGTTTCCACTAATTCATTTTTCTATTAAAATTTTGACATGCTAAAAAAATCACTCATGGCTATTAATTAAAACACTGCTTTGCCACATCCTTAACGAGAAATGGGAATTTTTGAAAGCTGGGTAATTTGGAAGGCTTTTACAGCTCTTTTCAGTGTATTCAAATTAAGTATTTAATGTTCACATATAGCGAGGGAGCACAGTCCAATCCAACCCTATAATAAGGAAAAATAATGTCAGCTGATGGCTTTAAAACATATACTTTGGACAAAAATAAGTAAGTCAGCATGATTGGCAGCAGATCAATTTGACGATATCTTTAATTAATGTATTTTATTTTAAGGGGTTTGGGTATTTTATTTATTCAGTTAACTCAGCCTTTTCCCCTGACAGCAATTTTCTACAGAGAAAGTGCTACAAAATTCTTTTGAATTAATTTTTGTCTTAGGAGTAATAAGTCAATTTATGGAACAATTTACATAAATGAGGCTAGTCATTTAATTCCTTTAAATTTAGAATTTCTTTGTCCACCTGAGCTACATACTATTTTTAATCTTTGTTGCATGATATAACCTTTATAAAGTCGGTGGAAGGTCCTCACTACTTTACTGGGACTTTCATCCATTTAGAAGACTGGTTAAAGAAAGAAGATGTATTACACTAACACTGGATAAGCAGATTAAAGAAATACTAGGGCATTATATAATAATCTTGCNATATAAAAATATATATATAAAATGTATATAATCTTCATATTATGTTCTCTTCTTAAACAAATGAGCCAAAAAACCATATTGCAATAAAACTCAACTGATTAGGTAGACCTCAAAATCCAGAATCCTTTTAAGTATCAGCTATGCACAATTTTGCTTGCATATTATAGTCACATATAACTTTCTTCTCTGTTATGTTTATTTGCCACGGAATGAAAGTCTGGAACAAGGACTTGATGATCCAACTTGAAATGTCAGTAAGAAAAAAGTCTTTCTCTGTGATATTAGGTGTGGCCTCTTCCTGCTTTTCTTTCTCTCACAACTATTTGCTGTTCTTTCAGTAACTAATTCTCTGGACAAACCTAAAAAAATCAGGAAGAAGTTATAATGAAGTTACAGATTGCTTTCTGTACCTGGCACCATAGCCATGTGTCTTCTACCAAGTACTTGCATATCATGCATATCATGATTATTATACATGAATAAAGAAAAAGTAAAACTTTTAGAGGAATTAAAATTAATATAATCAAATGTAAGAATTATCTTCTTAATTTACATTGAATTTTACAATACCTTCAGTATCCTTTATATCACAATGAAATTTAAAGGAAGTATTTCAGTATAATCTGGAGCAAAATTTTAATAATAAATATTTTTGTGAAGAATTTCTACTCACTTGCATAGGTAGCAACCACGAAATAAGCTTTGATATTGGTCCCAGAATTAGGAGAAAGAAATATCTGCTTCTCCTTTATTATTTATCTGGAAACATGAATTCCTGTAAATTGACATTATTTACTTTTACTTCCTGCAAAATTGTATGAAATGATAAAATACATAAAAATGAAAATATTGTAGCATAAAACTGAAGGAGATATTTCAGCATCATACAACTTTTTTCCTAAATTATGAAATCTAGAATTTCTGGGGCTTGTGAGAGATACAGAAACACAGATGATTTTTTTTTTTTTTTTTAATTTTTTTCCTTGGAAAAACCTTTTTATCTGTTTCAAGTACAGTGGTAGCTTGAAATTCCATTCTGAGATTCCAAAATTCTAGTTTCCACTGCTGGAAAATTAAAGCTCTAATGTTCATTTGATGGAACTTTGGATTCCACCCCACTGAGGTACAGAGACCTCAGTGCCATTCACTCATCTCTGTGTCTCATCTTATAGAGGTGTGATGAAACACTGAATTTTTTTTTTTTTTTGGTGCATTTTAACTTGGTTTACAAGTGTTCAGGTATGAATCTGATCCTCATTTCATTCCCATGGCTGCAGAGAAACATTTTATCTTTTTAAGGAGTGGACTAAATGCTTCTCTCACCCTACTTTTTGCTCTGACCTCTTGTGATTTCATGTGCAATCTTTCAGTCTGACACTAAACCTTCCAGCACAGCACATCCCAGGAGCCAGCATGTTCTCCTGGCTGGACTTGCAGCTGCAGGACACCAAGCAATTCAAAATGTTTTTGAATCAATGCCACCTTGTGACACACCAGCAGTAAGAGGTATGAACTCCTCTGGAGTTACACTGTGGGCAGTATTTGAAAGGACATGCAGAGCTCCTTTTTTATAGGCAGCTCTCATCATTTCAGTGAGCCCATGCTCCACACAAGCTCTGCTCAGGATTTTCCATGTAAAGTACCTTATCCATGCAAAATGCATTGTCACAGTCCCCTACCAACAAAATCAGAATACCTGAATGGCTGTGGGTTTTATTCATACATATCATCTCCTCTGTGGTAAACCCTTTCTGGCCACATCCTTCCCATGATGCTGACAAGAGGGCTCAGCTGTCCAGCAACAGCAGGAATTGCCTGGGCTGCAGTCAGTCACCAACTACAAAAATCCTTCTTGTTCCTGGAGTTAAACTGGGATCAAAGTCCCATCCAGGAACTTGCATATTTTCCCACCTGTTTTATCTACAGTACAGTTTATATCAACGAGCTTCTGTTTCTTCTTTGAAATCAGTTTCCTGAACACACAGCTCCTATCCTATAGATCTCCTGGCACCATATGCTTAGGATTCTCTTAAACTCAGTCAGCTTTAGATAAGATAAATTAGGCATGAGTCAGAAGTTCTTATGCTCACCACAGAGCTGATTTCTACTCTGCCTTTTCCCAGGATAAAAACCCAACTGGTTTATTTTTGCAGACTCACAGGACACCTCCAGGAATCGAGCCCTAGGAGGGTGAGGACACAGCAGCATCCCAGCTCACCTGCTAACTGCACAGTGGGAAGAGAGAGAGGAAAACTGCTCCTGCTGGGAAAACAGAAACACTACAACCTCACTTTGCTCATTATGGGAACATGGCCTCTGACTTTTCCACCTTTGAAAAACAAAAAGACAAATCAAAAATATTATTTGTTCTGACAGTTATCGTGACCCTTAAACCTGAAATTTGGCCTGCTAAGGCATTCTGGCCTCACAGGTTTTTTTTTAATTCCTATACAAAAAATGCTTTCTGCAGTGCATTTGGAGCAACTGGAAGTATTTCACTGTGCACCTGCAGATAAAGACAATTTCCAACAAGTTGGTTCCAACATCTGCCTCCTGTTTTAACCTGGTTTGAGTGAGTCAGTCCAATGGCTGATGGCCCCAGTGCAGATCACAGGTTCTGCTTGCTTTGACAGTTCATCACAGGCAATATCCAGTTAAATTCCCTGGCAGGTTCAGAGCTCCTTTGGAGAAGTCAGATGGGAAAGTCATCTTTGTGCCAGCAAGGCACTGCCTGCCCTGTGCTGCAGTTAATGGCCTTTTGTTAAATTCAGTAGCTGTCTCAAGGGTTCAGAAGAGAAACATGAGGCTGTGATTTAATGAAGTAATTTGATTACATAGAAATCTATCCCCTGCTAGGATTTAATAACTGCAACAAAAATGCCTACCAAATTTGACACAGATTCTACTGAAATCATTCTGTAAGCTTGTGCTTAAGCACTTTGGTAAATGAAGACTTAAGCAGAGGAAGACAGTGCCTTTTTGCTCTCTTTGGGATAACAATCTGAAATGCTTTAAATTGAGTTTGCAGCCTCTTACATCTTTTATATCATTTCCTAAATCAGAACAATCATCTGCAGAAAAAGAGAAACTATGGAAATTTCTCAAGATGAAAAGCATTTCAAAACTGGATTTTTCTTCAACATTATTCTAAAGTTGTATATTACAACTAAATTAGGTTTAGATATTTTAGGCTGTAAGGAGTCAAACTTAACAGTGTGCTTAGCATACTACTCCTGGAATGCTTGTAGTCTCCAAATTCTTTATTGCTAGTTAATCATATCTATGTGGGGAAAAGCCTTGCATATTTTAAGTTCTACTTCTTCTTTAATATGTCAAAGTTTTTGGTGGGGAAGGGATTATTTTAAGAATGGGAAATAATATAAAAGCAAAGTTTCCTTTCATCAGACTTGTTTCTCTATCTCAGTCTTCTGTTCCTAGCTCTGCATCTAAATTTCCATATGTTGGAATAAATATTTACAAGACACAATACTTGGATTTCTCTTGTGGATGTGCAGAGTCAGCCCAAGAGCTGGGATTTAATGATGCACATAGATTTAATGCAGAGATGGACACATTTCACCGGAAATAATAGGCAGGAGCAAACCTGGTTATCTGCATACTCCTTTGTACACCATTGGCTTGTCTCAGTTCAGTAGATGGAAGCACACATATTTAGACTAACACCTGCAATATAGCATTGGGTAAAAAACCTGTAGAATACCTTGAGTGTGTACCATTGTCTTCAATTTTTGTTTCATTCAAGCTAAAAAAGCCCAGTTCTCTAACGCACTGCTGATGGAAAGTTGTGTCCTGGGTGAGACTTGTTTCTGAGCAAGCTCCCACATCCCAGCAGCATTTTTGGTGGTCTCAGCATGAAAGATTAATTTCCTTGGAGAGCCCCAGTTTGTCACACTTGGGCCCAGCCTCCTGAGGTGCAGTTCAGGTGCTTCCCCTCTGTCTTGCCAGGAAGAAGGGGCTTTACATGCAAAGACTGAGGCACCATCAGATGCTGAAGCACAGCAGCTCATCCTCAGTGGAGAACAGCTTGCAGCACTGCTGCTGGAGAGCTGATCACACCTTCCTTTAAACATGGTGCATAATAATATTGTTGTTGTCCATGAAATGATGAACTATTAAATCTGTATGACATATAGATGAGAGAAGAAGTGTTCACAGGCCTGCTGTAATTTATGAACATGTGGTGCACAGATGTTACATGAGATTTTTCTTCCCTTTACTTTTGAAAATTTGGATTACATTTTCTCTCCTTCTCTCTAGTGTTCAAACTCTGTATTTGATGCTTTATTAGATATCTCAGCAGGGTAAATGGATGATTAATAATCATTGATGACAGATATTTGGTTTCTATAGGCTGTGGAGTGAAAGATAAATATGATGGGAACAGTCATACCTATGTATGACAACTAAGCCTCTTTAGGACTGTTAAGGTTGCCCATGATTTATGGGGATGTCACCACTGACCCTAGCTAGGGAAAACCTTTTAAATTTCTCTTATTATAATCATCACCTTTTTCTTCAGCTATCGGGGGGAAATATCCTCACAAAAAAAACAAAAACAAAAACAAAAAACAAAAAACAAAAAAAAAAAAAAAAAAAAAAAAAAAAAAAAAAAAAAAAAAAAAAAAAAAAAAAAGGAAAAACTTAACTTTTTCAGGATTGGGAGATATTTCAAAGAACACCCAGTTCCTGGCTGGTAGTAATACAATTAGGGCTTTCTTCAGAGCAATACATGTTCTGGGCTGCCATCTCTCAACTAAGCCTTGAGAACAAACCATTAAAACAAGACCACAGTGTGTGTGTGCTGGGATCCAGGGCTGCACTAAAGGCTCACCTCTGACTCTAGTCCCCACTCCACTGTTAAGAAGGAAAATCAAAAAGACAACTCTGAATCCCTCCTGAGATGAGATGAGCCATGCTGTCCTGATCTGGATCCTGGAGGGTCATACACAGAGGTAAGGTTTTGCTTCAAGACCATTTCTTTTGCAATGAGAGGCAACTGGCCAGAGCAACTTAAACCCAATTTCCAGTGCTTTAAATTCAAGGAAAAGGTTGTAATGGATTAGGTAGGTAGATTGACAGGAATAACTCAAAGCAGTTGGCAACATGAAATCCTTACCTCATTTCTATGTCTATCATACAAAATCCTCATTTGCAGAAATACATCACTTCTGTGTCTTTGGGTCATAATTGTTGGAGAAACAAACAAACAAACAAATAAATAACAATTTTATTAGGAGCTCTTTCTAATTTCTTTAGGTCTTCTAAAAAAACACGTAAATGTTCCCAATGTAACAAAAATTTGTTTCTAATATCAACTCCTAATAATTGCAGGACCTTGAACAGAACTGGAAATTCTAAAGGCAAAATAAGAATGCCAGACAGGAACACAGATGAAGGAGAAGAAAGGTTGAAACACAACTGAGTGAAGTCAGCTTTTTCAGGTGAAAAAAAAGGAAATTTTCCTTATGAGTATGTAGCTAAAATAGTACTACATGTGCTAAAAAAATTTCAATATATTAACTCATTATTCTATAATAAAAGTAATTTTTTATGTATAACTGACTACTTTGATATTTTCCTCATTTAAAACTTCTGCTCCACCACTCCTGCCCCAGCCCCAAACCCAGCTTCCTGGAAATTTAATTCCTCCTGAAGTTATACAGTTTAAAGACTACTACAAATTTCTCTGACTCTTAATGTTACTGGAGAATGATGGAAACTCTGCTTTTCTGCACCTTTCTTCTCAGCTCCATGATATTTTCATGAGTTAAATTGCATGTAGAAAGAGAATGAGTCCTTCCCACATCTGCTAATTAGTCTGGGAAATGTATTGATATAAGAGAGAATCTGATAAAGGACCACAGTTGAACTCTATTCCTCCTAATTAATTATTATGCATGTTGATAAATGCCTCATCTGAATTTTGGCCTGACAAAGGGTTTTTTAAAAGGTTAGGAAGTCTGCTTTCTGTTAGTGGAGAAACTAGCAATCATGTTAAGGTTTGGCCTCTCTACTGTTTCTTTGAGTCCAGCCTACACCTGAAAACCTAAGGCAAGGCTGGCAGGAAGCAAATTTAATTGGAAGGGACAGGGAGGGGGGCTGTGTGCTGTGAGAGGCTCAAATACTCTGCACACACATACTGGCCTCCCCCTTTACCAGGACTTCAGAAAAAACAGCAAATCTATATTCTCCTATTTGCCACTTTGATCTGAGCTGTTGGCAAAGTATTCCTCCAGAGCAATATAAATTAACAAAATCAATAGAAAACTCCCTTTAATTGTAATGGGGTTTGGAGCAATTTATCTTAGACATTACTAAATCAGATTTGATTTTGATCATCACTTAATTGTGGAAAAAAGAGTGGAAAACTTAGAAATAGGGAATATGTGCTGAATGTTCCTCTGATCCATCAGGGCTGGTTTCATTGCAAAACCCCACTCCATCGTGCTGATGCAAAGCAACAGCTCTCAATTGCTGAAGCAGACAAAGGAGCCTGAGGTGCAGCTCCACTCACAGGGCAGCTCCATGGCTGGCAGGAGGCACCGTGGGGACACCCAAAACTGATGAATTTCAGTCGAAACTCTGAGAAAAATAAGCAGAAAATATTTTCAGCTAAAAGTAGGACATAAAGCTCTTTTATTGTGTTCTCATTTGCTGCTGAGGACTGGGAGAAGCCCTAGAGCCCTGACAATGTTTTGCCCTTCTGCTGCAGAGGCTGCACAGAGGGTGCCTCCAATTGGCTGCAGCAGCTCCCCTGCAGCCCTTCTTGGTGATGGTAAAGTCCTTCACATCGAGGATATGTGATAGTCATTGTTATTATACCAGTTTTGAACCAGTGCCTCCCGAGCTGAGATTGCTGTTTGTTTCAGCTACGCAGGCAATATCCATCGGCTCTGCTGCTAGCAGGCTGTATTTAATCCTTGCCCACCATTTGGCACCCAGGGGGATAGAATTACCCAGGGGGATAAAATAAGCTCCACTTGGGAAAAAAAAAAAAAATTGTACAGGTGGGAGCAAGTATGTTTTAATTCAGAGATGTTTCCCTGTGGAGCAAAACTCTCACTTGAGAGTTTGAAGCGGGATGTGCCTCTGCATGTTTCCAAGCCAAAGAAGAGGAGTGACCCAACCCAAGAGTCCTTCAGCTGTTTCCCAGTGCTGGATCACATGTGTCAGGTTCAACAGCAGGGACATGGGGATGAGACCTTTTGTCTTTTTCCACCTTCCAAAAAAAATGCTCAAACTGGCATGTTCTCAAAGATACAGAATAGTAACCTCCTATGTCTGAGGCTACTGAGCAGACCTTAACTTAGTAGGATTATCAGTAGTTTTCAAATCAGTGAAAAACTGGATAGACAGCTGCCCTTGTACTTGGATGATTCTTAAATTATCATGTCACCCACAAGGCATTTATCTGGACTTCTGTAAAGCCTTTGATACAAACGCCCTCAACATCCTTCTGTCTAAATCGGAGAGAGATGGATTTGATGAGTGGACTGTTAGATTAATAAGTTGTTGGAAAGTCACATACAGAGGGCAGTGGTCAATGTCTCAGAGCTCCAAGGGACTCAAGGGACAAATGGTGTCCTTCAGGGCTCAGTCTTGGGACAAGTGTTATTAAATATCTTCATTAATGACATAAAGGATTGAGTGCACCCTCAGCAAACGTGCAGGTGGCACCAAGCTGAGTGGTGTGGGTGATACACCTGAAGGATGGGATCCATCCAGAGGGACCTGGACAAGATTGAGAAGTGGCCCATGGGAATGTCATGAGGTTTAACAAGACCAACTGCTGGAGCTGCACCTGTGTTGGGGCAACCTCCGGTGTCAATCCAGGGTGGGGGATGAGCAGATTGAGAGAAGCCCTGCTGAGAAGGACCTGGGGGTGCTGCTGGATGAGAGGCTGGACATGACTGGGCCACCTGCACTTGCCGTCCTGAAAGCCAAACACAGCCTCTGCTGCTGGGCTGCATCAAAAGCAGTGTGGCCAGCAGGGCAAGGGAGGGGATTCTGCTCCTCTACTCTCTTCTCCCTCCTGGAGAACCCACCTGTAGAACTGCATCCAGTTCTGGTACCTCAACATAAGAAAGACATGGACCATTCAGAGCAAGTCCAGAGCAGACCACCAAGTTGATTAGAGGGATGGTCTCTCCTATGATGAAAGGCTGAGACCATTGAGCTTGTTCAGCCTGGAAAGGAGAAGGCTTTTGGATGACCTTTTTGCAGCTTTGCAGTACCTGAAGAAAGCCCACAAGAAGGTTGGAGAGGGAGTTTTTACAAGAGCATGTAGTGATAGGACAAGGGGAACGCCTTCAAACTGAAAGACAGTATGTTTAGATTAAATATCAGGAAAAAAGTCTCCACTGTGATGGTGATGAGGCACTGGAACAGGTTGCTCAGAGAAGCTGTGGGGGCCCACCCCTGGAATCATTCAAGACCAGGCTGGAAGGAGCTCTGAGAAACCTGGTCTAGTGAAAGGTGTCCATGCCCACATCAGAAGGTGGAACTAGGTAGTCTTTAAGATCCCTTTCAACTCAGGTGATTCCATGATTCTGTAAAGGCTGAGATGGACGTTCACATTAATTCTAAGACAATGGTGTTGAAGTTAATGAATAAATAGATTGGACAAATTTATAGTCTGACCAGGTGTGGTGGCTCCTGTGGTGGTCTGGAAATCACTTACAACCTCTGAATTACATGATCTTACAGATTAGTCCTAAGTGTAGTTCATAGCCAACAGTCCTATTTTCTATCTTATAGACTAGTTCTGCAGGTCAAGGACAGCTGGAGAAATGTAGTGGAAGGAATTCTATTTATAATGCATGTCCAAGTCAGCCATTCAATGTGCGAGACAGGTGTGCACAGGAATACATTTCTGCCATTTCTGTAAATTCCACACATTTCTGTAAATCCCATATCCAAGAGCAGACTGACTCTGGAAACGTGCACTTTTACAATACACAGTAACAATATGCCAGTATTAAAAATACTGAGAACTTGCCTCAAATAAATCCAGTTTTCTTTTCTGGTTTTCTCTCTTCACCAATCAGGCAGTGTAGTTTTCTCAAGCAGATCAAGAAAATTGATAGTGCATTTTTTTTCCATAAAGGCTGGCAGATAGAAGGACAATGATTAAGATAAAGCTATAAGAGACAAAAGAGTTAAAATATTCTTACTTTGTCTGATACATTTCAAATATGCTGCCCTGTGCTACTGAGATGAAAAAAAAAGAGGACAAACATTCCCCTTTCCCTAGTTGATCTGATCTGGGTGTAAAAATGGAGATCTAAAAAATTTAACTGGTTCCATCTGGATCATATACAGCCTAAAAAGGACCAGTTCCTCTTAGGCAGATTAGAGCAGTGTAAATTCTTCTTGTGTCAGGACAGTGGCAAGCACTCAGCATCTCTACCTCTGGGAAAAGTTGTGAAGGGCACTACAAGAGCATGTAACAGAGTAAAGAGGGATTCTCTTAGGAGTATTTACAGACTTACAAAAGACTGTAGTAACTAGATGTGCATAAGAGTAGACTTGCTCAGGAAACTATAGAGGACCATATCCCATGGGTTATTAAAAAGTGGACAGGGCAAAAGTAACAGAAAATACACTGCATTGAACAATTTTTCATTAGAAGCTGGAAGGAAATGGTGAACTACTCAGTAATTTTTCTTATCATGCATGTCTTTTACTGCTTTTGAAAATAGGCTAGATTGCTAGCTAGATCCTTGCTGTGAGACAGCAGCCTCAAAACCCACTGCATTAAATTGGTGCCAGGTGAGAATGGTGAACAAAAACCACTACATAGCCTCACCTTTTATAATAGTTCACAAAGAAACAGTCCATGGGAACCCTTTAAAAATGCATCTTTGACAACAATTCGCAGGTTGAAACGTATTGGTTTTATTTTATCTTTCATAAGCCACTACAAATCCAACATGTAACTTTTAATGGCAGGCACGTTGGGCATAACTGGAGCAGTTTCATGTAAATATGTGAATGTATTTAAACAAACAATCTAAGGCAGGCTCACCACAGTGAATGAAAAAATGAAAATCAATAAAGTCCCAAGTTAAACTGGTGTGTGCTCGTGCAACATACACCTACTGGGACTTAGTTTAAAAGTGTTTAGAAATATTTATTTCTCTGATATTTATTTTAATAGAAACTTTTCCAACTTCTGATGGGAGATATCATATGCTTGTGGTGATAAGAAAAATGGCAAATTTTCCCTTCCCATGGAATGTCTTGTTTTAGCTGCATGCAAAGAAATACCACATTGTAAAGCTGGACTGGAAGCCTGTCACTGAAATGAAAATATGGAAGACATTTAATTGTTTCCATAATTCCTTATTTGAGTTAAACAAGTCTACTCAGACATGTAACCCCTGAAAACCTGACAAAGCTGCAGATGTTAAGAATTTAAACAGTTTGTGGTTCTCTTGATAGCAAACCTTATTAAATGTGAACTGATATGGTTTATACAAACATACGAGATACACAATAATAGAATCTTTTAATTTAACTCTGATAGCAGCTTCCAAATATAATCTGTAAATATTTAACCAGGGACAAAAGGTACAGGTTTTTACAGCATTTCATTAAAAACAAACCAAATAACCTAGTACACTCGATTATAGTATAGTGCTGGCAATGACTGCTGCTCCATCCAATACTTTCTCATAATGTCTTTTACTTTCTCCCATTTTGTGATTGCCCTGAATTTCTCTTCTTATATTATCAAAACCAGGCCTGACTCAGTTTAGCTTATTTCTTTCTTCAGACCAAGGAAGAAAAGGTAGTATAATGCCCACTAAATCTTGGAATATTTTCTTTTGTACTAGCAAGCATTTTCTTTTTCTAAAAATACAACATTTATCCAATGTTAAAGCTTGTTGTAAAATAGAAACTGAATTGGCAACACTGACTAAAACCACACATCCAAACCAATTCCTTTGCATCTGCTTTTATTTCTTGGACTTCTTCACTTTCCTCAGATTTCAGCTCCATGCACCAAGTAAGAAGGAATTTTGCAAAGGATGAAGCTATCAACCTGCAGGGACAGGCAGAGTTCATTGGGAATTTCCTAGCAGAGCACCAACACCAAGTGGCTGTGCACAGACAGCTGCAGCACCCTTATCACAGTTTAGCTCCCCAGGTATTGTTTGACTGGTATTGCCAACTAGCAGCCTACCCCTGATACTGCCACACAATCACAGAGAGAAGCAGCACGTTACTGACTTTGTGTCCGGATGATCTTCTTTATGTGCCTGAGGAATGAGCCATCTTTGGGAAGGAGGTAACACTGCACACAGTAACCTGAAGCCGTGGGAAGGAGAGGTGCCAAGTCCAGAGCTCACCACGACTGGCCCCTGTGCACACAGCTGGCTGAACAGGGGCAGCCAAAAACCAGCCCTGCCACAAGCACAGCAGTCCCACAGCATTGGAACACTGCTCCCAAGGGAAGATGGGTGACTGTGGCAGGCACATTGTGGAGGCTGCTCCGGGAAGCTGAGGGAAGATTTAGACCTGAGACAGAATTCCTCCTTAAGTCAGCAGTGCATGTACTCATCACGCTCAACATACCAGGACATAAATCCTTTAGCCACCTCATAGAAAACCAGAAAAAGATCTTTCCAAGCAACTGCATTTCAGGTATTAAATTTAGGCTCTTGCTTTTCTGCTTTGTTCTCCTCCAATCAGTTAAAGAGATGTAGAAAAACCAAGGAGAGAAATACGAGCAGCTGAAAAAGAAAAGTGCTGTCATGATTGTACAATAGGTTGCTGGTATTTACAAAATTCTGTGTATTCAGATTCAATATTTTCCATATGAAGATCATCACTTAGTATTAATGCTGAAGCCGTAAGGAGGATAGGGCCCCTCTTCCAATAAATAATTTGCAGATACAAGGAAAAGTACAATCCCTGCCCTGAGGAGCTTGGAAATAATATCCTGCTTGTATAAGTTGAAATAGAAATGTGTTTATTTTTACTACAGTAAGTGCTTAACACACAATAACTAAAGCAAAACTATTATTTCAAAAGGATTTAGAATAATATTTTAATTATCTTAATGTTTATAGAATTGAAAGAGCAGGAACTACTAAAAATGACAGACTCAAATACTTGTATTTTTAGTTTGGAAAATCCAGAGTCTGGTATAATGATATGCACTTGTAAAAAAGAAAGCAGTTGGACAGATGAGCTCTTCCATTACAGGATTTGGCCTAGAGGAGTGCAAACAAACCAGCATTCTCTTCAGGGCAATTTACACCTATTGGTCTCCAGAAATTTATATTGTTGAGGAACTTTGGGACTTTTACTATGCCAAGTCAGAAAACACTGCAAGTTATTTATGAGACCAGCAATGAAACAGTAACCACATAAAAGAGTATATATTTTATTCAGGTTATGTAGGAATACAGAATATAAAAAGTAACACAGAAAATAAGTAAGATTCAGAAAATAAGTATTGTGGAAACTCACATTCTCTTTTCAGATAGTTTTTATCAATACGAATGCTGAGAAGCATCTATCCTTCACTGTCTGTCAAGACAGACTACATATGGCTCTGGAGAAATGTTGTCACATTGTGTGGTTCTATTATTCACAGAATATCTGTGGCATTCACAGAATGAGGACCTATAGGTTTGTTCTTAAGTTACTATCTCCCCCTTCCCACCACCCCCCGTCACACAGACCAGTGTGAATAAAGCACATCAACGAAGAGATTCCAGACAAGTGCACAGCTGTTGAAGAAAAAAAAAAAAACAAGAAAGATGTGTCATTTCATAGAATCATTTAGGCTGAAAAAGACCTTCTAGGCTGTGTGGGCAGACTGGGGAATGAGACGCTGGAAAGCAGTGCCATGGAAAGGGCCCTGGGGGTCCTGGTCAATGGCAAGTTGAATGTGAGTCAGCAGTGCCCTGGCAGCCAGGAGAGCCAACCCTGTCCTGGGGGGCATCAGGCCCAGCATCACCAGCTGGGCAAGGGAGGGGATTGTCCTGCTCTCCTCTGCACTGGGGCAGCCTCACCTCGAGTGCTGGGGGCAGTTTTGGGTGCCACAAGAAAAGATAGATCTAAAAATATTAGAGAGCACCCTAAGGAGGGCAACAAAGATGGTGAAGGGCCTTGAGGGGAAGATGTATGAGGGGTGGCTGAGGTCACTTTGGTCTGTTCAGCCTGGGGAAGAGGTGATACTTCATTGCAGCCTACAACTTCCTCATGGGGAGAAGAGGAAGGGCAGGCACTGATCCCTGCTCTATGGTGATCCAGGACAGGACCCGACGGAATGGCCTGAAGTTGCACCAGGGGAGGTGTAGGTTGGATATTACAAAAATGTTGTTCACTCACAGGGTGGTTGGGCACTGAAACAGCTCCCCGGGGAAGTGGTCACAGCACCAAGCCTGACAAAGTTCAGGAAAAGTTTGGACAATTCTCTTGGGCACATGGTGTGACTCTTGGGGATGGTGCTGTGCAGGGAGTCGGACTTGATGATCCTTGTGGCTCCCTTCCAATTCAGGGTGTTCTGTAATTCTGTGATTCCAACCTTTGAGCAGTCACTGCTTTGCCAACTAGACCACAGCACTCAGTGCCACGACCAGTTGTTTCTTGAACACCTTCAGGGATGGTGACTCTACCAAGTCCTTGTGCAGCCCATTCCAATAACTGACAGCCTTTTCCATGAAAAAATTCCTCCTGATGTCCAATCTGAATCTTCCCTGGCACTGCTTGAGGCTGTTTCCTCTTGTCTTGTTGCTAGTTGTCTGGGAGAAGAGGAAAATATTTGGAAAATGCTGCAATATGGACAGCACAGATTAGTGAGTGTGAGATGAGTATGAAGGGGAGGCAGGACCATCCCCATGAAGGGAAGTACTGGCCTCCCCAGAAGGGGCCCTTGGGCTCCCTCTTTTCCTTGCTATGCTGCTCTACTGCTGCAAGCAGTCCCAGTCTTGCATGCATGGGACTTGCTCCCATGCCTGTCATCCAGGGCTTTTGCTGGATCACCCATCCCATGTCCAGTACAGACACCATAAAAGAGGTAAAAGAAAAAGAGGAAAAGACCCAGAAGAGAAAGGAGCACAGAAAGGAGAGGAAATCATTGATTTAATCTACACCACATGTACAACATGCCTGAACTACAAGCTCTAGGGAGTCATAACTCTGAATGTCCTGACTTATGTGAGTTTAAAATCTGAACTGTTGCATTACAGCACGGGGTGGGTTTTTACGCATTTAATTTAATTTTTTTCTTTGGGGAAAAAGAAAGTATGCTTTACCGTACAGTCAAAGAAACCACATGACAGACAGTCAAATAAATATCATCCTCACATTTATTTGCATGATTAAGCCATCAGACAGTCAAGTAAATGGAATGGAGTGCATTTATTTGAATAACCTCCAAGGTATTTTTGGGCACATAAATAAAATAGGGACGGCAAGTCATGGCCCTTAATTTTTCCATTGTTTAAAACAGTGCAACTCTAGAACAACTCCTCTGAAACAAAGGTAAAATCAGTGTAAAAACAAACTCATACACATCTGAAAACCACTCTGCTTTTCCCATCCTCCCCCTACACAAAGCAACTTTTAATTAGGAGGACTTTAATTAATTATGAAGGACAACATGCAGCAATGTGTCCAGACAAGGTTCAGTGCTGTAGTGGTTAACTGGATAATAAACACAAGATAGTATTGTGCCCATACCTTCCTTGTTGAGGAAGCTGATCTCACAACTCCAAGACATTCTCTTCTTCAAAAGCATGCAACACCTGCATTGTGTGCCATGGTTTCCACATCCACAGAAGACCAAGAGGACAGCATTGGTAGAGCAGAACACTCAGTGTGGAATACTTGAAATCCACAGTACTCACATTTAAAGGATTTTTTTCTTGCTTTTGTCTTGGTTGTTGTTGTTTTAGAGACTTCTACACTAACTCTAGATTGGCCCCATAGACTGAATGCTTTATTGTGGCTGGAGTCCATTAGATGAGCTCTGGGAGTCAATACTTCAATTTCATTTCACCCAAAGGCATCTATCACATATATTCCAAAACCATCCCACAACGAGAAGCAAAGAACAGTCAGCAGGGACAATTGGGAGTGTCCTTTCCAAATGCACTCCTTATTTGCACTGAAATATCAACACTGGCATACACTGAGAAGGAGAGTAAAGGTAACTTAAGTTCATAAACTATGTCTTCTGTATTCTTCTCAAAGTAAAAGAATAAGCCCTAGAAAAATCACCCGGTTCTCACTACTCCCACGGTGAGGACAGATTAATGCACTTTCAACTGAGAAATCTTCAAGACATAATTTTGGAAATGTTTCCAAGGAAGTGCATATGAATTCAGACATTACTTTTAGTCCTTTATGACTCAGACCCTGGTATGATGTTTAGTCATGAGTCCTGTGCTCAGAGATGACTGAAAGCGTTTTAGTATCCAGAAGCATCCAAATACCAAATGAATCCCATTTTTACCATCCAAAACAATAGTTTCATTCAACAATGGTGAGAAACATGAACTGAGTTTTGTTTCAAATCAATAGTGAAGGCAGTTCAGCACAGTAGTACAAATTGCAAAATTGAAAAAAGTGTGAAATGATCCAAAGTGATGATTATAAAGCAAAGTAAAATTATTTAAAAGTTATATCAAGCTAAGGAAAATGTTCTTTAAGATTCTTGTGCTGCCCTAAGCCTTATTTTCCTTGTGGGTAGGCTCATGATCAAGGCCATGAAAACAGTGAAGGTCATAATTTCCGGACCTGGTGAAACGTGGTGATTTACATTGGAAGCACTAACAACTCCAGAAAACTGCTGTAGAAGCTGAGTATTCTGGTTTTTATCCTGCAATACCCCAGTATGACAGCATAGCTTTCAGCAGATGAACTACATCCTACCAGGACCTCAGTGGACATGTCCACGTTGCGCTTAGCTCCTTGACAAGCTCCCAGGTAGAGGTCACCTGGCTACCTTACTCTCCAGTTTTCCTTTGAAGGAAATTAGCTGGCTCTGTTCACATCAAAGCACCAGGGCAGCTCTGTGGGTAGCTCACTAGCAGCTCTTCCCAAGAGACAGCACAAACTGGCCTACACTGTGGGTCCTGCTCAGTGTAGTCCTCCAACACTATTGCAAATAAACCCACATTCCTTTCTGGCATGCACCTTAAGATTCACATAAAGAAATCTCCACTCTTGAAGACTGAAACACAACCCCCATGTTACACTTTGATTGGAAAAACACGTAAAGAATAGCAGCTTGTAAGGCCACCCTGTGAAGCTTGGAGAACTCACACACTATGGACACGGCCAGTGTGTTTCAGAGGACAGTAGCCCTGTAAAACATGGATGTGACCATCCTGCACCAGATGGTCTATGGGCCTGGCATCACAGTCTTCAGCAGACACATTTAACAGCATGAATGTACTGGGTGAATTTTAGTTTCTTTACAGGAAACTCCTGGATACCTGAGAAGTTAACTGAGGAGAACTTGATAGACTGTGCCCTTCTTGGATCTGGGATGTCAGTGGAGAGAAGTGAAAAGTGTTTGGTGGTTATAGCACCAGGTGTACCAGTGTGAAGAACAGACACTGGAGTCACTTCCAGAAATGGTGGCACAGCTTCCCAGAGAGGCAGGAGAGATAATTGTCAATGGACTGTTTCTGTAGCTCCTTGACCTGGAAGACTATAAAGAGGAACTCCTATGTAGTTCTCCTTTGGAGAAGTGATATGTCAAAGTCTAGCAAGCCAAGCAAGATGGCAGGACAGTGATTCCAGTGCCAGGTGGCTATAAATTTTCACCTGTGGTACCAGGGTACCAGCCTGGAAGCCTGTGAATACAGGGTGAGAAATTCAGCATTCCCATGGCACATAGGAAGCTTTGCCCCCATCATGTTCAACCGGCGCCTTTTGGGTGACCTCTTAGATATTTCAACTTAGACAGAATAAATGGTCTAGTAAAGAGATTAATTCAAATATTTATGTCTGTATTCCCACTGAGGACTAATCTAAATTAAAACCATAATAAATAACAATAAAATTTTAATCCTAAATGAGTGGAACTTCAGCCTGAGTAAGGATGTACTCCAAGCTACACTGCCATGCACTTTTACAGATTAAAAGTGGCAGATGACATAAAAATAAGAGTGTTTTTTTGAAGAGAAAGAACATTAACTATGTTAAAAATATCTAAAGCAACACATTTTATCCTAGTAACAAAGCTTAATTACTCTATCACATTACCAGAAGGGATTTCATTAATCTCTCTGAAACAAATCATATCAGTCATCCAAAAAAAGTCATAATGATCAATCCAAAATGGAAGTGAACCAAGCCATAACTTCTCGGGATTTCTTATAACAACTCACAGAATGTGAGCTGCTAGTAACTGGTGAACTGTGAACTTGACATACAGGCTGCTACTTTGAAAGTGTCTGAAATTCAGTAGACATCGATTCAAATGCACTTTTTAAAACCTGTTTGCAGCTTCTTGTTGAAGAAGCGAAAATTCAGTTGCCAAGATGAAAAGGCAAGGGATTGTCAAATGCAAAAAAAAAAAACAAAACAAAACAAAAAAAAAAACCAAAAAAAAAACCAAGAAAAACTTTTGTTACAAAATCTTTAAAACCCAATACTGTTGTTCACTACAAAATTAAGGCTTGACATAGCCAGTACATGTATATTTGTTTAACTTTACCAGAATGAACTTGGAATCAGTTAAGCAGATTCCCTGTGGCAAGCTGTGAGTGAGCTTTGCTCAGTGGGGTACTGACTTGAGTCTCTCTCCTTTAGTATCAATTTTCATGAAGTGTGTAAGACCTTAATAGTTTTGGGACCTCTAATCCTCAGTCAAATTTGGTTAAAATTAGCTGCCAATTCAGAAATTATTAGAGGACTGTTAGACGAGCACAGGAATGGATAGAGGAACAAAAGAGCACTAGAATCAAGTAATTTCTTTCCTTATAGAGTTTAAAATAAAAGGGGCACATTGAAAGTAGGCTGTGAATCAAGGAAAAAGTTCATACTGATGTTCCTCTTTGGCTATCAAGAGTCTTCCAAAGATGACAGTGGAAATGTCATTCTCTGAAACCTTTCAAACTTCATTTGTCAAAATGTTTGTGAATATATAATAAATTACCCTGTAGTAAAAACATTTTTTTTACAGTGAATAATTAAGTATTTTCAGTAGAATTGATAAAGTACATACAAAAATGGTTCTTTGTCATATCTCTCTTCAGGCAAGCAAATATATATGCATCTGTAACATACAGAAATTTATAAAGATATGAAACAGTTTTTAAATTTCAATCTCCTTCACTAAGTCTTCTTAAGATATGAAAAAATATCACTAAATCAGAAAGGCACCCTATAAGGCATTAAAAAGGACATTATGTATGCTAGACCAAAAATGTGACACAGTTGGGCTATATATTAAACCATCATTTCAGAGAAGTACAATGAAAATAATTGCATTTACTTGGTATTTGTGTCTGAATGACTCATCCTCAAATTCAGCCTGGGTGTCTGGTTCTATGCCCTTTGTCATTAATCATTCAGAGGAAAAACAATCTTAACTATCTCCTCAAAGCACACGGATAGCTTTATTGAAAAAAAACGCACCCTGGCAGTTAGTGACAATCTCTTTACTTGTATAGCTATTTTCCTGTGTTTGTTGTATGTACATTTACAAAATAAACCTCAGGCCTTACTTAGTTTCTCTGTCAGTACTTAACAAACTATTTTCCTTATGAAAAACCCAGTTCAAATTAGTTTCTCTTGGCAGCTGTATTGTTAAACATAATCTTTGCAGAAATACCTCACCTAAGAATAGGAGTTGTATTTTATTTCACAGACCTAAGTAGAGCAGTCTTGAACTGATCTGAGCCCCACAGCACTCATGGACATATGGTGATGAGATTTGGTAATGTAAATGCAACATTCATTACAGGGTCACTGGCTGGAAGGTGGTGTTAAGATTCTGGGATCAAAAAAGCTAAAGTATGATCATGTAGTTTATTGCAAAAAGACTCAGAAACATGCACTGGTATGCACACCCACAGAGCCATACATACTGCTTACATTCAGCAAATATTACCTCTCTGTTAAAAGAAAGGCAAAAAAAAATAACCTCTTGAATGTCATATTCACACATCAGTTCTGATTTTCAGTTTTATTTTTATATTGAGTATTTATTTTTATTATTTATTACTTTTATTATTTTATTTTATTATTTATTTTTATTAAGAGCAAGAGAAAAAGAGAAAGCAGGGAATAATACAGCAAAATTAAGGAAATCCCAGCTGACAGTTCACTGGTAAGCAAGTGAGAACATTTGCACTTTCAGCAAATTGCTAGATTGCAATGCAAGGATGTGGGTTTCTATGTGCTCACCTTAGTAATAGCTACAGATAGGACAGGTACTATTGCTTTCCTTAAATTAATGGAGTAGCTAAAAATCAAATTTAAAAGTCTGAAATTGCTCTTAAATTCTTACCAGAAGTTAGCAGATAAAAAAAGTTTGTCTGCCGAAATGTGAACATCCTATTGAGTTCCTACAGAAAGTCAATGGGCACCACACATTTTCAGCATCTTAAAAAAGATTATAACTTTAATTATAAGCCAAGCACAGATCCAAAAGGCAAAAGTCTAACCCTGGTCCAGTGGTAACCTCCAGACTTCAAACTTTCCCATTGATGGGAACATGGTCAAGGTTTCACCAGCAGCTTAGAAGAGGCTGTAGAAGTTATTGGAGCCATATCTTTCTGGGTTGAACAAGCTCTGAATTCCAAAAAGTTGGTTTGATTTTAAGGCTTGACAGAAAGCTGTGTGCAAACATAGAAACTGTCACTGAGACGATGGCAGAAAGGCTCCACCCGAGCCCCCTGTACAGGCACACTCCTCCTGTGTCTGCCTGCACGGGCCAGGCACGAGGGCCAACGTGCTTTTGTACAGACAGCAAATGATTTCCTTCTCTCCTGGCAGCCCCTCAGAAGAGCTATCAGCTGATGAAGGGATGACAGAAGAAATCCTGCTCGTGAACCCTGCCAGACTTCTGACAACAATGTTTAACTACCCATGTAAAGAAAAGTTTAGGGAATATGGAGGCTTAGTTACAGTACATTGTAATGAATCTTCCCATCCATACTGCCTACAGGACCACTAAAAAGATTTTTTTTCAGGGCAGAGGATTAAAATTTACCAAAGTTTACAATTTTGCTATGCACATTTGGCTGACTGCATTATGGGACTTGCAGTCTAAGACCCCAGAGAACTGCTTGGGTTTTGCAACTCTTCCTTCAGGAAAAACTCACAGCAGCATCACGATTTTTCCAATTACATGGATGGACTGACATGAGGAATATTCAAAACAATCAAGATCTGCAGTACCAAGCCACAGGGGACACACACATGATAGCAGAAAAACTGGAATGATTATTGATGCCTCCTTTGAACAATACAACATAAAATGAAATCTAGAATAAAACAATGGGGAAAATAAGATAATTTTACTTGCAAACAGTATTAAAAGCTGCCATTTCAGCCACATATTCTGCATGTCTTTAGTAACCCAGTTATGATTAAAACAATTTTTACATGCATTCTTCATGCATCAGTGAATTAAATTACTCAACCTACTAATTAGTTACCATTCTGTGACATGAATAATTCTAAAGCTAAGCTCTTAAGAACTGCTTCCTCCAGTTTGCAAAATTCTGATTGGCATGCAGAAAGATCTGACAGATTAGTCAATGGGGGAAGCTGATCAGTCACTTGACTTTTTGTCCTACTGAAAAAATTACTGAAGTTACAGCTAAAGTTGCTTTAACACAAATACACCTGAAGAGATTTTTTTCTCCTCCTTGCTCAATAGTATTATCAGAAAAGGCATGCCTAAAAATCTCTCTTTTGAGAGAAGTTAGGCTTATGGTGCCAAACTTAGAATGCTGTGACACATTAAACAGGGTTTCAGGGATGGCGGTTTCAGAGATGGCCACTACTCCCCAAGCTTAGGTCCCAAGATTTCATTGAAATTCAGTAATTTGATGTTCTTTTATTGCTAAAACCCACTATATGATTGTGCCAAGAACCTTATTGATGGCCAAGGTGATTAGAACACTTAATACTTGAAAGAATGGATGAAACCTCATCCAACTGCTCTTCCACATTTCCACTGGTAAGTTGTACCTACAGTGTACTTGAAGCACACGAGATAGTTTGCAATTTGCCCTAAGTTCAAAGTCACATTCTTACAATCACTGAGGAGAGGGCAGGTTCGAATTCAGCTTTGGAAAAGATTAGCCTATTCCAGGACATATACTGGCATTAAAAGAAGGAATATGCAACCTCTGAACATGTGTGACAAGTAAACAAGAGGAAAACTAAATCTGAAAATGCTTATTTCTACTATTATGCTTTAGGTTTATGCTTTATACTGTCATGCTGCTCTAAACCTTGTGCTAAACAGCTGGAATTCTCTAGGAGACAAGATGCTCATCTCCCTGATGCTCCTACAGTCTGTATCTACTGCACCACCTCTGAGCTCTGAAAGGCTTTCTGCAATACTGGCAAGTGCTTCCTATGCAAAATATTTCTGCTGTTATATGAGGGGAACTGTGAATTTCTAAATCAAAAGTTTGGATTGTTATAATCAATCTGTGTTTGTCACACTGCATTTCTATTTAATGTTTGCTTTCAGTGGCAAAATTGAATCTAAGAAACATTAAAGTTGATCAATCAATCAAATGATGAAAAAATTATGGTCACAGAATTACACTTCTAGCATGATCAGGGCAAAAAAATTATTTCTTGTATTAATTTCCTTTTGCAATCCCTTCTCTCAACTTAAGAGACAATTACTTTTTTTACATGACTTGAACTACATCAGGATCATTTTAATCCTTATTTAACATAGTTAAAGCTATTCCTTGTTAGCTATTCCTTGTTTGCAACAGATTCAAAGATCTGCAGAAATAGGACTTTCCTTTGTATAATTTTCTTTGTCAATGAAAACTATTACATTTGAACCCATGGATTTAAGTGTGTATTAATCTGTCTTGTTCACACTAGTTCAGTGATTAGTTCCATTACAATTAATAAGGCAGATATCTTGATCCAGGTCCTACAACTCTCTTAATTTCAGCATAACTAATGTAAGTAGGTGACATTTGAGCTATGTGCAGTGAAACCAAAATACAAGTACACTGACTTGTATTCCAAGTTACTGTAATGATTAAAACCTGGAAAAGTGAATTTAATTTTAGTGAACTGAGATGGCTCGTTGTTTCTAAGGCAGTCTGTTGAATCATCCCCTACTTTCAAACCTGCAGTTTTAGGAGCTGCCTAAACAGTGTTTAATTACAATTCTGTTTGCAAGCCTTAGAAGCATACTGATTTATGGAGGGACAGAACAGCTAGTAACACACATGCAAATATGAAGACACCTTGTAAGACATCCTACTGGTGTTTTATAGTCTGCCAACCAAGGTGTATTGTAAACTCTGGAACTCCACTATCTGCAAAGTATTCTGCTTTGGGCAGTTTCACGTGAGTTTCTGTTCTCAAGCAGGCAGCCAGTCTATTGACTTTTCTATGAAAATAAGATACTGCTTCTGTTTACGTCAACATTTATGTCAAGGAGCTCAAACATTTTCATTAAGGGCTATCATTAAATATTGCACCTACATAAACAGTCCAGTGTTTCAAAACCTTTTATCCTTAGGCAGGACAAAGCAACACACAGATGAAAAGAAATTTTAACTTCCAGAACTGCAATAGCTAGAGCCAGACAGTTTTTGTCCAAGCGCAGAGTTTATAGCTATTGAGTGCATTTTCATTTTATTTGTAGTAACAGCTGTGATTTCTACACATATTTTGCCAATCGGAGGACAGGCATCTTCCTCTGAGTAACTAATCATGCCTCCAAGGGCCTGCGTTAGCAACACAGACATCCTTTTAAGGGAATTGAAAATACCATCTTTGCTACAATCTTGACCTAAACCCAAAAGAGCAAGGCCCTTGGGGTCACGATTTCAAGGAGTGCTGCCCATACCTTTCCCCTCAGTCATGCATTAGATCATTACTTCACCACTATGGGAAAAGAAGTATGAACAAGTTCACTTCTACTTTCATATTTCTCATGAGTTCAGCAGTTCCTAAAGTCTGATACAGAGACAGGTCTTGTTGCAGACTGATTATAGGCTGGTTGCCAGAAAGATCAAGTATGGTATTTTAAGCTTCATCAACCATATGGGTGTACCTTGCCTTTTTAAAGGATGTATTTTTCCCTGAGGATTTCCAACATTTTAAAGTTCTACTATTTCAATTTTTAATAATTTCAGATAAATTTAGGATGACTGAGACTCAGCACAGAAGTCCACAAAACTGACAGTAATTTTCCAGCAGTGCCATGTTCTTGGATGTTAAATTTCTTTACCTTGTGTGGCTATATATTCACAGAATTGGTAAGGTTGGAAGGGAACCCAGTGGGTCATCTGGTACAACCTCCCTGCTCAAGCAGGGTCATCTAAGAGCACATGGCACCGGATTATGTCCAGATGGTTCTTGAGGGAGCCTCCACAATCTCTGTTGGAGAGAGGGCAATCTGTTTCAGTGTGTGGTCACCTGCACAGTAAAGAAGTTCTTCCTCATGTTCAGGTGGAACTTCCTGTATATCACTTTTTGCCCATTGCCTCTTGTCCTATTGCTTGGCTCCACTGAGAAGAGCCTGAATCCATCCTCAGACACCCTCCCTTCAGATACTTGTAGACATTTATGATGACTATGATGATCCCTCTCAGTCATCTCTTCTCAAAGCTGAATAGGCCTTTGTATTTAAGCCTTTCCTCATAAGAGCTCCAGATTCTTAATCATCTTTGTAGCCCTCAGCTAGACCAGCTCCAGGACCTACCTCTCTGTCTCTCCTGTAATGAGGAGCCCAGAACTCAACACTCCAGATGCAGCCTCACTAGGGCTGAATAGAGGGGTACATTTTCGACTGTAGATACATTAGACAGCAATTATCAGTAAGTGTTTAAGGCTTGTTGCACTTGATTAGCTGCAATCAAATATTTACTGAAAAGAAAAAGCTGATTTTGTCTTTGTATCTCAGGGTTGAACACCAACAGACCCCCTACCCCTCAACACACACACATTTTGCAATCATATCTTCAAGTCCTCTCTATCTACTTGTCTTTGTCTTCTGTTGGACAAGAGACTCTTGTATTGCTCCACATTTTTGCCACTAGTTCCATGCCTGATGATCTGATGTAAGTGTAGCTCTACTTGGCCGCCAGGAAATCCTGCTGAAAATCAAGCCTCTCATTCTCTAGCAGATGAACAAATAGGTTCAGGGGTTGTCTTCAGTCCCTAGAATTACTGCAGATTTTCCCTTCTGGTATCTCTACCCTACTTTTAAATGGATTTGACCTGCAGGTTACAAAGGGATGAACAGGGGTCCCTGTGGCATGACAGCACATGCCTTCCTTCTTTAGAGAGCCAGGTTAAAAACCCACTCATATGTGATCTCAGAAATTACTACATGTGACATAATGGCTGTTGCATGCAAGAATAACTGTCCATCTAGGAAATTTCACTAAGGTTTTACCAGATCATGCTCATAGGAGGCAAAAGGAGGTAGCCCTAAGTTTTAACAACTTTCCTATCTTAGTATCTCACGATTTCCACTGTTTTAAATTCTCTACAGCCAGTGAAGCTGTCATGGGTTTGTTCGAAACCGGGCAGAAACACCATTTAATGTAGCGGTTTCACATTCACCTGCTCGCCTGCTCACACCAGGCGAGAGTGCAGTGTAGTGGTTTCATGAGAATAAGGATTAAGAGAAATGCAAAACAGGCCAAAACTTCAAAGATAAAAATAGTTTATTAACAAAAAACAACAAAATCAAAATCAACCCCCAGGTGATTTCTTCTTCCCCCAACCCAGCCTTTATCTTCCTTTACCACCATCTTTCTCATCAACAACACAGAGAAACAAACTTAGAAAATCCTTGGTCAATTTACCACTCTTGAAATAGGCTTTCATCAGTCTAATTGGAAGAAGAGTCTCTCTTGTCTCACTATGGAGATTTTCCCACAAGAAACACAAGTCTCTCGTGGAGTTCATATCACCGTGAACTCCCGCCCAGAAAGGATATTAGTTCACATGTGACAC
>VZTR01006496.1:436623-498018 GCA_013400775.1 Chaetops frenatus | reverse complement strand
CCCCCTCCTGGAGTTCCATTCTCCTCTCCCTCAGGCAGGGAGGGGGAGCAAAAGCAACCTCAGAGCAACAGCAGCACTGCCCGAAGCGGGGAGCGGGGGGAAAAAACCGGCAGGGTCCCGGCCGCAGCCCCGGCACGGCCCCCAGGCCCTGGGGCCCGGAGCGGCCGGCCAGGGCATGCGGTGTTACCTTCCCTGCGGACGGAAGTCGAAGAGGGCTTCTGAACTTCCCGCTCCTAAAAATGTAAGCTTCGCAAAGACGCCCCTAATGTTCAAGTGGCTACATGAAGTGCCCATCTTAAAATTAGCCAATCCGTGGTGGGCTCCTCACCTCTGCTGGAAACTGTGCCCCGGCGGAAGTAGAAAAACAAAAAACCCCCCCAGGAAGGAGAAAAAAAAAGTTGTTGTCCTTTAAACCACAACAGAAGCCCACCTCAAAAGGTTCCACAATGGGCTGCTAGTTTAAGGCTCCAGCAAGGAATGGTACTTGTTAAAGTCTCTGCTTGGAAAAATGTGATGAATTAAACAAGATGTTTATTCTTTCTAGAGTGCAACTCAAATTGGAAAACTGGGAATTTCTCCAAAAACAGAAAAATGTCCTGAAAACATTCTAAATTTTAGGTAGAAAAATGGAAATTTAGAATACTGTAATTAAGCATACAGCATAATTAAAAGCAGCCCTTAAAATAAAGCCCCCAAATCCTCTATAGAAAAATATATATTAAGTGCATGATGACATTCACCAAATGTATTTCTCCAAAATGTGTGACCTGAATGAAATATTAGGAAAAACCTGGAGTTTTTACTATTTCACAGCAACTTCAGAGCATACAAACAGCACAGGATCAGTGCCACAGTCTGTATGTTCTTTAGCAATGACAACATTAACAGTATCTTCACAGGAGGTGCAGCTTATCCAACTCCGTTTCAGTTCCTGAGAAGTCTCCCTGCAACTTCCAAGAGAGCTGGGCACAGTTTCACATGAATTATATTTCCCTTGTAGACTGATTTGCATTTTATTGCCCAAGTTAAATAATATCAAAACTCCTAAGAGGCACAAAATTTCCTAGAATCTATGTCCTACCCTGCCTTCATTCCCCAAAAGCAATCCTGACTAGAGGTATACAACTGTAATAAACTAGATTTTGGCACCAATTAAGTTTTGCCCACCAATTAAATGTTTATCTATTAAAGTAAAACAAGTCTGTTTGATCAGAACTGAAGCTTGGAAACATTGCTGGGAATCTAGCTCCCAAGAGGTCTAGTACAGAAACTCCAACACAGTTTTGTAATAATTTCTAATTTATTGCACATCACAAGTTTTTCTTGGAGGAACACAGAGAACAAAACCTTTCAAGTCAGTTATATTTTTACTCAAATATCAGCAGGGATGACCCGATGAGCAATATGTGATGCAACACATGCACTTCAGGAATGGCCATCCATGTGCACAGTCTCTCCCATTCCACCTACTGCTGCATTTGGCATCAAGACAAAAGTGGGTGTTGGCAAAGGCAGAAGTTCAATAGGAAACCACAGCCTCTCTAGAGAGCAGATCGAGCAGCCCCTAGAAACAAGTGCATAGGCACTGGTCATCCACAGCAGCAAATATATGGTATAGAGCACATCTGCATTCAGCAGATGCAAAACCTCAGCCCGTGCACGAACACAAAAACCTTCCAAATCCTTCCCCTAACTTGTTCTGTTTTGTTCAGGGAGTTCATCCTTCTCTTAGCAGACAAAACATAAACCTAGAGCTCTACTTACATATGATCACAAAGAAGTTTACTGTTAAGACTAATACCCTAATGCATAACCCCTGCTCCCTCTCCCCCCCTCCAGTGTAATTACAAAAGAAAACAGTGAGCATCATTTGCTCTCCTGTGTAAGTACACATGCATCAAGTGTATTCTTGCACATGAAGACTGCTAGGACTGAAAGCATACGCCACTGCTTTCAGATGGAGATGTGCTCATACCATTTGGAGGGCAATGTGAAAAAAAATACTGTTGCTATAGTTGTGCTGTGCTTCCTGACCAAATCTGCTTAAACTGTGACACATCACTGACAAGACTTCCCTCCACTCCCCTAGGGATATATATATTCAATATCTTGGGAACACACTGCCATAAGCAATGGTTCCTTTCAATATCCATATACAAGAATATATCCCACAGTTTTCACTATCTGGATTTGTTCCCAGAATAATTTCAGGAAATTTCTAGGCTGTTCTATACAAGTAAGGTCTTCTAAAATACTCTTTGGGAATAAACTCTAGAAGCAGATGGATCACAAACACTGGAGCCCAGCAGGAAACAGATTATTAGCAAAGTCAGCATTTGCACTCTTGTTCTTCCTTAGGACTTTTGTTTAACACTGATGACTTGTTGGTAAAAAAATAACATCATCCATTTTGGTCTTCTGAGCAGGCTCTCTTAACTGTATCTGTGGCATCCAACTACGTTTGTCCAACACCTTCATTCTTACCTTCACGATGTTTCCAGAGTTTGTGCTACTGATACAATGCTCTGCCTTATTTGATTATATAAAGAATTAAATTTACATCACGTTCCTGTCCATAAGAGATCACCAAAATGATTCTTGAACAAAAATGCATCTCATCCTTTTTTTCTGGAAAAAGAAGCTGCCTTCAGAGATTCAGTGAGTGGGCAAGTAGAGAAAATTAAGTGCTAAAACAGAGAAGTCAGTGATGTTTCAAAAGACTTACTAATTCCAGTTCCCTTGGGAACTGTATAATGTTTTGCTTGACATTGCAAAAGATTCATAGGTGTGAATGATACTCTATTGGAGGGGAATACCAAAGCATATTAAAAAGCAGTACCATTTCAATTGGATTTCCCATGTCCTGCCCACTGAATCAAGTTTTCTTCCATTTCATATATAACATTTATCAAAAATTTTCAAAAAAGGATGAAAAAAAGGATGAAAAATATTAACAGGAAACTAGACTGGCCAATATTTGGAGAATAGTTCCTTGATTCTTAAGTATTTCTAAAAGACTGTGATAAGAAGTGATTTTTAAATTATTTCATACATTAAAATAGAATATTTATTTACTTTATTGGACTTGAACTAATTCTGTAACTGCAGTAAATTCATATTTACACCTGATGTAACTATGGGTAAAAATTTACATGAAAGTATTTGCTTGAACATAATTGCACTTGCAAGCATTCTCTCCCACTAATAGTCAAACTTTAATCTCAACCTATTCTGACACCAGCCACTGATGTACTAAACAACTTGGCAGGCAGGGAAAGCAGTATTTCAACAATTCTTCAAGTTATTGTTGTCTCAGCACAAAACGCCCATACTTACTTTATTAAAAATATCACCAATCTCTAGGGTGTATAAAACAAATTGGTTTTAATGCAGCAGTTCTGGCTAATATTAAAAGCATGTGGAGATTAATTTCTTTCTTTTTGAAGGTAAAATGAGTTAACTCTGCCAACACTTACAGAAAAAGTTCTAATGCTCTTAAGCACTCCATAAAACCCCCCAGGCCACAAAGTTCTCTTTTAGTGACAATGTAGGTATCATGTGAAATACAAAACACCTAACAATTAAAATCTACGTACTAGATTCTTTCTTGCAAACTTTAAGGTATAAGCAAGAAAATTAATTTCTACTTTCATTCTAAATAAGTTGTTTTCATAAACTGACATTATTTTTAGGATACAATCATTCAGTTTGATCTGACATTAGAAGCAAAGTGTCAATAAATACATGCATTTTTATACTGTTTTTCAAATGAATATTGAATAGAATACTGCCACCTTTTGGCTATGATCTGGCCTTAAAAATGCAACTTCTTTGTAAAATTTCTAAAAACATTAGACATATAATGATTGTTCTGAAGAAATCAGTCTGTCAACAGGCTAATGTTATGCTTATCATTAACATATTGTTGATGTAAGAATACTTTTCATACTGAACTGCACAGTATTATCCTATTATTTCAGGATAATGAGCAAGCACTTTCACAAGGGCTTTTGTCTTTAGCAGAAAAGACACATCCATGGCTTTGACAGCAAGCTAATGGAATTACTACTTTACAATCGCGGCAATTCTTCTACTGCTTAGAGTTAAATAATAGTAATACTTCAGTGCAATTCATACAGTCAGCTTCATAAATATTGAATCACAGACTGATTCTCAGAAAATTCTTGCTGATGAATTGAGTCTAATCATAACCTATAAGCATTTTAAAATGCTTACATGGTAAAAGGTTAAAGGAACGTAAGTATTTCAGTAACCTCCAAAAGAAGGACTCTAAAGTATCTTACCATGAACAAATTATGGTACTAGAACGGGCAGTGAAGAATAATTGGGATTTGGGGTTAATTCCTAGCAAGTGTTCCAAGTCATTGCAGAGAGATTCTCCCAACTGTGGGCTAATCAGATTTCAATTTAATTCATTTATGCTGAATAAATTAAGTAAGAGGATTTGATCCATCTTTAGGGAAGAGCTTGCTGATTAAAAAAATCAGGAAAATAAGTACTCCCTTCTTGTTTCAGTATTTGTTTTATCAGTTGGGGTGTCTGGTTACCAAGGTACACAGAAGGACTATCACTTCTCTATGAGCTACTTTGAGTCAGATCCTATAAGCCTACATCATGTTTACTATTAATTCAGCTATCTAATCTCTTCGGTTTTGCACTGTCAGAAAAAATAACTAGTAACTTAATGAAAAATACAAACCCCTCACTTGACTTCTCTAATTAAAAAGAGAAAGGTTCTTACCCAACTCCCTGTAAAATGCCAACGCCATCGTTAAGTGGAATACACTTTTCATTTGAAAGCATTTTCATACCATTATGCCTTAAAGAACATTTTAAAAAGCAATAACCATGAATCATTTTGCTACTGTAAAGGCATCGTTCTTGTATCAGCCTTTTCCCTACTACTGTAAATACTTTGTATGTTGAAACTTTGTTAAATCCTATCAGAGTTAAGTAGAAGGAATTCACTAGACTGGAAGCTTAATTTCCATCAACAAGTATAAATACTTGAAACTATGCTGACAACATTTTGGAAATTCAAGGTATCATTCACATCTAGAGAAGAACAACAAGATTCCTATACTTTTAGCCACTAACGCAGTAGTTTTCCCTTTTAAACCAATCCTATCTAAAATACCTATATTTTTCCAAGTATTGGCACAGGGAGTTTTACACAGAGACCAAAACTGTGCAGGCTCAGTTGAAACTTTTTATACAGAAAATTTGTTCTTCAGAATTAAGTAAGTGTATAAACAATTCAATTTAGACACTTTCTTCCCCATCTATCCTATTCCAAACTTTTTTTACCAAGATAATCTGAAGAGGACAACTAGGAATATTTACAAAATGCCTGGTTTTTGGAAACAAAATTTAAAGCAGCATTTAACTTTGACAAATAGCCCTCACTAACCTTTAAAAATTTGCCTGTAGGGATAAAATGACAAATGACTCTCACAATGGGACTTATTAGACTTTTAGAATATTGCTCTAACAGGGCCCTTCAGGAAATACTGTTTCAGATTATATCAGCACTTCCATTTTTCAGGGCCTAATAACTCAGGTTGAAAAAAATAACCAACTAAAAGAAGCAAAACAAAAACCACACACACATCTTCCCTGGGGGATGAAACTTAACACATGATGTCATGAATGAACCTTGCTTCCAAATTTAAAACACACAAGTTTCATTCTGTGCCTGTATGTAATTCATGATGCTCATGATACTTCAGAAATAAGAATAATGCAAAAGTTTAGCATGGGCAACTGAAATGTTTTCAGTATTTTGGGAGAGAAAGAAAAATTTGACCTCTTTAAATGTCTTAAGGTGATTTAATATAGTGGTAAAAACACTGTGTTGCTGCAGGCAGTATTAGCTGTTACACTTATGCTCTGGTCCAAATCCTGTATCTGTTTCTGACCCTTTAAAAACCACTGAAGTCAACAGACAAATTCCACTGCCTTCAACAAGTTTGGATCAAATGCCTTAAGATTATATCATGCCACAGACAACCTGTCTATGGGATATAGCAGACATTTAGAAATACCAGTCTTGTTAGGCAAGGAGGAGCAATTATTGAATCTAAGACATCAGTCTGTTGACTTAAAGCAGTAATACATATTGTTAAGATCAACATTTGTATTAGAAGTTCAACAGTGAGAAAGGAAAGTCAGATTCCCCTTCACCTTCCTGGCTGAGGCTGCATTCAGAAAGGGAATTTTGAGCAAGCTCATAGAGGCAACCACAGCACCAGGGAGTAGCTATTGTTCTCAGAGGGAGGAGAAGCCCACAACCACAGGGTGATCAGTTGACAGAAGTGCCTAAACCATTTCTCCTTCCACTGCATTTTCCTGAAGCAGCCATATTTATTACATATCTGCTAAAAAACTTAAGTGGTGGACTCAGTAGAGGGATGTTATAATTTAGTACCTTTACTTCAGATACTCCTTTAGTAGTAACAATTGCATCTTCCCTTTTTAATCTACTCTTTCATTATAAGAATTTTCAAGGTGTTCTTAAAACTAAATCCACTGAGGATTCAAACTGTCAAGGCAATACAGTATGATTCATAAACAGTGAGAATAGAAGAGTTGGAAAATGTAAGAAAGCCTGTCTCTCAAAAGCCTTAACATGGAGCTGGCAACAAACTTATAAAGGGTGCCTCAAAAAAGAATTAAAATTTAAAAAAATAAAATCCAAGCCAAACTTTTCATGCTCTTTGCTTTCTATATCCTACACCCTTCAGATACAAAAGCACTGAGTTCACCATACAATTTGTAAGGCAGCAATCTCTTTATTACAGCACCTTCTTGACTCTATGAATATGTCCAGACTGGTCTGCAAGCTTTGCGGTGTCTCTTGGTCCCAACCTCCTAAATACCCAGACCCCATAAGTAAACCTGGATTTCCTACCAGAAACAAAAAAGAACTGCACTTACACCTCCTTCTGATACGGAAAAAAGGTGACAGTGTGCAGTGGCAGTACAGAGCTCTCAATGAGCACAGAGAATTTGTTTCCTTTTCCACCCATGAGCTACTCACCTATCTTTAATACTTTAACTCATGTCCTGTTACATGATTTGTTCCAGCAAGTGTTTTAGTTGCTGTTTCTCTTACTCATTTTTATCCCTCTTTGGATCTGCTGTGCCTTCTCCCACGTTGTACCCCACTAAAATTGTTCTTAACTTATTTCTTTGAGCTGTCTTTGTGTAATTTATTATCTCCATATGATCTTGTAGTAATATTCTTACACAACTTTATCTCATGTATCAATCATCCTTTCTATGTATTGTCCCACAATTATCACAATGAATGTAGGCTACTGCAGCTGTGGAAGAACAATGCCTTCAAAGACAGCTCTCGAACAAAAGGAGAGAAATGAACATCTTCACCACAACCCCCGCCCCCGTGAGAAATTGTGCTTTCCACTGTCTTAGACTCATTACCGACTGGAGGCCCCTACAACAATTAAGTACTCCAAGAGACCAGAGTGAGGTCAGATCTCTTCCTCTTTTCCTGGTCCTGCCACCAAGCTATTGTGCTAGCTCTCTGTAAGTCTTTATCATCTCCCTGCTTCAATTTTCCTCCTCAACAAATGCGCCTAAAATGTTATCCCTCCTGGAGAAGTTAATTTGAGATGAGTACAGGGAACACTGTAAGACTGGAATGTTTTTCTTGTGGTTAGCATGGTGACGCAGTCCACTTCCCATGGACAAAGCCCGAGAACAGGCAGGGTTTCTTTTTGTATTTTCAGGCATCTTTGGTGCATTACTGTTGCAGGGAAAAAAATTTTTTTAAAAATTAGGCAATAGCAGGCAGATGATAAATGTGTCAATACCTGTGTGAATATCTGAAACTGAACTTTATACCCTCAGGAAGACTACTAGTTTCCACTGGCAACCAGTACAGTCTGGATATAAATTTTGGTAACATTGTGACTGAACAGCGGCACATCCCAACTCCTCCAATTAATACAGAGACAGAACACCCAATTAGGAGGCTGATCAGGCATTGTGTTTCTACTTGAGAAAATGGGAGACTAGGGGCCTCAAAGAAGGTTTTCCTGAAAAAAAAAAAAATAAAAGGACATAGCTTTGGAGAGAAAAAGAGGCCTGGAAAGAACGCAGTGAAAATCCCAGCTGGAGGAAAGATCTCAGGGGTCAGGGGTATGTGTGGAAACAACTGCCAGGGGGTGCTCAGGGACCTTGGTCAGTAATGCCTGAGGCCAGTAGCCACGAGCAGTGGCACACAAAGAGCCAATATGACTTTGGCTCCAGAATTCCTGGACCAGCCATGACTTCCCTGCTGGGAAGGGAAGCCAAGACCTACCAAATATAATGCTGGGGATGAGCAAGTCCACGTGAGATAATCTAATAGAGTGAAACCACTGATCTTGTTGGTTCCTCAATGAACCTGAGTAACCAGAACTGCTTTGGGCTGTTGGCTTCTCTGCCTTGCCCATGGACATTACAGGGTAGTATTCTGCAGCCTGTAGCAGAGTCCCATCCTTTCTGAAAAAATGTTGTCTGTTTGACATTGATGCACAAGGCTGTGGATGTATTAGACTAATGTAAGTACAGCTTTTTTTTTAGGATTTGCCATGGTGACTGTGACCAATATCATGACCTCCTGAAGACAGGTACAATAGGGCAAAACCCTCACCCATATGTGAAATATACTGCCTGTATTTATACAGCATGCTCATTGGACATCTCCAGATTGCCCCATCTTATACAGCCCAGAGGTTCCCACGGCAAAGGCACCTAGCACTACCTGCAAATATTCACCACCACCCCTTTCTAAGCTACTCACTTCTGTGAAGCTAGTACAGGCAGGCAGAATGTGGCTTGGCAGGTGCAGTCCTGTCCTATAACAGATCTGGAGAATGGACATGGGGCTGTGACCTCTGATACCCCATCCTCCATGCTACCCGGGCCAGCCTAGACTCCAATTAATTGAGAAGACTGACAGCAGACAACAATCCTGAGAAATGACAAATTATTCCCTCAGTAAATGCAGGTAAATATGCAGGTGCCAGGAAACTAAAGACTGCCTCTGATTTTAATAGTAAGCTCTTCCTAAGTTACCAGAAATGAATGTCCAGACCATATGCTAAATGAATGTCCAGACCATATGCTCACAGTACCATATCCGCCCTATCCACTTGCCTGGACAACAAACATAAGTCTCTCTTCTCTTAAAATTCAGCCCTGCTGCAAGAGAACACTACCCCATGCAGATGAAATTACATATTTGGCAACCTAAGCCGGGGTACAGGGTGTGCTATTTTTTTAAAAAAAGCTGTAAATAGAAAAATACTAAGTAGAAGAGATAGCTCCCTTCCATCTTTTCCCAATTCTAAACTGTTTTCTGATGTGAAGTTTTTGGCCAGGTCCACCACCTGATTACAGAGCTATGGATTTTGAAACTAAAAAAGCAGGAACAGGTATGAAGCATTATACATCTTTCTTTCCCTGTTCTTCCCTGTTTCTCCCACTTAGTTGAGCATTAATTTACTGTGGGATTGATCTGTGTTTCAGTTAGCAGGGCTTCTAAGAAGTCTGCGTCACGCTTATATTAAGAGCTGTGGACTTCTGGGTTAGAGCTGATCCTAATTAGCTAGGTCCAAATGAACCTAGAGGGCAAACAGAGCATACAGTGTTTAAATTTGGGTATTACTTTTGCTGAGGTACTTAAGAACCCTGTACTTAGGAGTCAAATTTAGGATTGTGAATGCTACACACTTGCAGCCCTTATTAGAGCTATATAGTATCCATAAAGTGCCATAATTACTGAAAGGAAGATGACCAATAACACAGTAATAAGATTTAAAAAAACCCTAATGCAGCAGTAAATAAAGCAGTAATAACTAGTTTACAATATAATAAAAGATGAAAATACAATGAAAATTAATTCCATAGAAGCTGGTAAACTTCTGCAAGTCCTACCTCACATACATGAATGTGACCAAAAATTATTTTACCCTCCCTTACTCAGAAAAACCTCAGAGAAAATCTTACATTTCAAGAAATGTACCCACTTTCTACATGAAGCCTAAAGTTTACAAACCAAAGGTCTAATGGGAAAAAAACTCCTCTCAGGTTTTTTTTTTTTTTTAATTTTATGAATTAAAAGGCTTTTTTAAAGATTTTAAAATATTGAAACTTGGAGGTAAATGTCTTAAGCTAAGATAGATTTAAGCTCCATTTCCTGAACAATGAAAAGGGAAGCAAATATTTAAATCCAAAGGCAGAAACTGTTTCTGAAACAGAGGTCACGAAACTCATGCCTATAAGCAGATTTATATTAACTTCATATAGTTTTCAAATGATTGTTTCAAAAAGTCTAGTGATATATGTATCACCTTCAACTCAGATCTTCATGTATAATCATTCCATAATTGCATAATATTTCATAATTGAACCTAAACTGATCCAGCAGTCAAGGACAGAAAAAGCATACACAGTAAGTGCTGCTTAGAGTTCTTTTCAGATGTAAAGTTATCAGGACCCAAGGGAATGGCCTGAAGCTGTGTCAGGGAGGTTTAGGTTGGATATCACAAAAAGGTTCTTCACCCAGAGGGTGGTTGGGCACTGGAACAGCTCCCCAGGGAAGTGGTCACAGCACCAAGCCAGTTCAAGCAGAATTGGGACAATGCTCTCAGGCACATGGTGTGACTCTTGGGGATGGTGCTGTGCAGGGCCAGGAGTTGGACTCAATGATCCTTGAGGGTCCCTTCCAATTCAGCTTATTCTGTGATTCTATGAAAATAATATTCACTACAAGTTGTTGCAAATTCATTATATTGAAGCTTTTTCATAATAGCCTATTATTTTTCCCAAATATCCTGGGGATACTACATTTAAAGATATTTCCCAGTGGAAAATTTCACTTTCCCCCCTCCTTTTTATTTCCCTTTTCTTTTTTTAATAAATCAAAAGAGGGAACAATTTCCAGTAACTTAATGCATGACTTACTGTACCTCTTAATGTATAAAGCTATTTTGAAAAATAACTTTAGAACATGCTTATTTTGAAAAGACTCATTTTTTTCTCTGATTTCCAGCTCAAGTATACTTGAACTCCAATGGTGTTTCTTCAAATCTCTCTCCTGTGAACAACTTAGGATTGGAAGGCAAAGCTGGTTTCATTCATGCTCATCCATCATCACCAATAATAAATATCTGAGATTAAATTATACCCTTCCTCACTGATTCCAATACTTTGGGATAAAAAGCTTTACTTACAATTTCCTTTGCCTTGTTTTGTATATTTAAAGTACACTATGTCATACTTACAGAGCCAAATTCATTTATTCCTTAGCAATCCAGCTAAACTCACTGAAGTATTCAGTAATTCCCAGACATAGTTCTGCCTTACAACAAGAGTTTAAAGTCTCTCTTGAAAGCACAGAATTGGACAAGCTGGTAACACTTGAGATGCATGTGTTATTTTCAAATAAAATTATATTTCCTTTTATCTTTTCTTGTTACATTGGTGAAGATAATGAAAATTGCACCATAGGGTGGAAAGGAAGGGACTATTCCTGTGTAAAAGGTTCCCCTCTCCATTCCTTTCGTATTACTATATTCTCTAAAAAAACCAAGGTAATAGACCAAGAGCAAACCCATATTATACAGTTTTATTCACAATTATCATTTTAACCCTATCATGTGTCAGTATATTATGCCTGTTGCAACCTTTAAGAGGATATTAGTCAGCAGACACATCTGCATGTATAGGAGATTCACCTCTTAAAACTTCTATTTCAACAGGTATCTTGGAAGTATAAGCCATGAGAAAGGCAGTATTTTTCCCTACAAGTGGAATGTAAACATAAACTCCCTTTCCCTATGAATTAACTATCTCTTTGCTTTGTCCTGTTCTTTCCAATCACCTTTGTGGAGGGGAAGGGAAAGCATTTTATTTACCTGTTTTACAAACACTTAAGTTTGGTTGAAACCTTTGACAGAGAATATATTAGAACTAATTGAACTTCACTGGATTCAAATCATCAGTAAACCTTGCAACACAATAGCTTTATAAATTGTTTGGGTTTTTTAATAAGAGAAATAGTTCAAAAAAGACAGAAAATACCACACTGAAAGTTGAGGATAGAGCCTAACAGAGTCTAGAGCCCACTGGTAAAGTACCATCAAGTAAGCACTTCTGCCTTTGGCTTTTTAATATGTTCACAGTTTCAGGTGAGGGAAAACCTACTTATCCTGGTTCCACTAGGGAAATGCAGAGTAACTCCACTAATTTAATTATAGTTACATTAGACAAGTTCTTCAAAATTCTTAAACCAGAAAAAGCGTATCAAAAAATTATAGTTATAATGTGGTACAGAATCACAGAATGAATTAGCTTTGAAAAGACCTCCAGGAGCATTGAGTCCAACCTAAACAAACACCACCTCGTCAACTAGACCATGGCACTGAATGTCATGTCCAGTCTTTCCTTAAACTCCTCCAGGGACAGTGATCACCACCTCCCTGGGCAGCCCATTCCAGTGACTTACCACCCTTTTTGTGAAGAAATTGTTCCTAATGTTCAACCTAAACCTCCCCAGGCACAACTGAAGACTGTGTGCTCTTGTCCTGTCCCTTGTTACCTGGGAGAAGAGCCCAAACCCCAGCGGGCTACACCCTCCTTTCAGGGAGTTGTACAGAGTGCTGGGGTCCCCCAGCTGTCTCAGCCTCTCCTCATAGCACTTGTACTGCAGACCCTTTCCCAGCTCCACAGCCCTTCCCTGTACCCACTCCAGCACCTCAATGTCCTGCCTGAACTGAGGGGTCCAGAACTGGACACAGCACCAAGGTGTGGCCTCACCAGTGCTCAATCCCTGCCCTGGTCCTGCTGGCCACACTATTGCTGATCCAGGCCAGGTGCCATTGGCCTGCTTGGCCACCTGGGCACAGCCTGGCTCACGTTCAGCTGCTGTCAACCAGCACCCCCAGGTCCTTTTCCACTGGACCACATTCCACTGCTTTCATTTTGGACTCTTGTGTTTACTCTTTTTTTTTTTCCAAATAGTTTAAATAGCACATAATTATAATCATGGTTTTTATGATGATTCAGCTGAATTATGAGATACCCTTTCTGTACATTTGAATGCTATCCAGAAATAGTTGACAGCAATGAATTCCTCTAGATAATACACTCTTGATTTTAGAAATACTTGTTTTAAGTAGTGTGAAAATATTTATGGAAAACAAGATTTAAAAATTGTTTTCAGATATAAAGTCAAAAGAAAAAAGATAGAAATATAATTTCTGAATTACAAATACAGGAAAAAAAGCCCAAAACAAGTTACATAAGTTTTGAATCATAACAAAGGATGTGGAAGAAGTTAATAGATTCAATTTCCCTCTGATAATGTGAGACAGAAAAATACTTTACTGTGATTTCCTAGTGACTATTTACTTCTAACAATTCAAAGAATGTTGGATGCCTCTGTCATGTTAACAATAAGATAAATGACAACCAATTATGTAAACAGAATCCTTCAGATAAAATTTCCTCACTATTTAGGAATTATGAAATCAAAAGACTTAGCCCAAGCAAGATACATTCCTGTTGATTTTCTTAGGATAATCTTCTAGATAATTCTAGCCAAATGGCTTTTATTTCATTAACCAAACTAGCAATCTTAAGTACAGTGGACTGAATTTCCAGAAGGGAAGTACTTCACTAGGTTAAAGGACTTCAGCCTCAAGCCTGTTCTACGTCAAAAATTTGGCCTAGAGGTACTAAGCCTTGTATAATTTCTCAGTCAGGTGTCTGTGCAACAGTTCAAAATAAACTCAAATTTCCTGTTATTCAGTTAAGACTGGCTAAGACTGTTTTGCCATGAAAGCTTAAATGTATTTTAGAACAATTTTCACCAAGAAGGTGAGTATCTCACTAGATGATAGAGCTAAAGCAGTTAGACACTCTCTTCTTAAAAGAGCAATCTTCAGCACAGAGTATGTTTCACTTAGTCAATTTAAAACAGTTTTCCTGATACTTTGCCTTGGCACAGTATTGTTTTAATGGTCTTTCTCTAAAAGGCTCTCCCCAGCTAGTTCTTTACACCTTTTCACTCATTTCTATACCTGTTTCTTGCAGTCACTCATCAGCTAAAACAAAGCACTGCACGGGGCCTGGGATGTTTTAGCATTTTGTAGTGCTGAGGGTCTTCCACTGGCTGCTCTGTAACCTGACTGTCATGAGGAGAAACTAGTAGAAAGTCTGAACCCTTGATGAAACACACGTAGTTATTATGGGAAAAATAATATAGGAGGATAGTTTTCACCATTAGAGATTATATATGTCATCAGTGACATACCTATCTCTCATAGGTAGGTATCAAAATAAACAGTATCTACAACTACTATGAAAAATACAAGGTTGTGTTGCAGACAAAAAGGGATTCTTTCTCACAGATGATGTTCTGGGAAGAGTCTTACTGATACAAAATTACACATAACACAGACTTATATGAAAGTGCTAACAATTCAGTGGCACATGAAGAATTACTTAATTCATGCTGCATACTTTTTTTCCCATATAGGGCATCATTAAGATGCAATGAAGTCTTATCTCTAAAAACCAGCCTGTCACATCCTTAATTCTTTAGCCTTTACATCTTCCTGTTGAGGTGGGGAGAACACCACTAGCTGCCTGAATAATGGCTTAGTAAATGTTATGACCTTCTATTCCTCACCTCTCATTTGCATTTCAAACAAACCATCCAAGTCTAAAATCAACCTGTACTACAACTATATTAACTTGCTATTTCACATGAACAGCTATTGCAGCTACCATAGACATAGGCTGTAGTTACGAGAATCACTAAACAAATTATTATGCCTCTGCTCATTAAAGGTCAAGTTTCTCCCTGACAAAGGTTTTAGTCATGCTTTATGAGAAGAGATGAGGCTTGACTTATTAAACTCACTAGAAAACTTACAAAGTATAACAGGAAAAGAAACTTTTAATCTTTCTGGTGAGTTAATATGGTAAATCAAAGAATCATTTTGGTTGGAAAAGACCTCTAAGATCTAGTTCAACCATTAGGCCAGCACTGCCAAGTCCACCATTTAACCATTTAATCCCTAAGTGCCCCATCCACACATTCTCTAAATACCTGCAGGGGTGGGGACTCCAGCACTTCCCTGGGCAGTCAGTACCAATGCTTCCTTACCATGGCTACACGAAATATGCAAGTTATCATCAATATTACTGGTTCTTCCATTTCTGTTGCTAAACTCAGCAATACATTTCTGCACTTGCTTGGATTTCCCTGTGTTTCCATTGTCCAGCAGCTCCCCAGCCACCTTTTCCCATCTCATCTGGCACGGCCTCACCAGGGAGAGCTTGGAAACATGGCCAACACGGACCAACAATTAATCATCTTTTCACTTGGGGCCCAGGACCGCTTAGACCCCTTTTCAAGTTCTCATTACCAGATTAGATCTAGATCAAGTCAAGCTCCCACACAACGCACACAGTGTTGGGGCTGGACTCACACCTCCCGGCTGCCTTCAGATGTTCACCCCTGCAGAAATCCCACCCTGTTAAGCTGGACTGGCCAGACTGTGGCCCAGCATTTGCTCGCAGGCCCCGCCGGCCCCTTCACCCCACGCGAGGTGCGAGATGCCCCAGCCCCCACACTGCACACTCGGACCGGCCCTACAGCGCCTCGGGNCCCCCCACAGACCACACTGCGCAGGCGCAGGTTCTCCGCCGCTGGGGGGCGGGGCCGCGCAGGCGCAGCGCCCAAAAGCGCCGCGTCGCGCCTCTGCCTTTCCTCTCTCCCGGCGCCAAGATGGCGGAGTACGACCTGACCACCAGGATCGCGCACTTCTTGGACCGGCACCTGGTCTTCCCGCTGCTGGAATTCCTCTCCGTCAAGGAGGTGCGTGTCTCTCCCAAGGGTGAGAAAGCCGGGAAAGTGGCAGGCCCTGCTGCCAGCTGCCCGTGCTTCCCGTGGGCCTGGGTGCGCCGCGGCTGGGGTTTCCTCCCATGGGCCTGGGCGCTGCGCGGGCCGGGCGCGGCCCGTGAGGGATTCGGAGCCTCCGTAGGGAGGAGCTCGGGGCTGCTCCTGTGCCGCGTGGGTCGAGGCGTGAAGCGTTTGGGGCTGCCCAGGGAGGGACGAGAGCAGAGCCGAGAGGAGGCTTGAGGAAGCCGCTCCTTGATCACGCCCCGCAGCGTCTCAGGCCCTCGCTTGCGAGGCAGCACAAAATTCCTGCAATTTCTCCTTTTTCGGGTTTGGTGTAGTGACTTTCCCTCACCTGTGTTCGGAGAAGGGAGAAGTCAAAGCTCTCCCTCGCAGCCGCAGTCGCACAGCGTGGGACACGCTCGATAGCCCCGCGGCTCTTGGTGCTCGGGCCGTCCCGCAGCCGGGGCTCAGGGCGGTCTGTGCGGTTATGCCAATGATACTAACTCATTTTATGTTGAAACCCATGTCATCACCAATTTGTGTTGGAAACAAGTATAAGTGCTTTCTGGAATTATCCCTTGTTGGTCTTCTCATGTATATATTTGAGTTATATTACTACGAAGAACCTAGTAATGCTGGAGGTACCTCAGACAAGTGTTTCATATACTTTAGACTAAACTCTCATCAGTCTAAACTATTTTAAAATGGAAGCAAAATGTGTAAAACTATGGGAGTTTTGAATTTGAAGTAGGTCTTATTTTAACCTTCAGAAAAGAACTGATGATCCATGTGTAAATCGAGACAACTTGGCCTAACCAGCTGTCATGTCTAGCATGTGGCTTTTGCTTAATGCCTGTCGTCATAGGGGCATTTTTGTGTCAACTGAAGTTAATTAAACAGGTAATTTTGTGGTGTTAATTTTGAACAACACAATGTTCAAAGTTGAATTAGACTTCTGCAGATTCTATATCTGAGATGTCCACAAATGTGGTGTGGTGTGGTGAGTTGTAGTATGGCTCTTGTGCAAATGTGTTTTTGAGGAATATACTGGATTTGGCCCTCACCTACACCTTCGGTGCCTAACAGCAGTTTGCAACTCGCTGCTAAATTACGGAGCATGAACTCTAAAAAACACTTTGAAAAGTTTAAAAGTACACCATCCAATTACATAGCCACTGTATATTTGTTCTTATGCTAAAGATGTAGCAACATATTTTAGATTATTCTGCACTACAATTAAATTATAAATTTAATTGTAGTGCATCTCTTCTGAAATGTACTTTAATTTACCTAGTGTTCACTGTTCAGCATTTAATTTTGTGGAAAGTATTCAGTAATTTGAAAGAAAAGTATGAGTAAGGTTTTGTTGTTTTTTTAAATATATATGTAATTTTGCAATAGGAATTACTGTTCCTTTTAAGAGACTAGTAATGTTACTTGACTTCTAATTAGCTTTTGAAGTAGCTGCTTTTGTAGATAGCAGGAAATATTTGGTATTTTGCCAAGACTGAAAATGCAGAGAGGCTTTATCATAAGTACTCTGAATGATGGAGCTGTGAGATTTGATATTTAAAACAATTCCCTTGTACAGAAGTCCATAAACTGTCCCATAAAAGTAACTACATAATAGGAATTGAAGCTCTTTAACACTATTCAAATGTATCTGTTAATAATTCCTGTTTCAGATATACAATGAAAAAGAGCTGCTCCAAGGAAAACTGGATCTCCTTAGTGATACCAACATGGTGGATTTTGCTATGGATGTGTACAAAAATCTTTATTCCGATGAAATTCCTCATGGTAAGCTGCTCATTTAGATGTAAAGGTTGCTTTGCAACCTTTTTATCTAAAATAATAAAAAAACAGCGGTAATTGCTTGTTGCATTCGAAAACTAGAGTACTGTTTAACTTAGGCTTTAGCAGAAGGATGTGCAATACTGAGACAAAATAGAATGCCCTAATCCTGGAAAGTTTGGGTTTGTTGGTCTGTCTGGAACTTAAACTTTGAGCAACCTCTTTAAGTATTTCAATGCTGATTTGGTAGTTTCAAGCACTTTAACGGTGTAGCCTAATGGAGTTGCACTAGCTTTTCATCTGTGAAATTAAACACTTGCACAATGATTTAGTGTCATTTGGTGAATTTTTATTGAAAGGATCCAGTATGTGTTTTCCTCAGTTTTGTCAGTATAAAAATTGCAGCTTCTCTAGAAAAAAATAAATTTAAGATTATAATGAATGTGATCTCTTACTGTCTTGTCCATTATTTTGGTAACTTTCCTGTTTATTATTTAAATTTCTCTCATCTTGAGGAACATTTGGGAATGGGGAGAAAATTAGATTGTCTAGCCTTTGTGTAATTTCCATCCTTCATGGGTGTTTTGCTTTTAAGAGCTTTTTTCCAGTTGTTTTTTTTAATTGGTTGGGTGTTTCATTTTGTTTGTTTTTTCCTGATCTAGTCTTGCAATATCCACTGTCTTCCTATTTCTCCATCTTTTTTTTTGTGTTGGGGAATTCCTCACCTTTTTCTTGGCTTCTGGGACTACAGTCTATTTTGCCTGCATCTTAGGAGGAAGAAACTTGAGTGCTGTTGCCTTCTTCCTCTGGGTCTTGCTCTTTTCAGGCTCTTGAAACTGCAGAGATGACCACTTGCCTCTTTGGAAGAAGAGAATTGATAGGCTTATGGACGTTGCAGTCAATGTTTTGACCAAGTGCTAGCATTAGGTGTTGTTATGGGCACGTGTACCCTGATACATGGCACTTGTAATGTGGAATTAGAACCAGAGGGTTTCACTTCTGTAGTCTAAGAAATAGTTGTAATAATAGCTGCACCTTTCGGTTACTTAACAGCTCTACTGATTAAAAAAAGTCAGGCTGTCTCAAAGCTGAATAGGTATTCTTCTTCCTTTCCCTGCTTCAGCCTTTTTAAACTGTTGAATATTACTGTTATCAGTAGTAAATAAGGAATAAGAAGTAAAAAACACAAGAAATAGCAATTCTAGCAGACTTCCACACAAAGTAACTACTCAAAACGTCTTCAGAATTCTGATTATAGCCAGTTACTTAAGCAGATTACCTTAGAGTATAACTTCATAAGGTCACAGCTGCAAGAAAGGTGAATGAATTTGCTCCCTTGGAGAGCTCTGTCTTCATTAAAGACCAGAAATTTTCACACTTGTTTGAAAAGAGTATAAGAAAAACATTATGTCTCTTAAGATTTTACATCATCCGTTTGGCAGGGTTTTGGTTTTCTTTTTCTTTTTTTTTTTTTGTCTAATGACTTACCATTGTTTGACTTGTGGCTTTTTTTCAATTAACATAAGCAGAGCTAGTTCTTTCACACAGAGCCTGTTGTTCAGGGTGCTTGCTTGCACAGCTTCCTATGCAAAGGCCTTAATTTACTCCTGAGATCTTTCTGGTCTATGTCATCTTCTTGTATCAGTGCTTATCAGGATGCGTGTATGGACAGGTGGTTCTTGTGGAATCACTGGCGTCATTAGAAGTTTACACTATTCTTTTTTTAAGACTTCACTGTTTAAAGTACTCAAAACTAAGTTCACTTCCACAGTTATACTTAGAAATGTCCCTGCACAATTTATAGTTGCTTTTGTCTTGTCTTCCATGAGATCAACTTACAATTACACATCCAGGAGATGTCGCAGGAAAACATTTTCGTATTCTTAGTAAGTCAACTGAATGTATTTTCTTTCATCTGTTTCCCCTTCCTCTTTTATAATCTCAAGAGTCAACTGAAGTTGGAGATAATTTCTCCTTATTGGAACACTTCCTGTCAGGCAAGTTGTTCTTGTATTTAAGTTGGGTCACCTTTATGGTGTTGGCACCTTGGATGTCCTGTTTAAATATCTGTGTATTCAAATCATGACTGAAATGTCGGCTCTGTTCACTGTGGCATTGAATGTTCTGGTGTGTGGCTCACTTTCAGTTTCCTGCCTTTACCTCCTGGGATTTAGTCTTGGCTTCTCTGATCCCATATGTTACTTGGGTCACATAGCCAATGTCAGGGTGATTTTTCCTTTTTTTTTCTTTTAAACATACACACTTCTCTGAGTTTTGTTTAAGTCTTCATTTTATTGCATTGCTAGCACTTGGTGAGGAATTTGGAGACGGTCTGAAATAATTACCCTGAAGCTCTTAGTTGAATTTCCTATCAATTTTTCATAAAGGGCTTAAATGTTTCTGTTAAGCACAGTGTTCAAAATCATAATTTTGCAGGTTGAGCTGCTTGATGTTTTTCCTGTCAGTTTTTAGTTAAGTATGCTCTAAATGTTCTTTCAGAACCTGATCATCAGTCAGAAGGAAATCAATGTTCATGGTATCATTGGACTGTTTACTTTTTTCCAAGTTTATTTGGAATAAGTGAACTTAGTTAAATGTTGTTTGTCCCTTAGTGGAAGCTTGAAGATACCTAATACAGGCTGTGCTCCAGCTGTACTTGCTCTCTGGTGGCCTCCATACAGGAGGAAGAGAACCAAATGTTGAAGTTTTTACTGAGTTACAGAATTGTTAGAGCTGGGTTTCCGACTTGACTGAGAGGACAAGTGAGGTAGGAACTGGGAAGATGTGTTCAAGTGTCAGCACCATGTAATTACAGGTTGGTTCATGTGAAAACTTGAAGCCTTATATTAAAGTCTTGTCATTCATGTGTTCAGCTTTGCGTGAGAAAAGAACAACTGTTGTTGCACAGCTGAAGCAGCTTCAAGCTGAAACGGAACCTATTGTCAAGATGTTTGAGGATCCAGAGACAACGAGGCAAATGCAGTCCACGAGGTAATTTCTAACATACTTTGTCAGGATGACTTGTTGGTAACTCTCAAGTGTTGCTGCTAGAAATGCTTTTTGTGGAGTGACTGCAAGAAAGACATTTTTATTTCCAGACAGTATTTAAGTAGTGCTTGTGGTCAGGTAATTGAAATTGCTGGACAGTTTGCTCTTTTCAGTGCTTTTACCTGTTGTGCAAAAGACATCTATTGTTTTTAGTGTTTGTGGATCAACTTGGGACAAGTGATGGTCTTTATCCAGTGCAGTCCAATCACAGGCGCTTTTTTGTTTGGCTGTAATTGTATAGGGTTTTTTGAGGGAAAATATGGGCTAAAACAGTTCAGATTCTCTTTTCTGCCTTCCAGAAAAGATTGTGAAGTGTCATATTAGTCTGGGAGACTTTGTGGATGGGCATCCTTTCAGCCTCAGAGCTCGTATTTCTTTAAGGTGTTCTGTCCTTTTCCTGCTTATTTGCTCCACCCCCAAACTGTTCCAACTTGTTGGTGTAAGGAAGTACTCATAATAGTCTTTTTAAGATGCATCCAATTTCTTTTAAATTTTCTTATGGGAGTAATTAAAGTAGAATGAGTTTGTATGCACATTGTATTCAAGGTCTATCACAGTTTCACCATGGTTAAGCTTGAATTGGGCTCTGTAGGAAAGAATTGAGCTGTAGTCATGGAGGACTAACTGCACTTTCAGCAGAGAGTTGGGCAGGTATTTGCTTGGCCTAAATTACTGCTTGTTTCCTTTACATAGGAAACATTGTTATTGTTGATGTAAATGTGTCTGACAAACCAGAATATTAATTTGATCCTTTCTTCCGCCTTACCTGCCCTAAAATTTTAAGTAGAGCATACTGTGTCAAACAAAGAATCTATGGCTCAACTGGAATTTGAAGGTGAAGCCTGTAGTTGGGTTTATCTCTGGCAAGCTTTATACACCCACTGATACAGAACGCTGTAACATTACTTCTGGAATTTCTTTCAAAAGTATTGAATGTACAAACTCTTCTTTCTAGTCTGTGGAAATATTCTCTATGAATATGCATTTGTTTGGGAGTAAACCCTCTGAAAAATATGGGTTCCTCAAGGGAGAGGAGCTTGATTAGAATTTACTCTGTTTCAAATACACATTATCATCCTTTTTTGCTTGCCTCTGTTGTTTTTTCCATTCTTCACATTGTTTTCAGAATTTATTATAGATTTTTAGATCTTGGTCAGTGCAGAAATGGTGAGGTGCTGTGTATTATGTCTCAATGCACACATGAAACAAGATGTCAATAGGAATCATGAAATCTGTTAGCTTTGCAGTATGTCAGGAGAAGTTTATTTTCTATCCTGATATCACCAGAATGTACTTAAGCTTTTGCTGTAAAAATGTTGTTAACTAAGTAAGTTGCCTTTGTATCTGATTTCAGAATTGTTGTTTATGTCAGATAATTACCTAAAGAAATTGCTTTTGTTTATGACTTGTGATTATGCAAAGCCAGGAGTCACTTGCTTTTGGAGGTATAGCTTTGAAAGTCCCAGTTACTATGGCACTTGAGCCTGTCTTAAAGAAAAGTCTTCCTTCACAATCATTCAAATCTGATTGAACATACAGAGTTCTTGTCCAATTATTGTTTTGCCTTTTGCCAATTTTTTTAAATAAAACTGGTCTAGAAAAATGTTACTAAAATGCTAACATTTTGTGCGGAATATGCTGTTACTTGACTTGATTCACAGAAGTTGGTCAATAGTATGTACTTCAAATTGGAAATGCCTTGTTTGGGAGCAGTCATTAAATGCATGGAGTATAACTTGCCTAATGCTATAGAATATTAGCCCTACTACTCATATTCAGCAAGTTTTGTTTTAGAGCTGGTATGTGATTTGTGTGTGTAAACTGTCTGGAAATTCCACAGCTCAGAAGTTCTGGTTTTGATTATTAGCTTGGCAGTAGTTCTAATCCACATTATTGGGGTTAGATAGTAATGGGTAAAATTGGGCTAAAATACGTCCATCTGTCTAGGCCCAAGTAAAGTACTGTAGATAGTAGAAAGAAGTTTTGATCCTTTTGGAAATTTCTGCTGGGGATTTTGTATCTGTACTGAATTCAGATAGCTGCATATTATCAGGACTTCAGATCATGACTTTTGATCTATGATGGCACTGTTCAGAATATCCAAGTCTGGGAAATAATGTGTAAAGGAGATTTTTCAGGAAGAACTTCTTTCAGGAATAAGCCAAAACATTTCACTTCTCTAAGCAACTGTTGGATGTTGACTTTAAAATTACAGAGCCATAGTCAGTGTTCCTCATCCTTAAACTATGTTTTACTGGAACAAATCTGTGAGATTATTTAATTGCTTTCAGAGGTATGACTGAGGATTGTCATTCTTGGCTCACTTGGCAATTTGCCATTTCCCTGTAGAATCTTGTACTAAAAGTTCTAATTAAATAGACTCACATTTTTGCAGTCAGTGGATTTCAGAGTAAATGGGAGAATACTCCGTGCATATAGTTTTTACTGTATCTTTGTCCCAGGGAATTTACAGCTTGCCTCTGGGAGGCTTAAACTTCTCTTTGATCTAGATAATACTGCTTGTTCTTTTACTATTAATGTTAAATAAAAAATAGTCTTCAGAGATGTGATCACATGATCATAGATGTTTAGAACTTACTAGTATGACTATATTTTTAGGGTTCTGTGTTCTGCTGTTAATCTCTGTGATAGAGGTATTCTTGACCCACTGTCTCAGTGCTAACAGTAGGATAAGTTTCCGTTCTGCTTCTATTTACTGTAGGCTGGGCCATGTTTTCCCCTCTCCTCTTAAACTCAAGGTTGTCTAGAGTAACTGCTCTAAGTTGGAACATGAGAGTGGGAAGAGCTCTAATTCAGAATTTAACTTGCATACTGAAAGCTGAGAATGCTGTCAAATTTAAAACAACTGTCCACTCTTTCATAACTGTAGTTATTGTTGCAGGTGGCATTCATTATTTGAAAGTAGAATAATTTTAAGATTTTGAAACTTCATGACACAGTAATAGATGACTCTGCAGCTACTTTTGAACAAAAAAAGGGGGAATGTTACTTTAAATTCATGCTCAGTTTTTTGTTTTACCTTTAAAATTGGGTTGCACTTTGTAGTGTTGCAAGGTGGCTATCAATTTATTTTGTCAAAACATCACTTTCTATCCTTTTATTATAGAGATGGTCGGATGCTGTTTGACTATTTAGCTGAGAAGCATGGGGTAAGTGTTGTAGCTGCTGCAGTTCAGTTCTGAGTATGTCCACCCAACCTCCCTCACAGCATTTTGACCAACTGTAGCCTAGCATTTTGTCCTGTCCCCTGTCAAAGCAATTAGAATTCCCAATACTAACATATTTAAGCCTTTGAACTTCTAATTTTTATACAAACAAAAAAAAATCTGAAACTTAATGCTAGCTGCACCTGTGTAACTTAGGTGGGCTTTACTTTGTAACGCAGGATTTTACCTTTTTCCAGTATTGGTATAATCTTTCATTCCATGACATGGATTGAGAGTATAATAGTTTTCTATTGTCTTTTCCTATGTACAATGTCTTTTGAAAAGCTACAGATTTCAAATCCTACTCTACTATTAAAATTGCCTTGTGACAACATGATTTTTTTCCTAGTTAATAAAAACTTATTGTATTCCTTTTCAGTTTAGGCAGGAGTACCTAGATACACTCTACAGATATGCAAAATTCCAGTATGAGTGTGGTAACTACTCAGGAGCTGCAGAATATCTCTACTTCTTTAGAGTTCTGGTAAGTTTTATTGGTTGTTGATTTGGAGTTTAGTTTTTTGATTTGTTAATTTGGTGTTATTTTCAATGAAATATTTAAACCAGTAAATTGTCTATATTCATTCTTAGAATATAATACTTTATAGCCTTTTGAGGCAATTACTGTATGCCAAAGTTTTACAGTAATTGTTAATAATCATTACTATTGTTCAGCAATTCCGTTATTTTCAAGTAGAACTCGGAATTGTTCTTTGAATTTGTCGGTCTTGTAACATTTAATTATAGAATACAGTGAAATGAATACTAGTTTTTATGAGTCCTTGATTTTGTGCACAGATGTAGTCAACAGCAGTGAAAAGTTTGCAGGTGGATTGAATATAATTGGTGGTAATGATGAACTGACAGCTTCTTATCTGAACTCACACCTGTCCTCTGTTGAATTTTGTGATGGTTTTAAGAGTATAAGTCATCTCACTATGAAATGCAGACAGCTCAGATGATAAAAGTAGGAGATCCGTTGTCTCTGAAGCAACTCTTTTCATCTTGTTGTAATTCATATAATTTATTAGTGGTGGGAATGAATTTTGAGAATAAAGTTTTGATGTCTTGTAAGAATCTCAGCATAGTAAATTTATTATTGGTGGTCAGTGAATCTGCTGCTTTACTAACAAATGGAAATTTAAGGTAACTGCTTGAAAATCCAGATAATGTAGCTGCAGTACCTAAAAGGAGTTATTGTGAACAGCTACCTCTAATTAAGTGATTTGGAACCAGCATAGAGCATGTGAACCTTCTCAACTAAGTATCTGCTAAACTGGCACCTTGGTTGCCTAGAAGATGCAATGTAAGTCAGTATCTCTTGGATTTATGCAATGATTGCCGAAAACATGTAGTGGTTTATACCTTGATGCTTTTTTCCTGCTAATCTATATTCGTATCTAAAAGTAATTTTAACTCTCTGAAATACTGCTAGAGTGAACCACAATAATTTCTGTAATTGACTGTAATTAAAGAAGATAAAATTGGAAAATGTGTCTTTAATCAGAAGAATAGGGTTTGAAGTAGGAATGAGTTGAATTATTAGTCTAAATTTTGATGCTGAAGCTGACTTTCAGTGTTATGGGTTCTTTTTATGTGCCAAGAGGGGAAATGGAAGTTACATATGTATGTTTACATATGTGTGTGGCAACTGTCTTTAATTCTTCATGCCATTTTTCTGGGCATAGCATTATATTCTTGTATGTCCAGTAACTTCAAAAAACAAAGCACTGGTTTTGTGCTGGTAATAGCTTAGTATGGGGCTTTTTTTACTAATTCTGATAGGAGAACATTTGTTTAAAAGCTCTGTGTGATGAAACATAGTCTGTGAAAGGACTATTGTAACCAGTCTGAGTGCGGTGAATGACATAGTGCGACTGATTCCTGTGTAAAACTAACACAGCTTCACCTTAGGACTACCCTTCCAGGAAGCAGGTTCACTGTTGCAAAGTTGCAGTTCCACTGGACATTTCTGTAACAAGTATACTTCTGGGCAAGGCATTAGCAGGAAGTTTGGAATGCTAGCTTTTTGAAGGTGGTTACCTACCTTGGTAGGTAGGTGGTTACCTAGGAGTTCTTTAGGAATCTGCCTTGTAATAACGTTGTTTTACTAGTTTAGAAGCATTTTTGTATGGAGAAACAAAAAGGGAAAACCCAAAATAAATTTGGAACCAGTGTGTATCATCTGGTGCTCTGCCATTTTTTATATTTTTTTTAACTTAAACTGCAGCAGCATGCATCTTTTTTTGCTTTGGCAGGATTTCCTAGTTTCTGCTTAAGAAACTTTACTACTGTTGTTTTTTTTTGTGCCTAAGCTGTTTTTCTGAAAAAAAATTGGAGAGTTAGCAAAATTGATATCTTTTAAATTAAAAATACTGCCAGAAAATACCTTTTGTAATTTTAGAAGAAAAAAATGTTTTTCTTAAAAAATACTAAGAGTGTGATTTTGTTGCCATTGTTGAAAATAGGTTCCAGCAACAGACAGAAATGCTTTGAGTTCTCTTTGGGGAAAACTGGCATCTGAAATCCTGATGCAGAATTGGGATGCAGCCATGGAAGATCTCACAAGACTAAAGGAGACAATAGATAATAATGTAAGTAAAATCTTGGACATCTTAGCAAGGTGAGAGGTTAGAGGTCCTAGTACTCAAGTTTTACTATAAATCACTTGCAGTCTTGTTTAGGAGTAGGTTATCACCTTTTCACTTGGTAGTGGGAGGGTCAAAGAAATGTTTCATGAAGAAATGAAACATTTTTTCAAGTTGCTTGCCTCTTAACACCTTAGGTTCTCGTCTGTATTTTCAAATATATTTCCAATAAAGAAAAAATCTTAAGGTTTGAGGGCAAGGTATCATTGTGTGAAATTGCTGCTTAAATTTCAGGTGCTTGTACTATTCATTTTCTGTAAAGAATAAAATGCATGTAAATAAACCATGTCATTATCTCATGAAGACAGTGCTTTTGACAGTTTGGAAACTGTTTCCAGCTAATTCAGCTTTCTTGACAAAGCTCTGAGTTCAGATGGGCACCAAGAATTTAAGGGGAGAGTGGGGCTGCAGTACTAATTCAGAGCAACTGATGGGATTAGGGACCTCTCAGTCTTCCTCTTTGCTTGTGGAGCTTCACTGGCCATATCAGAGATGTGAAAGTTTCACTCTCCTGAACCGGTCTTGAAAAACCAGAGTTTTTTTTTCCTGTCCCCCAGTCTTTCTTTGTTTATGTGGCAGATGTTAGTGTTAACAAATTTTCTTCTGTATTTTTGTTGTCTTTATGATTCTATATGTTTATAATAGACTATTTGACTTGTTCATTAAACTTCCAAGATTTTTTTAGGATAGAATCAGAGCAGTTTATTGTCATGCACTTTGGAGTGAGGATTACTTGCTAGGTCAGTTCATTCTTAGTGTGTTGCTTTTCAGTCTGAAGTGCTGTTGAAATTTGGTGCTAATACAGGTACTTGGAGCTGAACCCTTTGTTTGTCCATTATCAGCAGGTTTAAATAAAGATAGTTACTTTTTTTTTAGCTGAAAGTGATTATAGAGTTTCATCACTGTCCGAGGGTCTATGGCAAAAAAAGATAGATCTTGGGAAGATTTAGAAAGGAAGTAAAACAGAAAAGGTGAAGAAGCCAAATAGTTACTCAGATCACATCTGAAGCGGTAATACAAGGAACAAAATTCAGAATTAAGAAGGGAAGTAAATTAGGTTAGTATGGTGGTCTTGGAGAGCTGAAATCTCTGCTCTTGCCATTAAAAAAGGGCAAATTTCAGTAAACAGTTTGGAATATAATACTGAAAAATTTATCTTGCTTATAACTTTCAGTAGGTTTATCATTGAGATGACAAAAAAGCTGGAGGCCAAACTCAGCCTGAGAGTGATAGCAGTTACAAAGAGCTGATGCAAAATCACAAAATTTTGAGCAATTACAGGTTTCAATGGATTAGTATTCAAGCAAACTTCGTGTTGTGTTTGACTTGAATCAATGTTACGTTTTCTCTTAGTCTGTCAGCTCTCCACTGCAGTCTCTTCAGCAAAGAACATGGCTCATCCACTGGTCTCTGTTCGTGTTTTTTAATCATCCTAAAGGGAGAGACAACATCATTGACCTTTTTCTCTATCAGCCACAGTAAGTTGTGTTGTACTCTATGGGGGTCTTTAAATCAACTTGAAGTCAAATTAAGAATATGCAGGCTTGCTGAGCTTAGGGCTGCTAGGGTGAAGATATTGTTCTATTCTGATTTTGTAAAGCTACTTAAAAAGATTCTTGAGGGAAATCCCAGCCTAAAAATGAGAATTTAAACACTGTATCTGTGAGAGAATTGACTTATACATAGATGTAGCAGTCTTTGTTGCTTTCCTTTGGATGCTCTCTGATAGCTTGATACCTTTTTTTATGTTGTGGCACCCAAAACTGCACCCAGTACCACGGTGAGGCTGCTCCTAGAGCAGAGAGGGACAATCCCCTCACTTCCCCAGCTGGTGATTCTGTGCCTGATGTCCACCAAGACACAGCCGGCCCTCCTGCCTTCCAGGACACACTGTGACTCTCATTCAGCTTGTTATTGACCAGGAGCCCCAGATCCATTTCTGCTCTCCAGCCTCTCATTCCCCAGTCTGTACACAGATCCAGTGTTACCCTGTTCCAGATGCAGGATATGACACTTGCCCTGGTTATACTTAATACAGTTGGTGATTGTCCCGCCCCCTCTGATTTCTTTGTCAGAATCGCTCTCCAGGGCCTCTCTGCCTTTGAGGAGTCAACAGCTCCTCCCATTTTAGTGTCATCAGCAAAGTTCAGTATACCTTGTAGTTATGAATTTTATCTGTTTTTTCTTTCTAGGTATCTCAATGCAATTCAGACAATGTGCCCACATATCCTCAGATATTTGACTACTGCAGTCATAACAAATAAGGATGTTCGTAAACGTAGGCAAGTGCTGAAAGATTTAGTCAAGGTTATTCAGCAGGTAAGGACTGCAGTATCTGATATTTTTTGCCCCTTTTTAAAGGAGACTTCATGATACCTTTCTTCTAGTAATATACCTAGGTTAGGATTTGAGGTATTTTGGTACTTGTTTTTTGTCAATGAAAATGTTAATGCCTATCAGTCAGTGGGATGGTGGAATAATTTTTTTCTCCTTTCATATACGTGAGCAATGTATCTACACATACATGCAGCAGAGTATGCACGCAATTCTTACTTTCTGGGTGATTAAATGCCAAAAATTCAGTGAGATGTGAAATGACTTTAGATGTAATTCTTCTTTTTCAACTATCTCTACAAGAAATTGTTGTATGAATAAGGGTTCTTTCTTACATTTCAAAACCACTGAATTGTGTGTTGATTTGAGTTCACGTGCGTTCTCTTGAAAATGGTTCTGTTGTCAGAGTTATATGAGGATGGAGATACAGAGAAGAACAATAAAAGAGTTGCTTGGTAGCAATCAGCAGGGTTATGGCCCAGATTTTTATCTGAAATCAACGTGCCAGTTGTGTATAAACCAATGCACTTCAAACACTTGATAATAATGTGAATAATAAACATATCTGTGTGTATATATATAAATGTGACAGCACAGTTCATACAGGCTAGCAATCTCCCTTTGCAAAGCACAGTCAATGCAAAGATCAAATTTTAGTGACAACTTAATCTGTTTTTAAGCATTATTGTCCACAAAAAGCATAAGAAGTAATGAGTCAGTGTTGAGTGTTATGACTCATCTTTTGTCTAAAATTTGATTGTAACATTGAGCTTCTAATATAATATGAATTTCTAATACTTTTTCTACAACTTCTCGTGTTTGTTTAATCTTGCAGGCCATTAAGGTATTCCTTTTGAAGAATACCAACTTGGGCTTTGGTTTTGAAATCGCCTATCAGATTTCTTTGTATTCTTCTACTCTGTATGATTCATGATATTAAATGATGATGTGGTAGAGGTTTTATAGACTTGAACTAACTTACGTGGTATTGCTCTAGTAGCAGTAAAAGATTGTTTATATTTGTAACATCTTTGCAAATGTTGAACTTCGTAAGCAGTTTGTTTATTGAATTTAAAAGATGCTTGTTCTAAGACTGTTTTGCAAATAATGGTTAACAGATACAATTCTCATGTGAAAAAACATGTATAAAACTGAATTTTTAAACCTAAATAATGATATTGTAAATTCAGTTCTATAGGAAAGGAAAAAATAACTTTGATTCATAAAGAAAAATATCTCTTAGGAATTCCCTTAATCTGTTGATCTTTCTGTATGCTAAAGCAGATATTGATAGATACTGATTTGAGCTGTCATACTGTCATAAAATATGCATTAGAAACACTTATGGGGATGTTTGTTACATTTGAATATACACAATTGTATATAGATGTAGTGTTGTCTCCGCCTGGTAATTGAAAAAGTTGAGTAACTTCTGTAATGCTGAAATAAATTGAAGTAGTTTGATAGAAAGTAGCAGTTAGCTATGTTGTCCATGAAAATCAAGTAATCATTCAGTTTAAAGTATGAAGGATTTGGTCTTGGAGTCATTTTTGAAATCAGAATTTAGGAAGACTATTCTGTCATATTTTATGAAATTTGGAGGTTTGATATGGAGACAGCTGTAGTCCCTTGACACTTTACTAACTCAAAGATTGCAGCATTAAATGCTGAATGTGAAACTGTACCTCTGGTTGTTTAACTACTATTGGGAGGAAGCACATTTATGTAGCTTTTATAACAGGAATTGGGAAGTTCAGCTTTTTTTAAAGGTGATATATGGACTTGTTTCCACTATTAATGTTTTTTGAGACTATAAGGAATACTTGATCAACCACATGGCCTTGATTTCTAATATTGTTCATAAATTTTTTTTTTGACAGGAGTCTTACACGTACAGGGACCCTATCACAGAGTTTGTGGAATGCTTGTATGTTAACTTTGATTTTGATGGAGCTCAGAAGAAGCTGAGAGAGTGTGAAACAGTAAGACTTAAAATATTTATGAGACTCATTTTCCTTTAAGTAAAGACCTCTAAAATTCACAGTGGACAGCTGATTTATTTGAAGTGGTATTTGATTCCATTGCCAGTGTTTTCTGATAAACTTTAATTCATGATTGGGTGGTGTTGGGTTTTTTGACAACTCATTTTGTAACACTTAAACATGACTTACTGTTAAGGATATAGCTTTAATGTTAGACTAATGTTATATTTAAGTTCTAGAAGAAGAAGCAAATAGGTAATCATGCATTTGGCTGAGCTTCAGGTTTTCCATTAAAGTTTGAGACATGCTTGAGGAAAAGCTCAGATTTGCCTTTTGTTGTGAAAGATGAGTGGGGAGTCAAATTTTGTGTTAAAAGGATCTTCAGTAGTTAGGATAGGACAGCAGTAGAGTTGATCTTCAGTAGAGTTATGATCTTATTCTCTTCTTGAGTCAGACCTCAGTGATCATGTTAGCATGCAATTTAAATTTAGTAAGATGCTGAACAATGAAACAACAAAAAGTATTGCTAATCATTAGCTTTTTCTCCACATCTTTGAACATAGCAATAATGGTTTTGGGTATACTGTGGGTTGCTCTTAGCTATTGGCAGAGTCTGCCAGTCAATTTCTACTCACACGTTTGCTTTCACGTTCCTTTTCTGCTTGCACTTGCAGGTGCTTGTGAATGATTTCTTCTTAGTGGCGTGCCTTGAGGACTTCATTGAGAATGCCCGTCTCTTCATATTTGAGACTTTCTGCCGCATCCATCAGTGCATCAGCATTGGGTAAGAGAACGTCTTCATTCCTCAGTTCAGACAATCACTCATGGAGGGCAGTTTGACAAACAGTGTAAACTTCAGGAAGTAGTCAGTTGTCAGATGAAATCCTAACTGAAATCTCATTTGGATAGTATTCTTTATAGTTTTATACCTCTGATGTGATGTACTTGAATTAGTTATTTTTCAGAGTTTAATTATTGTGTTTAACTTCCAAACAACCTCTCTACCACCCCTAGTCCCCCAAACAAGCAGTACTTTCAAGTTAAAACTGCTATGGTTTTAAGTAGGATCTCTACTGGTTTAATGGGAGCTTTCATACCCAATGTCACCAAACTCCTGGTGACTTCGTTTGGATCTCAGCTCCACATGTTGAGGTAGTGTGTTAATATTAAGTAAATACAAATTGCAAATACAGTAATTGCTTAAATTGATTTTTATTTAGCAGATACAGACACCCATGTCTGTCTTATAAGAATGTTCTTTGAAATTTATTAAATCATATTGCTTTTTTCATTAATTACCTAGAAAACCGTGGATCTTATTCCCTGTGGCACAAAGTGATTCAGCTGTTGTAAGAACTGTTACTAGCAAATATGTCTGTTCTTTATTCAGGTTTATTTTATAAATGCAGACTTTTCAAATGAATCAGCTCTGATGCCTCTTGTATATAAAAAATAAACTAAATTGAAAGATGTTATGTATGCTTGAGATTCTCTTTTCACTTAGCCTTTGCCCACATTTCCCATATTTCCACGTCCCTTAAATTAAAAAGGAAAAAAGTGAAGTGAAAAACTCTGAATGCTATAAAAATCTCACTGATAGAGAGCAGTGCAGAGATCCTTGAGACAGCAAAAATGAAGGCTGTTGAGTTGATCAAGTTCAAGTGCATCTTGTTACTAGCTTGTATCCAGAGCAAATGCGTGCATTTGTCCTCTGAGGAAAGGATCTAATACTGCCTGATCTCAAAGGAGAGGATTTGAGAAGAAATTGTGTTAATATTGCAAACTTCTTGAAAGAATTGCTTTTTTTTATGGATAGGTGTAGTTGGAAAAAGGACTGATTCTTACTACTTTTAATCTTTAGTCACTGGGTGAAATGTTTGTCTTGATTGCCTTTGGCAAATATTTTTTTTAGTCCTTTGTATCAGCCTAAAATCATCAATGGCTTTGATGTAAAGGGGAAACTGGATTTGAGCATTGTAGTCAGCTGTGGTGTGTTGGGTTTAAGCATATAGTCCTTAGAGTAAATGGAACTACATGCTTTAAGCAGACCTTTTCTATACTTAATTCTCATTTTTATAAGAGGGCTAATGCTTTGTCTAAAATCATTTTAAGCAGAGTACTGCACACTTAGACATAAAGGGGTTTGAACAAGTATTTGAAAAAAAAAACCCAACCCATAAATATTGTTCTCTTAAGGATGAGTTTCTGGGGAATATAAAGCCCAATAGTGTCTTGCTCTTTCTTACAAATTCTTTTTAGTGATATGAATACTGCATGTATTCAAGCAGAAGTTTTCAATGACACTAGATGTTTGTTTAAGCTTTTTTAACTAGAGACTAGATGTCTTTCTAAGAAGTCTCCTCTTACCTGACTCCAGTCAATGAGCAAAGACTCCATAGTGTGTATGTTAAGGATTTTTTAAGTCTTGTATCAAAAGATATCAATAAACTATGGGCAACATACCAATGAGTCAAAAATAGCAAGCTTTATCAAATTTTGTGGTAGGTGATTGCTGTTTATTTAGTGCTTTTTACTTATTTTATAGTTCATTTTTTGTGCTGTGTGTGATATTTCAACTTCAGGTATGATAAAAAATATTGTAGATGGCTGTCCTTGTTATGTGTGAGTGATACCTAAATATAAGTAGCAGTGTCCTTTCTTTATGAGCATTATAGTGTGTTCTGAGGCAAGTGATAGATTTGGAGTTGAGACATTTATCTCAGAATGACATGGATATTCCTACCACATATCCCTAAGTTAATTGCACATGGAGTCAATTGTCAGTAATGAGGTGGTTCTCAGTAGGTAGTGATTTTTTAAGTTTTCCAGATGTGTGCTGGAAAATAATAGTTGTTCAGAGGTGTTACTTCTGTTGTGTTGCTACATATATACTATATGTTTGTTCAAAAAACACTTTTTAGTTTAAAAAAGAAAACACTTCTGAAGCAGCTGAGCTAATAGTAAAATGTAGATATAATAGGAAAAGGTAGAATTATTTCCTAGTAAGAAATGTAAAGTATTTCTTAGTTCCTGGTTTGGAATGTTTCTCTAGAAATGCGTGCCCTCTTCCCCTCCAATTACACGGGGACTTTGTTAAGGAAAAAGGAAAGTGTAGGTGCTATAGATTGGAAGTAATCTAGTTTAATCCTGTGAACCCAATTCTTGCTCTGAGCAGGTCCCACAGCAGTATTCCATTACACTGCTTAGTCAAGAATCCACTAGTAAAGGCTCTGTCTCCATGAATGGGGGTTCAACACTGTAATTCCAAAGTTGGGTTGTTCCCCAGTGTAGTGGCAGTAGCCTTTCTTGTGGTCATCTGGAAGGGAATTTACTTTATCTAAATCATACTAATGTTTCTAAAAGAGAAATGTGAGAATTACACCCACCCCCATGGACTTTCAGTTTAAAATTTCTTTAATTTTAGTTTCAAGCCAAATGCTTAACATCACTGATTAGGAATAATAAAGTCATCATATGGTTTTTTTTCTATTAAAGTATCTCATGTTCTGTCCAGGTGACTGCTAATTCCACAAAAATTTCCATCCCTAATGTCTTCTGCTCTCTTCTGCCTTTACAATTGCTCATTCAAACTCAGATTAAAAGGTCTACTGGAACACTAGCAGCTGGGGCTGGATTTTACTTCCCCTTATTTTGCCAAGTTCAAACACTTGTTACCTACTTGTTGTCTTATTTTGCTTAAATGAGTCACTGTGAATCCAGCATTTTAAATTACTTTGGGTTTTTTTCTATTCACTTCATGTTTATCTGTGGAAAAAAAAATGGAATTTGCTTTTATAGTTGGGAGAAAGGTGAGAGATAAAGACCATATAGGAGAGACAACTGTATAAAGAAGTGTATGTGCAAGTCCAGCTGGGTAGATGAGCTAATTATAAAGTGTTTACTTGATGCAGATACGCCTCAAGAAGAAAATCACTTTTTCAGGTGGAGAAAAATATGTTTAGGCAAGATCCTGTAAAATGGTGAGAAATTGACCTCTTGTGCAAGTCAGTGTAGCCTGCTGGCTTTTTAGTCATGCTCGTAACCCTTACCTCATGTTTGTTACCTTAGTCTGAAAGCTGATGGAAGAATGAGCGTTACAAATGCCCTGCATGAGCCAACTGCCAGCAGGAAGCTAAAGGAGTTAGCTGGAAAGCCACAGGAAACACTATTAGGAGGAATTATTCCTGGACAAGAGTGCTTGTTTAAGAATTTTCCTTTCTCTGTTCTCCCCCCACCTTCCTTCCTTGAAGTTGCAAGAAGTTTTAGCTTAGTGTATCTGTCATATCTTCTATACCAAGCTTTGTCTCATGGGTCTTGTTCCTGAACTTTTCTTGCTAAACATTTTTCTGGACTAGTTAGCCTGTACTTTCTTAACTGCTGATTGCATTTAAAAATTAAAGTAATTCAGATTTAAATGACAATTTTTCCAAGAATGTTTGTGTAGACAGGGTTTAATAGGAACATAGGAAAATTGTGCAGGTCAAGATTTAAAAACAATGTGGTGTAGTTCAGAATAAGTAAGTATATGCTTTGATATGAATGTCTTATTTGCAGTGGGGGTGGGAGGTGTACAGGAGAGCACGTATGAAAGTTTTAAAATCATTTCAGTCAAATGAAAGTAAACTGTCAAATGAAAGTATGCAGTATTTACTGAATACAAACCCTGGAGTGTGCCAAATTTTATGTTGGTTTGACTTGTATTCCATAGTCCCTAGTTACGTTTACCAACAACAGAGAGATTCTATTTCACCATTTAAAAAGTTTGTTATCTTTTAGTATGTTGGCAGATAAGCTGAATATGACTCCTGAAGAGGCAGAAAGATGGATTGTCAATCTAATTCGAAATGCACGATTAGATGCCAAATTGGATTCAAAGCTGGTAAGACTGTACATAGAATCATGAAATGGATTTTGTTAAAGGACCTTAAAGACAGTCTAGTTACACTTCCCCCTCAGGGACACCTCCCACTGTACCAGATTGCTCCTGGCCTCATCCAGCCTGGCCTTGCTGCCTTCCAGGGATGCAAATCTAATGTAAACCTACTCTCAGTTTAAAGCCAGATGGTTCCAAGTGAATTTGTTGAGTTTTACATTAATTTTTTGGTGGGCAGAGAAAAACAACAGAAGTCAAAACTTTCTGTTCCTGGAAAAGCTGTAGTGGATTTCATTTGATTGTGTTTTGCTCTTGTCTGTAAGGTGATCTCTGAAAGTTCTGAAAGCAGAGTATTACATTAAAGGCCCTTGCATCTGAGCAATTGTTAAATTTGTTCTTTCTTTGCTGGGTTTTAGGGCCATGTAGTCATGGGCAACAATGCAGTCTCACCGTATCAACAAGTGATTGAAAAGACCAAAAGCCTGTCTTTTCGTAGTCAAATGTTGGCTATGAACATTGAGAAGAAACTGAATCAGAGTGGTAGATCTGAGGTTGGTATAAATTATATTTTTCTGAATTCTTGCTGTCTTTTTTATGAGTATAATTCTTAACCTGTGCCTTAATTCACCAGATGTTCTACTCCTTGTTCTAATACTAGGAATCACTTTGGAAAAGGCTTATTTTGTCATGGTGAGACTTAGACTGTAATTCTTGCTTTATTTTAGCCTTTCTCTTCATCATTAGATTTTCTGCTGTTGTGTAACTGTTTCTGTCATTTGCTGCTCTACTTCCTTTAAATGGTCTCCTTCACCACCAGGAAAGGGCAGATTATGAAGTGTGATACCTATGAAAGTAGTTGTAATACTTTTTCCAAGTGAGTTGTACTTAAAGTATTGTAAGTGCATATGTGATATTGAAAGAAGAATGAATGGTGCTTAAGACTGGAACATGGAGGAAGAGTTGTGCAAAACCCTAACTGTTAAACCCATTTAGTGAAATTCTAGAGAAGGTAATTAAGTCATTGAAAGGTTTAGGTAGAAACAGTAAAAATGAGAAAGTTGGCAGGATCATCTGGTTTTGTTTCTCTCCACATTACAATATGGGAAGCTCTGTGAAGGAGAGCAGCACTGTAATGGGGATGGCTCTGAGGCCCAGCCATACATCTTCAAAACAAACAAAAAACACCCAGAACAAGCTCCACAGTAGAAGTTTTATTTGGCTTCCTTAGTGCTTGGCTGAAATACTGGTGGAAGTTGGACAAGCAGTGGTGCACTAGCTTATTTTGTTAATGGGAAGTCATATGAAACTTGTGTGCTGTTACTTTCTTTTAAAAATATAGCTGAAAAATTATTCTTAGGTTTGTATTAGGATCTTCTAGAACTTCTTTTTGAAGCTACTAGCTTGGAGGATTCTGGCTGTACAACTTAATTACAGTATGTGTGTCTGGTATATCAACACTTACTTTAATCTTATAGGATATCCTTCATTGTTAACAACATTCCCACTTCATATCTTTATACAGTATTAGAATGGTTTAAATTAAAGTGTTATAAATTTCAGTAAGTATTAGGTAATATAGTAATTTCTTCTAATCTTATTTATTCATTTTTTAGGCACCTAACTGGGCTACTCAAGACTCTGGATTCTATTGAAACACTTCTACAGTGGGGACAAATCTGTTGATTTGACTAAAAAGGACATAAATATGTAATCTTTTTGAGAAACGTACTTATGTGTTAGAACTAATATTATTTGAATAAAATTGGCTACTTTTAACATCTGTGTGTGTTTGATTTGAACAGATTCTTATGATATATAAGAATTTTTAACGTCGTATTATACAGCATTTTGGATCATGTGCAAAATTAGCATGTCAGTTGTGTTAGGTTTGTTTGTACCAAAGAACACTTTTGCTCTCAGGGCAGTCTGAGTTTGGAAGCAGGGATTTATAGATTTTTATTACCTATTGCAAATGGTGCCTTTAAAAAACATTAGAAGTGTGGGTACATAAGAATAGACCATGTGGACCATGTTTGAACATGTGGTCAAGCCAAAATCTTTTTCTGTAATTCCACGTTTTTGTTTGTTAGAGGTGAAGCTTGGAAGAGTGAAGGCATTATCTTTTATGAAACCTAACCTTTTATGCCATTATCTTTTATGAAGCCTAACATAGCCTACATGTAGAATAATTTGAGTAGGCTTCTCATGTTCATGCTACAGAACTTCTCGTGTTTGAAGGCACATTTTTAATCTTGCCCTGTGTTGTAAACTTTGTGGAGTATTTTTGGTTGGGAAGGAGGATTACAAAAGGCCTGATGAGTGAGCTGCATATGGTTTAAAACTTTCATTCTGAAATCTGAAGTTCTTAAGATTAGTAATGCAAACATAAGGGAATAAAAACTCTAGTTCAACTATTTTAATTTGAAGAGGGGTTCTAAGTTTCTGGGGTTTTCAGCTACCTTTTGGACTTCCTTAGCACCTTTGCACTGCAGAATATGCCTTAGGGTCTTTAAGAGAAAATCACAGATCCTTTTTCTGAGTTCTGTCAAATGCAGTGACTGATCACTGAGGTGAGTGTGATGTTGGAAAGGAAGAGGCACTGTCACTGCATACACTTCCATGTTTAAGGTTAGAAGAAACACCAATGACTCACCTTCAGCCTCTTCCAACTGTGTGCCTGTTTCCATTGAACTCATATTCTGGGATTCATCTATGTGTGTAAAGTTGTTTTAGCTTGCTAACACTCCTACTTACTGTCTGGAGTTACATGTTGCCTGGGAAAGGAGAAATAGTTTAGTGATGTTCAGCCTTAAGGCTAAGACCAGTTTTTACTGTTGTGTTCAGCCCTTTCAGTGGGAGGATTCACAACAGGATAAACCTTCAAGCTGCATGGAGATTGGATTATCCCCATGTTTTAATTTGTGTCCATTGTAACTGGTCCTGTTAGATTTAAATGGGAATAACAATGTGTTTAGTTTTATTACCTTGAAGATGATCAGGCACTGGAAGCAGTCACCCAGAAAGGATATGCAATCTCCACCTTTGGATTTATTAAGTACCTCAGCACCCTGATAGACCTAAACCTGCTTTGAGGAGGGGGTTGGACTCTGGCCTTCAAAGGTCCCTTCCTTGGCTGAGCAACTGGAATTTAGGAAGTGGTAGCAATAAGGAGTTAAAGGTAGATTTCTGCTGCTCTACGAACATGGTGCAAGAAAGCTGGTCTACAGCACAAGGATTCACTTGATGTATAGGATTGGTTCCTAGGATGGGGGTGAAGAGTCTGAACCACGGCTGAGATCAACAAGTTGCTTTTGGAGAGCATTTTCCTAAGGCTGAGCATCCTCTGTGCCAAGTTCCTTATTCACCAAGTTTTCTGGAAAGGGATTGACTAACTTGCAATCTGTAGATTCACTCTATATTGCTACAGCCCCAAAACAGTCACTTTAGAACAATCCTTGGCCTTTAGATTGTGTAATAGCCATGTTCCCTCTTAACACAACCGTAGAAGTACAGTTGTGTAATAATTAAAGAATTTTTAAATGAGATAAAATAGGAATGTTTCTTTGTAAACAGCAAGGAAAAAGGGCCTGCATGCAGCTTTTCCTTTGACTGGAAGAATTTACTTAAAAGTACAGATTTAAAATAATCTCATCTCAGGAGTGAGATACTGTGATATCATGCCTTTCTGTTCTTTGTGGTTTTAGACCTTTAATATACCAGCTGTGCAGGCACAGAAAAGGTACATGCAGGTTGTTACACTACTGTAATGCTTGGTAGCTTTGTGTCATGTTAGTTCCATGAAGTTTTTAGGCTGGAGAATTTTGTGTAAATGTGAAAGCCTTAAAACGACAACAGTACCTTCTGTAAAAGTATTGAGCAACAAAATATCTTTGTCATCTCTACACTTCAATTCCTGCACCACCAAGATGCTAGATGGGTCAAAGGCTCTCCCATTAAAGGTTTCAGTCCAGCTCACAAACCCCAACACTTTTGCTACCTTCATATTCAATAAAGAAACACTCATTACTCTTTTATTTGGTCCTTCTTAGGAAGCTCAAAGGGTGAAGTTTATTCGACTTGTGGATGTAAAACTTTGTGTGTTCTGTTTTTTTTTGAGAAGGGTGGTAGGCTAGGAGTTTCTTGATTTTTGCACTGACGGTCATCACTGACAATTTATGTTAGTACACAGGTGGATTTCAGGACAGGATTTCAAAATAATTCATACTGATTTCCAGAAGAGACATTGACTAGTCAGTTTACTAAAATAGAAATCATGTAATGGGTGCAAGATTCAGAGCAAACTAAATTCACTGGTGACATCTCAGGTGGCTGCAATTGCATTGTATGTAATGCTTCCCATTTTCTGAAATTGCAGTTTCAGATGAAAGGAATTTTAGGCAAACGATTTATTTTTAGTACTTCTGTCAGTACCCCTCCTCTCTCCTTGGGAGAAGTTTAGAAAATGTTCTTGTCACTCTTTAAAACAAAAAATGAACAGAAAGGTGCTTGTATACTTGGAGAGTGGTGCATCTGTTCTGAAGCCCACCTGCTGTTACACACTTAGGGTAATGTTTCTAAAAATCATTCTTGTAAATTGTTAGATCTCACCTGGTTTCAATGGCTGAAAGGGAAATGCCTCATTCAAAATACTGCTACGAAAGACTTCAGTTCCAGGTACCTCTTGGTGAAGTAAATCTACTGTGCTTTCAGCAGCCCAGTAAGCATTCNTTTTTTTTTTTTTTTCTGTATGTGCCAGCACTGCTATTCAGAGAGGAAAGCTTGGCTGGACCTAAATCTCCAAGCATAAGCCCTGTTGTGGGCTGTCCTGATGGTGCTGTGACAGCCCTCAGCTCTGCCGGCAGTCACCCGAGGGCTTTTCCCTGTGGCTGAGCTGGGCTTGGCTGGGCTCTCACCGTGGGCATGGAGAATGTGCTGCCTTCCCTGCCTGGGGAATCCAGGACACATTCACAAGTAACTGAGTTAGGATTGAATCACACAGGCATGCGAGAGCAGAAGGGGGAAGGCAAAGGGTGAAGCTGGCCAGAGTGTGAGTTTTTGCAGTAGGTTGAACCTTCTTCAAGTATGACAATTACAGATTCTGTCATAACTTTCCATTGACTCAGCTTTAGCAATCTCATTAGTAGCAATATTTTATAAACATCCAAGAATAGTTGTTCTCTAAATTACATGAAGATAAGGTCTACTTCATGCCTCTTGTTTTGGCTTTGTTTTTACAAAAAAATATTTGTAGTAAGTGCTAAAAGAAGCCTTGGAAAGGGGAGAGGAAGACTGTTTTAAGAGACTTTCCTCTCTTTCCTTTAGTTTTAGGGATGGAGAAGGGATGAAGGATGAAAGATGGAGAAATCTTCTGCTCCAAGGACTCTCTTAAAATGAAGTTTGTTTATTTTTTCAGTAGATTTGTTGAGCAGGTACAATGTTGTATTATCAAGTTTTTCCTCTTATGGAGAAAATAAAGATTGTTGCTTTCTCTTTAAGCAACTGTCACATGTAAACCTGTGATTGTCTGGGGGGGGGTTAAAAGATTTCATCTATCCTATTCAGAGGTGTTGCCATGTTTGTAATTATTTCAATAAAATTTTATTAGTTTCAATAAATGTCTTCTCAATTCCCATTGTAGAAATGCTATCAGAAATCAAGCCTGCAAATGCCATTCAAGGATCTTTAATAGAAGGGTTGGGGTAAGGCAACAGTGCTGCTTCTGGTAAAGGGCTCTTTTTATAGCATGGGAGAGTGGAGGAACTGCATGAGGGACTTCTAATCTGCCCTGCAATTGTTTATGTAACCTGTAATATCCAGGAGGGAAGCAAAAGCAGATGACTCTGAGCTGTGCATTAAAATAAAGGCTTTAACTAAACACCTGCAGCTTGGAAAGGTAGACCTATTTTCCAAGTCATGACTAGGTTTTGTAGCCTAAGACTGTTGTGCCAACAGAGAGCACGGACTGCTGGAATTGTGAGTCAGAATGAGGGATAAGCAGACGTAGGAGATCAACAGGAAACACTGAGAGCAAAGAGGAGCTGAAAAGTGGACTTGGCTTTCCTTGATCATTTTGTAACTCAGCAGAGGATTTGGTGTATGAACTATCTTTGTAAATAAACAAGATGGCAACAAGTAGATGCCTTCCTCCTGAGAACAAGTAGGTCCTCCTTAGAACAAGGCTTCTGAGGCCAGGAACTATGGGAGGTTCATGTGAGCTCCCTGCGGCTGGATTCATGAATAGGAGTGTCCTTAGAAAGGATGGCAATGAGCAACAGAAGCCAAATTGTGAAATAAGTTCGTTGCAATGTATGAGTAGCCAGCTGACCAGCTGTAAAATAATTTTCTTCTTTACTTGTATCATGAAACTCTGACTAAATAAAGTATAATTTAAAGATGTGAAAATGAGAATCTGCAAGCCTCCTAATGAATGCTTTCCTTTTGTGTGAGAATGAGCAATGCTTTGCCAAAAGCAAAACTGATGTACAACTGTCCAAAAATACTCCATTGTGTTCACACAGAGGATGTCTATGGTTTCTTAGCAGCTTGGGCAAAGAAATAAGCCACATAATCACATCTTCCTTGACTTCACATCACACACATCTTCAGAAGTAGTTTATTTGTTTCTTGCTCAGTGCGTCCCCAGGGATAGGAGGATATTTTGAATTAAGCATATGAATAATCCTTATCTCCTCTTGTAAAAAAATATGCTGCGTGGTAGCAGACAAGACCAAGCATGGCAGGCCTCACCCATCTGCCCTGTGCCAGTGGAAAAGTCTAAACTCCATCTACTGTGTCCCAAAGTATCTTCTGTGTGAGGGTTTGTGTTCATATGTACACTATGGCCACTGGACAAAGCTGAACTTTAGCACCAGGTGAAATCACATTCCACATCTTAAGGCATTTAAAGAGTGTTAGATAATCATTACGTTGGATCTCATCTTCCTGGAGATAACCAACCCTGAATATACTAAGCTGGCCATGAAGAGAAATTTTAATGCAAAGAACATAAAAGTTCAAGCTTGTTTCAGCAGGTTGAACTTCTTGTTGCAGGGAACATCTACTGTAAATGTAAGAATTTGTCTTAAAAACAAAGTGAGGTGCTTGTGAGAGCTTGAACACACTGCAGTAGCAATTTGGAAAGGTGCTGGCCATGCTGCTCAGCTCCAGCTGCCTTGGCTGAAGTAGCCACAGGCTGGAAACTGCACTGTGTGAGTTGGTAAGAGTTGGGAACATGCAGATGATATTCAAATAACAATGACCCTGGGCAGGGCATGTGGAAGCAATTGTTCAAGACAATTACCTGTTTATACCCATGTTGAGAAGACTGAGCTGTGTTCCCCAGAGGTTGGAAGTGCTGGTACTTAAGGAAATACTGTGCTCTGCCAAAGAGCCATTCACTAAACGTGTAGAAGTATTCACCTTGTGATTGAAAAGTGAGGCTGCTTGTAGAAGGATTAAGATTCTACATATGGCTTGGACAGAGATTTCTTGTTCAATCTCATTGCAGAGAAATGTGTGCTTTACATCCCTTCTTAGGAATTAGAAGTCACAGTACCTCTTTGGAGTTTTGGGGTGTTAATTTTTTCTGTATGTTTTCATATTGTAGAGTAGGGCCCACAGAAATGCGTTCTGTTATTTGATAGTAATTGTTCACATAATGCATAATTTAGGGGGTTTTTTCCCTATTCCTGCTGCTTTAAGCTGCATTTTTCCTCCCATGGTGCCAGATTGATGCATTTTTGAAGAGACAAAAGGTGATGACCTTGATCAAACTGCAATTCGTCCTTCTCACTTCCACAAACCTTGTATTGTATAATTTCTTGGATGTAAAAACCCTCTTCCTAATGAATTTAACAAAGAAATTTTGTTTGCAATACAGGAAATTTTAAACTTTGATTGGTGTATAGAACAGAGAACAACCTGTTTGTTTCTTTTCTGTGGGTTTATTTTTGACCTGACTAGTACTATTTGTTTAGTGCTATTCCTCCCTTACTGCATATGTAGGGAAAAGTTTATTTCAACTTCTTTCTTCCCTGTTCCACACTTCATATTACCTTATAAATCTCCTTGAAGGATCTGAAACTCACTCAGGGCAGTCAGCTTCCAAGGCTTTGAAAACACTTATTGGAAATTATTAGTAGGAAAAATATAATTCAATATTTTGTATGATTTGAATATAAAGCAAATGTTACCAAGAATGGGAAATGTCAGATAATTTTTGTGATTCTTCAAGAGGTTTAAATTTGGTTAAAAGCAACAAGAACACTCATCTATTTTGGCTTTCAACAAGGTTAGATATTAATTTCCTGGACAAATTCAATGAGTGTTTTCAACAAATATACCCTTTAAACTATAATTAAACAGCTTAAAGGTACTAATAATTTGCAGTGTTCCTGCCAAGTAAACAGAATTTATGAGAGGCCGAACACTTGTGATTATTGAGTTGTTACTGGTATGGCAAGCTATAGATTGAGGAACTTAGTTTAGACAGCCACATCATTTCAAATTTGGCTACATTTAGCGGAGTGCTATAGGAGCTTTTTGGATCAAAGGTGCCTTTTGTCAATAATACAGTGAAGGATTATCCCTGATGTTAAATGAGCTTTCCATTTAGACTTCACTCAATCCTCATCCCTCAAAAAACTATCCGACTGCATCTTGTGTATATAATTTATCTGTCAATTCTCTCAAAAAGGGGAGCTTATGTTACTTGGAGGGCCTTCATGCCAATTCCAAAATGAAAAGCAATGCACACTGCCAATACAGCAATTGCCTGGAAGCTTATTGAATTTCTTTCTTCACTCCTACTCACCACCAAAACCAGCTCAGGGGGGAAAAAATTTCCCCCTGAGAAGCTTGTTAGAAGTCAACAGAACCAAAAGTTGATAAAATGCTAAGTGTTTTCCTGGGGGAAAAAGAAGGAAAAATTAGATATTAAACTTTATTAATGAGCTATCACGTATGTGCTTTGCTCTTGTATAGAGCCAGACTCAGCAGGACCATTGAATGTGTAGGCAGAAGGAGCCCCAAAGAGATATACATGGTGTTAGTTTAAGGCCACATATTCCAGTACCTCACCACGTTCTCCTTATCTTCATTTCCCCTACAGCTTCTGAGCTGGTCCCGTGGAGAGGGCCAGCATAGCCCTCCCCTCCCCTCTGTCTGTTAGTGCTCCACTTGTGAGAAAAGTAAATAGGATATCAGGGGACACCTATCAGCTGGCAGGCTCCCTCTAGATAACAAGTGGCATCCAACCATTAGTTAAATATCCATGATGCAGGACCCAGCAACTCAGCATCACTGGTTCTGGAGCAGCAGGGAGTTTGAGATGCTGTATTTGCCCCCCGTGCGTTTTTCCATCTGTATTATTCTCAAACTGAGGAATTGTTATGGACACATATAAGGGAGTAAAGATAAAGGATGTGAAGGAAAGTCATGGGAGAAGCCTCTATTCCAGAAGAGTATTTGAAAGGGATGTCTAAAGAAATAGGAGAAGGAAAAGTGAGGAGGAACCTGGGGTAAGTACAAGTACTGTGTGAAACAACATAGAGCATGTTATGGAAAAGAGAGAAAAGAAGCTGTCAGATGAGAAGAATCAAAAAGTACTAAGCAAAGATAGGAAGAAATTAGAACAGAGATATAGACAAGATAAAAATTCCAGATAGCCATGAATATGAGGGAGAAGTGTTAAATCTGTATCAGTGCATGGGGCACATCAGCCAGTGATATTGGTTGAAATGTAATTTCTAAATATTTCTTGGTGTTAGTAGTAATAACTGGGACATAAAACCTGGACAAAACGTGATGGGGGAAAAAAAAGAGGATGAAACAAGCTCTCCTTTTTGTCTCCAAATTTTATCTGTTTTCTGTGTATTGGCTCATTAGGAATCCCGCCTGCCTGCCAAGACAGAAACCATTTTGGGTTTGCATAGTTATAGCCATATGGGGAAAAGATACAGTGTTCTCCCTGAAAAAAATAGTTTTCTCTCTAATGTAAGATAAGATATTTTGGACACACTATGCTGTTTGCATGGAAATATTACAGTTGAGGAGTTAAATGGCAGAAACAGAAATAGAATAATAAACTTGAGGGAAGTAGTCTGGTTGGCAGCTTATTGGAGGTTTTGGTTAGTATTTATGACAATCCAAAGTCTTCTAGTACCACAAGCATCTTTCTTTTATTTTTGGTTTATTTGTGATGAGAGAGGAATGACAGAAAAGATCCAATTTTAAATTTCCAACATATTTATATTTTCTCTCTTGTGTTTGGAATGGTGATTTATTAAGTGACAGGGGAGAAGACTTGCCACTGGGGGAATGGCACACTCCAGCTCCTGCTATCCATTGGACAAAGCCTCCAAGCTCTAATTTGCACAGGAGCTCTTATACAAAATGCCACAAATAAATAACATGATGTGGGGATGGCTGAGAGCAAGAAGTCACTGCAATCCAAACCTCCTTGAGCTAGAGGAGAAGTCTGGCTGAACAATCCTTTGTTTCAACAGGGGATAGAATGCTTCCCATGTTGGGGCAGCCTGCCAGGAACCTTAAGATTCAATTTATTATTGCTAGATTGGTCTAAAATAAGGATTAAAATTTCCAGAGCATAGTTGTTCCAAGCACTATAGGTGGCTTGTGTGTCTTGATGCTGCCACATGGCCTGGAATATGGAACTAGAAATGTAGCTGTCGTGTCAGTCAGGAGCTTCCAACTCCAGACCTGCTTTCAGGATCCCTCCACATGGTGCTTCCAGATGCTTGCATTTGTCAAACTTACAAATGGAAAAGGTATAAAGTTCAATGAAAAATTAGGGCCTTAGGCCTATTCTTTACATTCTCCTGATCTGCCCCTAAAAGTTTTAGCAAATAGCCTCAAGCTACCTCATAAAGATATTAGTAGCAATGGGGATGTGTGTTGCAGGACTTGCTGCAGTTGAAGAATCCCAGGCAGGCCTGGATGTTCTCAGATTTGTGCACAGCCCACAGTGAATCCCAAACCACTGGTGCTCTGCTAGCACCTGTCTGCTGGCTTACCCTTGGAGTTTCATTTGCAGAACAGAATTAATCTGTGTGTTAAAACTCCCCTAAGCTACAGCAATGTTGGGATTGCCCTGTAACTATCAGAAAATAAGGATGTGCTGTATTCCTACAGCAGTATTGCCCTAGGCACCCTGTGTGTTCCCAAAATTGCATTGCTTTCAGGTGAACAGCATAGCTACCTATACCTTTATGTCTGGCATCAAGTCTGTGGCAGGTTTCCTGCAGTCTTTACTCAGGTCTTCTAAAACTGAGAGCACAGTGTTTTACAATTTTTTGTTTCAGGAATAGTTACTGATAAAGAAACCAGAAGGAAGAGATGAGTTAGTTTGCAGACAGGTTTGTGTTAGTTTCATGGGGAAAAATGGGTAAGAACACAATATTCAACCACCTTTCTTCAGCAGGTAGTGGGATTACAATTAGTGGGGAATATTTTTGAAAACCATTACCCCAACTGTCATCATCCTACAGGTTGAATTAGTAACAGAAAATTGTTTCACTTTCAGGTGCCTACATCCAAAATTTAAACCTGCTATGCCTTTTACAGCTGCAATCTAACACTTGAGACTTCTGAATTCCCCACATGGCTAAATTCCCAATTTCATACACGCAGGCTGAACTTTGCAGGACCTGAAGTTGTGGTCCTTTTCCTGGAGTCCATCCTACATGGTGGGCATTCTCTGAGACCTGCCCTATCAGGAAAACAAACAAGGACGGTGAAGAGGGATTTGTCAGCTGTATAGCCTGAGTGCATGCTCAGGACATTTAGCAGCAGGATTACATCCCTCTTACTCCTGATTTAGAACAAGGCTTTGAACCTCAACATCTCACCTCTCCCAGGGCACCAGGGCCCTTTTCTGGTTTTGCAATTTCCAAATGATTTTTGGATCAGGTCTGCCCCAGCAGGTTTGATAATCACTCCCTTATAATCAATGTTTAAGTACTTTTTTCAAAGCAAATCAGCTGTATCTAAGAAAAAGAAACAATCTATTGTTTGGGAATCCAGTAACCCAACACAAATGCTTTCTCTACCTTGCATACAATAGGATGCAGTTTGTGGAAAGGTTTTGGTATAACGAAAACTCTCCAGCAGTGTAAACAAAGTAACAAAGTGGATTTATTTAAACTGAGGTATCAGCTAGTGATATCTGAGAGATAAGAGATATCTGCAACAGGAATCATTCTGAGCTAATTGCTTACTTCAGATGGGTGGCTCAAAGGGTGGCTTTCTTCTAGTGTTTGTTTGAACACATTACACAGTATTGCAGGATTTTTTTGTCCACAGTCGCACACTGGACATGTATGATGTATATAATACAGTTTTTTTAACTAAAAATATTAAATTATTTTCCTTAGCTATTCTGGTATGTTTTCTCTATTAATGTACTACTTGCTTTTACAAAAAGATCTCCACTTACAGAGTATCTTGCTCAAAGACTGAAAAAGCAAATCATGAAAATTATTATGTTGTGTGTTTTGCAGTGTCAAATGGAATAACAGTTGTTGACAATTTGGCATTTAATTAAACATGCTGCAGCTACCTCAGCCAAATCTCTCACCCAGTGTAAACAACACTACCAGGTTAGATGTCAAAATAATATTTGTAATAAAAATTTTTATGGCCTCTGTTCTGCTGGATCTGGGGTTGTCTGGTTGTGACAATTTATCAGCCTCAGTAGACTGCTCACAACCAGGTTCAGATCTCATGTCCTCAGGCTTCCTAAGCAGTCTCAGACCTGACAGCTCAGGACAAGTGTCCATCTTACTTGACCTTTCTGTGCCAGCTCAGAAGACCCACCACTCATTTTCCCAGTTCAAGAGAGGCATGGACTTGCTGGAGTGAGCCCAGAAGATGGAGGATATTTCAGGAACTAGAGCATCTCACTCAGGAGAAGAGGCTGAGATAGCTGGGACTGTCCAATCTGGAAAAGATAAGCTCAGGGGGATCTTTCTCATGTGTATAAATAAATACCTGGTGGGATGAGATGAAAAAGAGAAAGCCAATCTTCCCAGTGTTGTCTGGTGGCAAGTTGAGAAGCAATGGTCACAAAGCTAAAAAGCTAATTTCAATCTGAACATAAACCCCCCTCACTTTTTTACTCTGAGTATGATCAAACCCTGGCACAGATCAAACATTTTTATTCTGAATATGATCAAATGCAGGTTGCCCAAAGTGTTCCTTGGACATTTTCAAAAGCCATCTAGGCAACCAGCTGTTGCTACATGAGCAGGGAGGTTGGACCAGGTGGCCTTCAGAGGTCCATTCCAACCTCAGCCATGTGATTCTGTGACAGTTTCCTCATACATGAGACCACAGAGTGGAAACAGGCCAGTACCAAACACTGCAAGGTACCCAGATTTAATACAAAGCTGTAACAGGGCCATGCAGCTGTGCCAGAGCTAAAGTCAGGACCCAGAAATTGCCAGGAGTGTATTCTCCAAGGCTGGCATGACATGGGTCCAAGGTCTCCCCTAGTACAAACCATACACACCAGAACAATAACTGGAAAAGTCCAAAATAAATTTCTCCCAGCAATTTCAGTATGATTGTGGCCAAGACCTGGCACAGGATGGGACAGGGCTAAGTTCTGATGCAAGTCTGAAAGAAACCTTGTTTTGGTGGGTCCTCTGAAGATGGAGTAGAATCTTGCTTCTGTTGTGATCATCTGAGTCATACCCTGAATGTGAACATGGATGGCAGAGGTCCTGCAGGAACCATCTTCATTTAAAGGTAGTTTGCGTTTTGCATTTTACAGGGGCAAAGGGTTTTTTGGGAGCAAACTTTAATGTAATAATGATATATGACCAGGGAGAGTGAGAAAAACATCAGTGGAATGGAAAAATCTGCTCTAAGTCTTGCCAAGAGTTTCATGCTTCTAGTCTACTGCTGCTACTGCCACTGTTAAAGGATGATTTGCTACCTTTCCTCCCCGTAAGTTTACATAACTTCAAAACTTCTCCCTTCTTTCCATATTCCCTTCTTTCCATATTCCCTTTTAATAATGGCTGATTTTACAGTTGTGAGCTGTGGGTATTCTTTGTTTTGGAAGCTGCTGGATTGCCCTGCTGCTGGCTGGGCAAGAGCTCCTGCTCCTGTTCCCTCCATGGATAATGCCATTTACCTTTCTCCAGACCTCTTCCAAGTAGGCAGTGGTAATTCTGGATAAAAAGTAAGCAGGATTGTTTTCTCACAAAACTATATGCTGTGATCCTATCATCCTGGTCTTAGACATCTTCTGTGCCCACTGCTTTTTGCTCCAGGTAGATCACATCCAAGCACAGAGAGAATTGAAATTTGAGAATTCAAATGCATGCACCCTCATCGCAGTCATTTCTTATTACAAAAATAAGATTATGGAAAAACTTACCTAGCTAGAATGGTTTTATGTGGGGTTCCCTGCCTTTCTTTTCCACCCTCCTCCTGCAGATGATCATAATCTAAGCATCAAGCATCTCTCAGAAGAACCTGTAGTGTTAGATGTGAATTATAACCTGAGGCAGCAAAGCAATATTCACAGAACCTTTCACAGAACCACATTCTCCTCGGCTGACCCAGCAAGCAGGTACTTGGCTGCATCAGAGAATCAAATGACATTAGAGAAGCAGATACCAATACAAAGCATCTTGGTATGGGTTCCCTTTAGCTTGGATGAGAAGACACCTCAGTCTGAGGCACCTGAAGGAGGCTCAGCAAACACTGCTAGTCCTGGGCCACTTTTTCATCAGGCTCTCATCCTTGACTTGTGAAGGGTATTTTTTAAAAGTCATGAAACCATAGGTAGCTGTGAGCCAGTGATCCAGACATCTCTGCTTCCATCACAAATGCTCAAAAGCTGCCCCATGTTTGTTCCATGGAGCTTCTCAGGAAGCTGCTAGAGGAGCTGGGTTACTGTTGCCTGTGAGTAATGTCCTGATCAAAGGTGTTTGGGAGGCAGCAATGTCCCTGCACCTCTCCACCTCTCTCTATCCACCATAAGGGAGATACTGCTCTAACCAGTGAAGAGGGTTGAAAAATATGGTCACCATGTGCCCTTTTGTCAAAGAACAGATCCAAGTCAATTATTTTCTTTTAAAGAAAACCTCATAAGGTCATGTCTCTCTTTGATACTGTCTTACACAGGTGGATAAACACATCATGTGGTGGGTGAGCAACAGACTCACAGACTGGGCACAAAAGATTACAGTGAAAGGGGTGACATCAGACTGAAGACGTCACTGGTGGGGTTCTGCAGGGCTCCATCCTCAGCCCTGTGCTCTTCAACATCTTCATAAATGACTTGGAGGCAGCACTGGATGCGATACTGAGCAAGTTTGCAGATGATACAATACCGGGAGGAGCTGCTGACTCCCTTGAAGGCAGCGAGGCCCTGCAGAGAGACCTCAGCAAATCAAAGGCCTGGGCAGCCACCAACTGCATGCAGTTCAACAAGGGACAGTGCCAGATTCTGCTCCTGGGATGCAGCAGCCCTGGGTGTACGGACAGACTGGGGAACGAGATGCTGGAAAGCAGCGCCATGGAAAGGGCCCTGGGGGTCCTGGTCAATGGCAAGTTGACCATGAGGCAGCAGTGCCCTGGCAGCCAGGAGAGCCAACCCTGTCCTGGGGGGCATCAGGCCCAGCATCACCAGCTGGGCAAGGGAGGGGATTGTCCTGCTCTGCTCTGCACTGGGGCAGCCTCACCTCGAGTGCTGGGGGCAGTTTTGGGCCACAAAATAAGAAACTTATAAAACTATTAGAGGATGTCCAAAGGAGGGCAACAAAAATGGTGAAAGGTCTTGAGAGGAAGCTGCATGAGGAGTGGCTGAGGTCACTTGGTCTGTGCAGCCTGGAGGACATTGGGGACATCACTACAGTTACAACTTCCTCATGAGGGGCAGAGGAGGAGCAGACATTGATCTCCTCTCTGTGGTGCCCAGTGACAGAATGTGAGAGAATGACCTGAAGCTGTGTCAGGGAGGTTTAGGCTGGATATTAGAAAAAGGTTCTTCACCCAGAGGGTGGTTGGGCACTGGAACAGCTCCCCAGGGAAGTGGTCACAGCACCAAGCCTGACAGAGTTCAAGAAGAGTTTGGACAATGCTCTTGGGCACATGGTGTGACTCTGGGGATTGTGCTGTGCAAGGCTGGGAGCTGGACTCAACGATCCTTGTTGGGTCCCTTCCACCTCAGTTTATTCTGATTCTGTGCAGTAATTTACAGGCTGAACCACTCAGCTGAGGCATGAGAGAAGGGTACTCAAGAATGTCCTCAGCCTCATTGTACATTCACATTCACATCCATGCTCCCCAGGCACTGGTAGCCGTGTGTTTCCCTAGCTGGAATCATCGAGAGATGCATTGCTGCCTTCACTTACAGCAGCTCCATGGACATGGTTTGCAGACAGAGCTGGTCGTGGGCTGGTCGCTCCAAAGGCAATTTATAGCTGGAGGCTCTCAGCCCCCTGTTCCAAGGTGGTTTTCTGTAGTGGTACAATTTAATGTTTTAGGCAGTAGCTGATGAATGCAAACGTAAATCTTTCAGGGTGCAGAAAACAGAAAGCCATGCATGGATCTTTCCTAGAATGTGTGTTTCTTCCTCCTGCTTCTTTCTAGTCTGACAAATCCTGACTTCCTGGGATTGTTTAGATCACTTCCTCCCCTACTAATCACTTAGGATACATTCAGAGACTTAGGTTTTGATATCATGAAGCAAACGAGGGGAAATAGTCCGTTGTGTAGTGTTAGGGTCTGGTCACTCTCTAACAAAGAAGTCACCAAAGATATGTTTTGCAAGGACACCATTCCTGGATATTTTCTCAGAATGCATCTGATAAACCAGAGTGGCAGGGCATAGACTGAAAATAGTGATACACATTTCATGTCTGTTTTGCAATTAAGGTTTAAGAATGTGTTTGCTGGAGAGGGTCTCAGCCTTCCATATTTGCCAGTTTGAGGTAGAAGCAAAGCCTCCAGGATCTTTGAAATCAAGATAAATGGTGCTAGAGAGTTTAAAACCTCCAGCTGAGAAGCAAGCCAAGACAGGTTTTTTTAATTATTGGTTATTTTCATTTTGGATTTAGGCACAGCAATTCAGGTAAAATTTAGTTGCAGACACTCAAATCTGTTCTACTTGAGTAATTCTTAAAATTCTTTGGGGATTTAGCCCCTAGTTTCTATCATATTTATATAAGGGATAAGATATAAGGTATCTTATCCTTCCCTAATATTTAAAAACAATCTGAAGTTTTGAAGGGGACACTTTTTAGGTGGGCAGCAGTAGCACAAGATGAATTCCCTTTTAAAAATCCCTGAAGTTGTCCCAGCCACATTCCTCTGCATCCCTCATGAGGGGCAGATAAAACGTGGATTTTGATACTTCAACAATTGCTTACTATGCAAGATGCTCTTCCGCAGAAGCACTAAACAGCAGGGAGTGGACTTGGGCCCAGAGATATTATTAGTTCTATTCACCAAGCCAGCCATCAGTCAGAAAATATTTAGCTGCCAGCTCTGTGCCAAACCAGCACTGGGGTAAAGGAAGGTTTGGGAGTGTCGTGAGGGCATTGCAGATGATAAGTAGCTGTTTTTAGACTGAGCCATGTGATTTGTATATTCCCTTTGTTAATTTTAATGCTAGTTTAAAAAAAAAAAACCACCCAAACTTAATATTTTGCCCAAAGAGAGAAGTTGACATTAAATAATGAAAATTAACACAGAGGTCCAGCTGATCTGAAAATATCCCTCAAAGTGATGATAAAAAACTTCAGTACTGAGTTCAGGGAAAGGAAAATGAAATATTTGCATTTGGCATGGCCTCTCATACTCCTCTGCTTTAAAGGGCTCAGTGGACAGAAGAAAAAGGTCCAAAAGAAAGTAGAAATTAAATCTTCTAGATTTTCATATGTATTATTCTGCCAGTGCATGACTGAGTCCTTTAATACTTATTTAAGCCTTTCAGTCCCTGAGGAGCATGACTTATGGGCTTTCTGCTGATCATCAGGAGAGAGGCATGGTTACAGGCTACAACTACTTATCTACTGTGGTTCCTGCTTCTGGCTCCAGCAGCCTTCTCAGCCCCTGGGGTGCTGTTGAAATGGCAGCCATCACCCTTCCTCTGCCCTACTTTCTAATTTGATTTTATGTTGAAGAATTGTTCTTGAAGAGGATGACTGTGAATTTTCACTTTTTTCCCCTTATGGTTTATCTCTATTTTATTCTAAGGACAGAAATTAGTCTAATTTTGGTTCCAGAAGAAAAGTAATGGTACACTTCTCCAAAACTTGCAATAAAGTAAAAGCTGACATTCAGCTCCCATCATGACTGGCAGGGTATAAAGCTGAAAGAAAACAATATTTTATTGTGGTTTATTGCACTTATTTAAAATTAAAAGCTGTAATTTGTGGCTCTCACATTCTGTAAACTTGTCTTAGGTTACCTCTGTATAGTTCCTCTGACAAAACTGAGTGTAAGCCCTTTTGTTGCCCTTTCACCAAGACCCTTTGTTTCTGTGCTTGGGTGTTTGTACAAGATCATGTCAGGAGCTGGCATCCCAAGGACACTGAGATCATGCTCCCCTTTCCTACTCCTGGCACTATTTACTCCTTCAGTGTAGGGTCACCTACTGCTCCAGGCTCTCACCTGAGCTGTGCTAAAGGAGCTGACAGTGTTTCAGAGAGAATGATCATGAGTTCTCTTTTAATTTGTTTCCCTGAGCTGTTTGTTCAATATATAAGACAAGGAGTAAGCAATGATGTGACAGTGGAAAAGCATAATATTCTGCAGATTATAAAACTGCCTTGAACATATGTTTTGGGGTTTTTTTATTATTACTAGAGACAGCTTTACATCTGAAACTCAGTATATATTAACTACACAAATTTCAGGATTTTATCTAAGAATCCTCAACTGTCCAAAATTCTTTTTAAACTCCCTTCTTTATTATCATTTGGCAGAGATACTTCTTGTATATTCCAGCAAGTATTGCAATCACTTTATTTGCTAAACAGATATGCTGGAGAAAACATGCACTTATCATCACAACATTTAACACTTAGCCTTTATTAACATTAAATAGTAAATGTCTCTAAATTGTACTTGGAAGACATCTCCAAAGCCAGTAACTAAATTAGAAGGTTATTAAGAAAATATGTTGAATCCACCATATGTCTATGCTGAACAATGCTTCTGTTACAAGAAAATAATCCACAGATTCTGACATTTTAATAAAAAAGTTTCCATCATATCACTTTTCTCATTTTGAGAGCCACTTTTGATTATCATTGCTCATTGTGGTAGCAGTATGGTGTTTACAGGTACACAATCATCTTTTCTCCCTTTTCTTCTGCAACCAACAGAAATAGTGGGAAAACAAAGCAGATATGGTGATAGGGTTAGTCTCAAGCACATAATTTTGAAGAAATGTCTTATATTTTCTCTGTTTGATGCATAGATGATAAGGAAACAGAGGAAAAGTAAAATAGAAATAAAAAGTAAATATACATTTCAAACAGAATAAATTATAAATATATATAATTATCTACATATTTATTATATATGCAATCCAATATATAAATATATATTTACAAACACACACACACACATATATATATATATATATATATATATATATATATATATATATATATATATATATATATATATATATATATATATATATATATATATATATATATATATATATATATATATATATATCCAGGTATAAAAGGGAGCTTATAAGAAGATGGGGTTCACAGAGAAAAGCAAAAGGGCAATGATTATAACTTGCAACGAGGAAAGTTTTCTCTGGAGATAGGGAAAAAATTTTCACTATGAGGATGGACAAGCACTGGAAGAAGTCTCCCAGAGAACCCGTGGAATCTTCCACCCTGAACTTTTTCAAACCTTAGTTAGACAAGGCTCTCAGCAAACTTCAAAGTTAGGTCTGCTTTGAAAAAGAGATGATCCTCCATGGTGCCTTCCAAACTCAGTTGTTCTATGATTTTTTGTGGGTGGGTTTGTATTTGTATGAGAGATAAAGCAGTGATTGCACAAAGCTTAGGGCACAGGATGTAAAATCTTTTTAAAAAGCGACGCAAATACCAGCTCACCATTTCATCTTTGCATTCTAGGTCCTTGTGAAGCCATTTTATTGAGGCCATATTAGAGTAAATTTAAACCCATATATAGGTGTTGCAAACCTGCTCTGTAGCTGCAGTGCCATGGAAAACATTGCGAAACAGAAAGCCTGGACTTGGTTATACATTAATTTTTCAGTAATTTTCTGTTCTATATGCTTGCAAACTAAAATCACCATTCTCCAAAAGAAGTGGATTTTCTGCAGTTGCCAGGCTGGAATTTGAACTCTCACCTTCAGATTTCAATATCCACATAGGAGGACACTGGCTCTTGCACTCTCCAAGAGAAACATGGTGTCCAAAGCTGACAGGCAGGAGCTGGTAATCTGGTGCCAGTCCAAACTGGGAAAGGAGGATACACACCATTTAGAATACATTTTTCTTGCTATTTTTTTTTTTTGCTTCTTTTTCCTTTTTTTTTTCCCCAGAAAGAACTGAAAATTAAACTTGAGAGCTACAGAAGTTGTTTTCAAGATGTCATCCCTTCTTTCCATTTGCTTCTCTGAGCCCTTAATAAAAACATACAGCTTTGATGAATTGATGAATTTGTTCTTTAGGCAAAATGCTCACGCACACTGTTGGAAGCTCTGCAAGAGTGAAGTCTGGACAAGGAGGTAAAAAATCAAGGAGTTTGATCATATTTCAGAGAGGGAGAAGTGTCAGAAGGATGACAAACTTTTGATCTCCCCAGGGTTTGAATGGAAATTATATGGGTGTCTAGAGGTGCATGGGGTAGTCTTCTCAGCCTGTTTTGGGAGCTCATGGGTTTTATAGGACTGACAGATCATGAAGGTTGGCAGGGACCTTGGGGGGTCCTGAGTGCAACTTCTTGCTAAAAGCAAATACTTTCAGTGAGGCCAGACCAGGCTGCTTAAGGCCTTGTTGTAGGAAGGAGAGTCCACAACTTCTCTGGGCAAACAGCTTCCAGTTCTTATTAATCCTCAGAGGGAAAATTATTTTTCATTACCCAGCACAAACCTCTCCTGTTGCAGTACAGGGTTACTGGCTCCTGTTCTTCTGCCCAGCACCTCCATAAGGATCCTGGCACTTCCAGCTCAGTAACCTCCTTGTAGGTGTGGAAAGGAACTGTTTGGTCTCCTTTAAACCCTCTCCTTCAGGGTGAAAAAGCCCACCTTCTTCAGCTTTCCTTCACAGGACAAGTGCTCCAGCCCCCAAATATTATGGTTCTCCAGTAGTCTTGCTCTGGTTTTGGGAGAACCAAATTGGGCACAATATTCCATTATTTTTATTATTATTTCAGATGACATTTTGAAGAACAAATGAAGAACAAAATACATATGAATGTATTTTAAGAATTTAAAGCGGGTAAAAATTGACTTAGAAATAAAAGTTTGAAGCTGAGTTGTATATAAATATACTTATTTTTGAAGGTTATATGTAAACCTCTTCAGAATCATTCATTTAATTCACTGAAAATAAAGATATGTCTTTTCTACTGCAATGAAAGGCTGCTATGACTTACAGGTTATTGCTGAGATTCTGGTCCTAGGAAAGATCATGACTTTCATGTAGCAATGAGTTGCCCAGTTATACAAATATGGAGAAATTTCTTTTAAAGTAAAGCTTGGTGTTGTTCATTTTAAGATGATGAAGTTGGGATACTTACAGGTCACATCCTATGGAGCCCAGTAAAGAATGGAAAGATTCAACTACCATTACTTTATATTGCAAAAGCAGCAGTGCTTTGGCTTTAATACAGCTGAAATGTAGAAGGTAAGATCTTTTACAGTCAGTGAAAACTCTGTGGAGCACAACACAAAAAAAAATAATTTTCTATGAACTGAAATTTAGTTCTAGAAAATAATACGATTTCTGAACTGTGTGTAATGAATCATCTCAGCACTATTCAAATACATTAATTTGGCTTCTGAGAGTTTGGAATACTCCATGTAAAATACACCCATCCTTCTACCCCCATTGCTAAAGCTGTTGCCCAGACTATCATCATCTGGTATTTCAATCATTGCCACATCATCTACTTGGGCCTTGACTAAAGCTTTCTTTCTGTGACTATGTTAATTGGACATGCTCAGATAATTTCCCCAGTTCCTCACTTCGACAAAGCCTACCTTAGAATGAGTGCAGTGTTCTTTAGAGCCACACCACACTTGAGGTACCACACCTACAGTCAGTCCCTTTCTGTTAACTGAAGTGGAGCTGCAGAGACAAAGGTCTGCCATGTCCTACAGAACCCATCCCAGTACTTTTCCTTCCTCTCCTTTTTAATCTCTTGGAGTCCCTTACTTTTTTCCCTCTGACTGTAAAAATATTCTGGGCTCTGCGGACTCTGGTTTGGCTTCCAGGCCACTGACACCACACTTTGAGCAACATCAGTCATCTTCAGTGCCAGCAGGAGACCTTTCAGAAGGTCCATTCATATTTTTATTCCAGACACTTCCAAAAGTGGAGCTGTGTTAGTGGGGAGGTTCTGGTATCTCTGTTTGCAAAAAGGGCTCCAAGACTCTAGGTAACAGCTGTAGAGTCATAGCTGCATAATTATGGGTTTGTAGACATGAAACAGTAAAGGAGATTAGTTCCTGGAGTCCTCACAAAAGTGTAGTTAACACCTTTGTTTGATTTCCCCTTCTTGTAGTTTGATCTCTCACTCCCTGGCATTAAAGCTTGGTGCTCATACACTTATTTCTGCATCAGAAAATGGCAAGCACATACTCTAAAGATTGTGCTAGTGCAAAAGGTCTCACTTTTAGCTGTCTAGGGTACACAATATGTAACACGAAGTTAGGGTGGATACAGGGACTACACATCTTGGAGAGCTCCAGCTGACAGTAAACACATTTGACTAAAATAAATCATGGCCTCTGTTGCAACAAGTTTTACAGAAAAGTTTCACTCTGTAAGTAGATTGGTGAAAATAAAGACCATAAACGACGTATATACATGCCTTTTTTTTTGGCATTCTTTCCCTTAGCATCCACACCAAATCCACTTGGATACCACTGACACTGAACTAGACTGACCTTGACTGAGTTGTAGATCTGTGTTAATTAATTGACAGGTCACATCTTTGTAATTCTTAGATAACGACAACACTGAAAGGTCCTGGTGCTCTGCATAGCACAATGGAATCCCACACACTGTAACCCCATAGTGACAGTTATAATAAATAAAGATTTTGCATCAGAAAATACTCTTATCATAGAATCGTAAAATGGCTTGGATTGGAAGGGCCTTAAAGAACATCTACTTGCAACCTTCCTGCCATAAGCAGGGACACCTTCCACTAGACCAGGTTGCTCAGAGCTCTGTGTAACCTGGCCTTGAGCATTTCCAGGGATAGGGCAGCCACAGCTTCTCTGGGTAATCTGTGCCAGTGTCTCACCACCCTCACAGTAAAAAATTTCTTCCTAATAGCTAATGTAACTCTCTTTCAGTTTAAAGACATCCCCCTTTGTGTCACTATAGCCCCTTGTAGAAAGTCTCACTTTTCTTGTAGGCTCCCTTCAGGTGCTGGAAGGCTGCAATTAGGTCACCCCAAAGCCTTCTCTCTTCCAGACTGAATAATTCCAGTTCTCTCAGGCTTTCCTGGAAAAGTGCTCCATTCCTGTAATAATCTTGGTGGCCTGCTCTGGACTCTCTCTAACAGGTCAATGTCTTTCCTGTGCTGGGGACCCCAGAGCTGGACACAGCATTCCAGCTGGGGTCTCACAAGAGCAGAGTAGAGGGGCAGAATTGCCTCTGTCAGCCTGCTGGCCATGCTACTTTTAATGCAGCCCAGGACTTATTTGGCTTTCTGGGCTGCAAGTGCACATGGCTGTCTCATGCCCAGCTTCTCATCTGCCAGAACCAAGTCCTTTTTCACAGGGCTGCTTTTATATTGGTACTGGAGGCTGCCCAAATCCAGGTGCAGCACCTTGCAGTTGGTCTTGTTAAACCTCACGACATTCCCATGTGCCTACTTCTTGAGCTTGTCCAGGTCCCTCTGGATGGATCCCATCCTTTAGATGTGTCACCTGCATCACTCAGCTTGGTGTCTTCTGCAAAGTTGCTGAGGATGCACTCAATCCCTACTGTAATGTGACTAAGAAAACCTTTGTTCTATACTAGTGATTAAACTAGTGTACTACTACTACTATACACTAGAAAAATATAAAGGGCAGCACAGGGATTACAGAAATATCTGAGATCCTGGGAAACTCAGGACACAGTCTCATACACCCCTTTTAATTTCAGGCAAGTTATTTATCCTCTTTGTAAGTCAGTCTCCAGTAGAGAAACTGGTGATACTGATCCTTCTCTGCTCCAGAGGAATATTATACAATAAATGCAGTCAAAAATTCTGGGGTCTCAGGATGGTATGGTGAACACCATACAGTCAGACTTCACTTGTCTGTGGTTAGATTGTTCAAGCCATGGATGAAAAGCCAGCTTGGGTCTAAGACAATATATTAGCTCAGGCACAGTGCCACATGAATGCAGTTATGCTCTTTCTAAGGCCAGCTCTGCTGTGGAAAGAGTACATCTGCTTTTGTGAGAACCTAGCTGGCTCCATCCCGAGGCAGCTCAGGTATTTCAGCACCAGAATCCTTGGCGCGGGGTTTGGAGGGAGGGGGCAAGAAGGAGCAGAAACACCCAGCACAGACCCAGCCTCGATCCTGGATCCAGCTAGGTTTAAGAGACCTGGCTTTGCACCAGCTGTACCAGATCCACACTGCCTCACAGCTTTTGCACCTGCTCCAGAGAGCCCCAGGGCCCGCGGGGCTCATTAGGTCGGGCACAACGGGACGAGCACCACAAGCAGAGAGTCACGGTCTGTCCGTACCTGTAGCGCTGGGGAGCAGGCTGTGAGTGAGGAGCAGAGAAATAAATGGCACTGTGGAGTCAGTGCAGTGGATGTTATGAGGAATTAACAGGCTCTCCTGTATCAAAACTAAGTTCACTTGGAAACTCTTGGCTTTCCTCTTATTTCACTCTTCCTTATCTGTACTATTGGGATTCCCATATTACTAGCTTTACAATACCTTTGCCAAGTAAAGATGTGGCTAGAAACCAGTACAAATCATTTACTGAAGTAACACTTTAGGACTTCTAGAGCCATCTTGCCAAGACAAGGAAAGTGGTGTTTCAAGGAAGGGTCTTTGAAACGTGTGAGATCAGACTTTAGGCAGCCAGAAGCAAAGCGGGGGGAGGGGTGGGCAGAATAAATCAATCGAGGTCTTAAATCCAGGGTTGAAAGACACAATTATCAAGAAGAAACGAGAAGGGAAAAGATTAAAATAAAAAAAAAATTAAAAAAAAAGAATAAAAAAAAAAAAAGGAAAGAAGAGGGCGAGAAGTGAGGAGGACTAGGTTTCCCCAGACTGTAAGCAGGGCGGAGAAAGGACGAGGAGGCTTTGCGGGGAGAGGGAGAAGCCCGC
>VZTR01006496.1:392649-436516 GCA_013400775.1 Chaetops frenatus | reverse complement strand
CGCCCGCGGGGCCGCGCCGCGGGGGCTACGGGGGGACGGCTTCGCCCCGCCGTGCCGCGACCTGAGCGCGTGTGGGCGGGGAGCGCCCCGCGCCGGGATAAATAGCGCTGTCCCCCGGCTGACAGCCCGTCCCGGGGCGCGCTGGGGCCGGGCGGCAGCGCTCGCCTCCGCTGTGCCACACGCTTCGGGCTCTCGCTGACTGCGCTCCGCGGCCCCGCTCCTGCCCCGAGCCGGGTTGTGATTTTTCTCTCTCTGTTTGTTATTTGGGAGAGCCGGAGCAGGGGAGGACCGGGAGAGCCCGGGGCCAAACCTTTCACCTCTCTCTCCCCGCAGCACAGGGGAGATGCTGGAAGCGGCGGTGAGTTCGCGGCGCCCGAGAAGGGCGGCAAGAGGCGTGTAAACTCCTGCGGTCCCCAGCGGCAGCCGCTGCCCCGCGACCCTCCCGCCGGCCCCTCCTCGCCCCGCACGCCGCCGGCCTCGCCGCCCCTCGCTGCCGCCGGAGGAGGCTGCCCACCCCAGCGGCCCAGGATGCAGTTTCGCCTCTTCTCCTTTGCCTTGATCATCCTGAACTGCATGGATTACGGTCACTGCCAGCCGGGCCGCTGGAGACGCAGCAAGAGAGGTGAGTGGCGCCGGCTGCTCAGCCGGGACGCCGGCCGGGGCAGCTGCGGGAGCGCCCGCGGGGAAGGGCCGCTCCCCCCGGCAGGTGAGCCGCGCTCCGGCTCCGCGGGCACCGGGCGGGCACGTGGGGCGGCAGCGGGGGCGAGCCCGGGGCCGCGGGGCCGTGCCGGCGTGGCGACCCCCTCCGCGGGGCTGCTCGCCGCCGTCCTGCTGGGGAGGTCGAGCCGGGAGCGGGAGGAGCGGCGTGGACGTGAGCTCCGATGGGAAGGGACCGGCCGGAGCCCGGGGCTCCCGGGAACGAGAGTGTCGAGCGGCAGGCGCACGGCCCCCGGTCCCCACGGCGCGTCCTTTCCCGCGGGGCCGGTGGAGCCGGGGTCTCGCTGGGAGCTTCCCAGCTTCCCACTGCGGGAGGGGCTGTCGCGGGCAGGGGACGTCGCTGATGTCGCTCGTCGTCCAGCAGCTCAGGGCTGCCAGGGGATCGCTGTTAGCCCGCGCAGTTAAGAGTCGCGTGTCCATGGGACGGACTTTGAGGCTGCTTTCCGTGGACGTTTCCGAGGCAGAAAGGCGGCTTCTCCGCTTCCATCCTCCGGCACCGCCGTGCCGCTCCCGCGGGGCTTGGCCGCCGGGAGAGCCGCGGCGGCGGAGCGCAGCGCGCCTTGCCCAGGGGTTTTCTGTGCCGCCAACTTTGCTGAAAACGTGCAGATCCCCTTGAGGAAAAGACGTAAACGGTGCGTTGGGGGCTTCATGGGTTTCCCTAAACGCTGGTGTCGGGATGCCGGAGCTTGGGAGCCGGGGCGGTGCAATGTGCCAGTACAGCTCCCGTGTGGACGGAGAGGTTACTGCAGCGCCTTCCGGCTGGCAGCTTGGCCGGGGCTTCGGCTGTTTCTTTTTTAACTTTTTTTTTTTTTTTTTTTTTTAAGTTTTGCGTGGTGGGAAGGTTCACCTTGTTATAAAATGTTTTTATTATCCGCATATCCTGAATTATTTTTGTCTCTTTTCCTGTTATTTTCTCGGCCATGCCTCCCCTTTGCATTTCTAAAGTTAACTGAAAATCAGGTAGCTCAAGCTGCTGAGAAATCCTTATTTCTGAAAGAATTGCACTTTTAGTGGTATTATTTGGAAGGGGAGGGACTTAACATCTCCAGTGTTAAGCTGCTACAAATAGTAATAAAACTGTGAGTAGAAAATAGTTTGCACTTTCTTGCATAGATCACCTTTAGAGTAGGTACAAATAAAATGGTAAGGCAATTTGGTTTTGATGGTTTTTCAACAGATGGTTTCCAGAGTTTAATTTATGTGTGTGTGGCTAAAACGATAGCAGTCCTTTAAAGTGACCAGACTATCTGTGCTAACAAAGGGTATACTGTGTCTTTAATTAAATGTGGAACTACTTAGAGTGCTGGCTAGACAGCGGAGGGTGATAGTGGTATTTCTGCTTTACAACAGAGCTTAAGGGCTGCATTGTGGGAGTACTGAAATGAATAGACATCTAACTCAAGTTGTGTGAATTGTGCCCCTACAAAAACTTAAGCTGGTTTTAATTGATCTCATGTTCACTGATTGATCCTAGACCAATTGTTGTGCTTGTTGAACAGTTGGCTTTTCCAAAGGAGATTGATTTAAATTAGTTTTTAGTTTCGTTATTGGATAAATACGATCAGTATTGACAGTTGACTTACTGGCACTGTTTTGTGCTGTCACCTAAGGGTTTTGTTTTGAAGAATGCAGTCTTTTTCAGCTAATAAGTCCAAAGAAGTAAGCCTAGCCAGTTTTAAGCATGGAAAGCACAATCTAAGAATGTATTCAAATTATAATAGATATTTGCCATGACACATCCAGTCTGAAGTAATGCTTTCGTACAGGACCCAAAATTCCAATAATTTCACAATTTTTCCATATCCCATCTGCAAATAATCAGGCAGTCACTGTGGGGTACTGGCAGTTAAAATTTCTCTGGCATTCTGTTTTGTCTGTTACATGATCTCAGATGCTCCATAATATCATTTTCTTAATGAAATACAATTTTTGGCATAGATTAAGTCTCCTGTGTGGTAGGAATCAATTGCATTCAGTCTGGAATTATGGGAAAATGTCACGTGTAGCTGATTTTTTTAAAGCAGCTAAGTGTACAATTAGCTTTAAGTATATATGCCTATATTGGTGTTTGTGTGGATTCGTTGCTGATGTAGAATACTCTAGTAAAGAAGACTTGAGTAAATTTGAGGAGATGTTCCCAGGATTCCTCATTCACCATCTGCTTGCAACCCTTTCCCGAAGCAAGGCTTGCAACATTGTAGTAGAAATGGGATAATAAAATAGGGTTTAGAAAGTGGTTCCTACATTGCATTGATTTATGTTTTGTTAGTCAATGTCACTTCACTAAAGTTTTTTTTATAAATATGTAATAATCGACAGGCTCTGCTTATTACGCTGTTGCTCTTTAGCTGTTCAGCTCATTAGAATATTGCTTTGCATAGGTTCTCAGAACAGAGCCTTACTTTCCTTAAAACATTCCACCAAATTCTTCCTCTGGAAGTCACTGCCCTGAGCAGGTAATTATGGCCTTTTTGCCTTTCCTGCAGAAGATATTTGAAAACCTATTTAAGGGTTGTGTAGCTTAAAGGTCAGTGGTGTAATATCACAGCTGGTTCAGCCTAATCTTTTTTCTTGTTGAATTGTATAACTTGATTTTTTTGTTTCTCTTGTAAGCCTTCTTCAATGAAAATTTATATCTCTTTTTCATATTTCTCTTTAGCAGTCAGTATAAGATATTTCATGTCTTAGCATTTCACTGAATATCACAGGGTGCATGAAAGATCAGTGTTTTTTTCCCTTTGAGATGTAATGAAAACAACTTTTCCAAAGAGTACCACAAACCAAAATGGGGGTGCATAGAAATGAAGACCCTCAGGCTGGCTACTGGGAGGCTTGATGGTGTTCTGCAAAAGTTTTGATGGAAGAGGGTATAGGGATCATTATGAACAGCCATCAAAAAACAGATGCTAACAAAAGTCAATATGATGCGGTGTCTGCAGTGATGGGAAGACTCAAGAGTCTACAGAGAGGCTCTCTACAGTTCATGAGTCCAACATTGGAATAATCAAAGATGTGAATAGGACACATTCACATAGTTTAAGCAGGAGCTGTTTATATCCAAGAACTCAAAACCTGTGGCTGTAAAATACTTGACTTTTCATTTAGTTCCTATTCATGGAGTGTCATGAGGGCTAAGGTGAATAATTACCTCCTAGATGCTTACATTCTGTGTTAGAGGTTCATAAAGGTGGAATACCTGTGGCAATGAGTGAATAAGTGGCAGTGGTGATGGCAAAATATTCACAGGTGGAAACAGGAGGAATACCTGGCACAGGAAATTTCCCAAGTGTTTCTCAGACCTCAATATAGCTTTGTGTACAGTGTTTAACCAAGAATGTGCTTATATGGAGGGACACAGCCACTGGGTTCAGAATTATGTCAATTAAATCTTTATCATCGTAATGTAAGATGGGAATCTTGACCACTGTTATTACGGAGGTTTTCAACTGGAAGAAAAACCTGCATGGATACTGGGGACTGTGATTTAGCTTTCCTAACAAGGTGCTTACCTGGGACTGGGATAATCTTGGAAACCGTCTCAGTTGGATTGTGTAGTCAGGCTTTGGAAAAGAGAGATGATTTGAACATTAAGGAAAAAGAAACTGTATTGGAAATACTTGACTGAAATAAATACCACATCTACTTTTACAAGGACTGTACTAGGTCCTAAAGAGTAATTAATCTCAAAACAAGTCATACTGCAAAGAATATATTTAAATTATCTAGCATTATCCAAATGTTTTACCTATTCTATCCTTCCCTCTTTAAAGCTGAAATGTGTTTTATATTTGGAGGACAGTTGACAGTTATGTGTGGGTTAAAACTTAAAGTCTTATGTGGAAATGGTACCTTGAGATATGTTTTTTTTCTTCAGGTGGGACATTAAGTAGTTGTGACAGAACTGAGATGTGCTAACACAAGTGGTAATTTTCCTGGCACTCATGATCAGGAGAAATGCTTTGGAGCTGAGCTTCTCTTCCTCAGACCTGTACTGAAGGTAGTTACTAATCATTCCTTATATGTACATTGTTACTATAGCAGTTAGACTGTCCTAACAGTGTAACCATTGAAAAGTTAAAACTTTTAAACCCTTGGCTATTTACACTTATTATTGGGTACATCTGAGGAAGTTTCTTAAACTGCCAGAAGTCAAAATTTCTGCGTGAGTGACTGAATACTGAACTAGCTAATGATGCAGTGTTACTGAGGATAAGCAATGGGTTGTGAAGATTTGCAGGAGAATGCTCAAAACACCAAGAGCAGGAGTCACTGTCAAAACAAACACCTAAATTTAGATGTTTGATTCAGCTTCCCAAAGTAGGTTTGTAGTGCTGTTTATAATATTTAAAAGATATATTTCTTGGCTTGGTATGTACATGACCCTCTTTAGCAACCAGAGGCTGGGCAGGATACCTTGGGGCAGGGGTCCTATGCATTTGACAGTTTTGAGTGTCCCAAGACCTGTTACTGGGGAAACTAGAGATGGAGAGCACAGTGTTGCTGTGTGTGCGCCTTTCCTTGCCTGTATCCATCCCTTTAGATTCCATTATAGGTCACTTGGGGTTAGGCTGCTGGACTACATGTGTGTGCCTGATCAGACCTTGAAGTCTATGTGCACATGCTTTTGTGTTAAAACCTGCTGTAAGATTCACACTGTGATGAAGAGCTTAGATTTGTATCCTTGGTAAACTTGACTTAACTGTATATTTTCCCCTTTGGGAGATGGAGGGGATGCACATTTTCTAAGACTGAAGACTGTCACTAAAGCAGCTCAAAAAGCATGACTGATACTGAAAGTGAGTTTCTACACTAATATAGGGACATTATGGTGATAACAGCAAGAATGCAGTTTCTCAATTCAGTATGTCATTTAAAATATACAGGCCAACATAATCACTGTGCTAAAGCATGTTAGCATGTTGTTGTTTACATAAGCTGTCTTTTAAAAATATGAAATTATTTAAGGCAGAAGGTGGAAGAGGTGCTTGATATCAAATGCAAAGGATAAAGAAATGAACAATGGTCTATCTGTAGTCTGTTTCTTTGCTGTGTTTTTTCTTTCTCTTGCGCTTTCTGCCAAGACTCTGACTATCCCATGGAGGTCTGCATTTCATTTCTGATTATCTAGCTATTTTTTAATACCAAAACCTTTAGCTAACTAGAGGGACTGTCTAGTCAAACCTGCAGATCATCACAGGCTGAAAATATTGCCCAGCTTACCATACCTCCAACTTGAAAGATTATAGCTCACAGTTCTATCCTTTCCAAAATGCATCCTTGATTATGAGTTCTGGGGTGGGATTCATGTGACTACAGGTGACTGCTTGGAAGATGAAGGTCATTAATTACAAATGAATTACATTTTTTGTAATTTATGTAGTACTAGTTGGTGCAGTCCATCAAACTGTTGGTATAATTTAAATCATCCTATGGTAGGTGCCTGCTTTTGATCAGATAAAGCATACCCCTAACTAAATAAATATAAGATTACTTGATTACCTCTATCTGTAGTGGAAGTATACTTCAGCTGTACATGTCTTCAGTGTTAGCCCCTGATCTAAACTCAAATCAGCCCCCAATGAAAAAGGATCCACTACCTATAATAAAATCAGATATTGGTGCAGATCTTAAAAGATCAGTCCCTGAAAGTTCTGATTTCTCCCTTATTAGAGATTTAGTTTCAGGTATTTTTTTAATAAATTCAATTCTTCAAGCATGCCTTTTCTTTTCACCTCCAAGTTTTGTTCAGGCACAATTGGAGAACCTTCTGTATTTGTCTAGGCTCCAAGTATTTGCTAATCCTTTTCTTAGTGAAAAACATGACTTCATATGTGTTGGCTGTTGATAATGCACAAATGTAACAGCTTGATCCTTTTCATCATGGACTGCTTTAGACACTGAAATTAGGTGCTGCCATGGTTTGTATACTCATTGTGTTTGTAGTGTTTAGCAGATGTAATGCTTTGGTGTCAGTGTGGTGCTGCAAAGTAATTTTGTGCAAGAAGAGTAAATCTGTCACTTTTTGAGACAGTAGTGGTCAGTTTAAACCTGTTCCCAAGTAATTTTTGGTGTAGAGGATGGAATAGGCTTTGCATCACCTTTTGATACCTGGATTCTAACTAATGCATCTTAGGAAGTAAGGTGTTGAAGTGTCAGCTGGATCTGGCTTGTGAGCACCATAAGGCAGATGCAGAGCTCTCTTTCCTGCCTACACGTTGGCTTTGTCGAGGCAGCTCCATCCAGCAAGTCCACTTACTGATCCCACTAAAGTGTTACACCTGTTGAGCTTTGCATACCTGTGGGCAGTAAGGTCCCTTGTAAGTCTGACTTGAATTCTAGCTGTGTCACTTTATTCTCTCTGTATTTGCCTCCTGTCCATTTTTGGTAATACTTTTCAAAACTCGGAGGAGAAATGAAGTTGAAAGGGATCAGGGTGGTGTTCTCAGCAGCGTATGCCCCAAAAAGGCAGATGGTGATGCTACACAGTGTCAAACACAGGAGAGGCAACAGTGAAAGCAGAAGTTTGCCAACACTCTAATGTCACCTTTCTGATGAAGTTTCTGCAGTGGAGGGGGCTGGGTAGGATGGAGGAATTACAAGAAATTGGTATTTATCCATAATACTATTTCAAAATACTTAATTGATGTGAAACCCATGTTCTGAACAGAGAATAGGGATGACAAGAGTAACTCTTGGGAAGTGATAGAATATAATAATATTTCCCTCTGTAGATCTTCCTCTGAGCCTAAAAGGATTTGAGATGTTAGTTGTGTGTCCTTACTTTGGGATTTCTATGTCTTAGAACTTTGATTTCAAACATTTCTGACCTTTGTCTGTCAGACTGTGGTCCATGGAGTAACTGCTAGCATTTTCTGGGTGTGTAGAGATCACACTGTCTCTTTCTTGTGTTTCTACCTAAATACCCTTGAATGAAACACTCTAGTGAATTTATATATCTCTGCTTTAATTTTATCCTATTTTGATACAAGTGCTTGTTACTTAAATTCAAAGTTCTTCCTGTAAGTTTCTTTTTAGAGGACAGCATACGAAAGAATGAAAATTAAATTTTCTGAAATTTTCTCTTGGTTGTGGACTTAAATGTGCAAACTGTGACATGCAAAAGGATATAAAAAAAGGAATGGCACTATAGTGTGGAGAAGAGATTAATTTTTAAGGGAAACCAGAGAAGCAATTAGTATTTGAGATACCTTGATTATGTGATCAATGGGTGGTTTTTAAGATCCCATCTGTTAAGAGCTGGTAAGAAGTACAAAAAGCCATCATGTTCTTTGTTTCAGTAATTAATCTGTTATGTATATAATTTGAAATACATCAAGTACTTGACTCTACTGAAATTTGTATCTCTAAGATTTTGTCCTTTTATGAGGAAATGCTGTCTCCTTTCCTTCCTATTTTGTTGATTTTATGGGATGGTCGTAAGACTGTAACTAGGGGAATGTAAGCAACTACAGGTGACANAAGACCCAAACATAGATGTAGTGAGATGGAGGAAGGGACATGGAAGATTAAGTAGTGTTTGTGATGTTGGCTTTTAGGTTGGTGGGTTTTTTTAATCACTGGACAGTTGCATGAGCACTAACTCTGAAGCAGACCGTGTGCAGCAATGAAGACAGTGTCTCTGCCTTTTTATCTTGGAAGATACTTGTACTGCTTTTATACTGCAAAGGGACAAGTGTATTTGTGTCAGAGAATTGCAGTGCTGCCATAAAATATAAACTTCCTGATCTAAGCACATTATTTTATTTTTTGAGTTGAAGTGCTGGCTGAAATATGTTGCACACAAGCACATACTCTGCAGTAGTGTATGATCTTCTCAGCCGTATGGTTGCCACCTTTGGAATACCAAAAACCCCAAGCTAGCCACATCAGACAAATGGCTGTTGTGCATGCACAGAGTCATCTGCACGTGGATGGCAGTGCTGAACAGCACCCATCACGTCCATACTAAAACTTCATGGGCAAGATGGAAACAACTGAAACAGCAATTGTGCTTAGTCAAGATAGATGTTACTGATTCACTCTTTCTTCTTTCTGGAATTACTAAAACATTTTGGTAGATGCCATATGTTTTTATTATAAACCTTCCAACTTATATAATGGTTCCTCTGCCAGGCATGTGGCTGTGACTCTTTTGAATGGGCACTAAAGTTCCATAATCTTTTGCTTTATCTTTATTGAGATGGTGGATAAAGGTCCCAGCTGAGGTGAGGCCCATTAGGGCTGGCCCTGCTGAGATGACAGCCACTGAACTAAGGTCACCAGACTGGAAATCAGAAATCTGCCCTGGACTCCTTTCCTGTAGCAGACATGTGCTTTGGCCTTTGATGAGAGCTAGCTGAGACCTGGTTTGCATCTCAGTTTACACAGTGCACACTAGTAAGGTGGTGGGCATGGGTTCAGTTTTGACTCAGCAATAGTATCTGTGACTTGGCACAATCGCTGCCACGCACACGAGCTGCATTAGGTTGTGTTCACAGCACAACAACCCAGCAGCTGCTGGTTTTAGTTTGCTTAAAGCTTTTAGCAATTATTTCAGAATGCATTTTAGCAATTATTATTTTAGCAATTATTGCAGAAATGCTGACAGTTAGCCTCTGATCTGAGATGCTTCACTCTTGCAAGAAACCTAAACCCAAAGAGCATTTCACAGAGGGTTTGCTTATAGATCTGTCTGCATCAGGTTACGTGTTTTAGTTTCACCAGGAACATTCTCAGGAGATGGTTTTACCTCTAAATTTGGTTTCCTATCTTCTCCAAAATGGTCAGTGTTCTCTCCCCTATTTTGTTGAGTGCAAGGAAAGCTGACACTCTGAGGGATATCTGAGGGAAGGCATCCTTTGGAGTAGGGTGGTTGTGTGCTTTTTTGCTGTTGTGATCCACTCCTTTGGCAGCAGGACAGTTCTTCAACTTAAGTTCTTTGGCTGACCCATGCAAGATATGCCTGGCCTGCATGCATCTGCCTTGGTCTTTCAGTTGTTCAGCAAATATTGATTGTACATGGGCATATCATGTTTGGTTTTACTTGACCTGGTTCAGTGTTGGGAATTCTGCCTCCCTGTGAGAGGGTACCTTCAGGGTGTCAGAGGGACTGCTTTCATTGTTAGTCTTTCTACCTGTGAAGCTTGTGGTTCATATACGTATGCATCAGTGAAAATGGTAACAGAAAATAAATTCCTCTTTTCTGTAAGTGCTGAGCAGCTTTCCAGTGTGAAGTATTAATATTATGGCAGTAGGATTGTAAATAATGTCAGCATCTAATTGAAGAGGTGCTTCTAGACAGGTGCTTTGGCTTCCAGCTCTATTTCTTACAGCACTAGTGCAATATGCTGGAATGCAGCATCTTTGCTGATGCTGAGATGACACTGGCTCATGGTTTCTTTTTTAATGGTAATGGAAGTGCATAATTACAAGTGCTTATCATAATTCTTTTATTAATCTCAGAGTTTGCTGAATTTTGTCTGTGGCCTTCAAAGTTGTTTTGGAATTCAGTTTTAGGGAATGCTTATGGCTGTAGTTAGGGAGGAATCTCCAATACTTTTGTACTGTTTAAAGTAACTTTTTTTTTTAGCTACAAAGGTTACGTTGATTCCAGTTTACTCTTTTTCTGTGGTTGTTTTGGTTTTTTAATATAGATTCTTATAGAAATAGAAAACTATTACCATCTTTGGTGCAAAATGCGTGGTGTGAAACTGAGGAGAAAATCTGAAAAAATCTTATATTTAGGTGAACAGAACCTGTAGTTCTACACGGTGTCTATCTCTAGTGCTGTACAGATATGGAATAGTAAAACTATATGCATACTCCTTTTGAAGGGCTCAGTAAACAAAACTGACACATGGAAGAGGAAGAAGTTGCATGGAGTAACATTTTTGTTAGTGGTTTGGGATAAAGTTGGGTATCTTATCTCTAGTTTTGATTCTCCATATTCACTGGATTATGTAGCCCCTCTATGTTGAGGGCATGTACTTGCAGAAAAAAATTATTTCCTCCATTTCAGATGAGTACATTTCAGATGAGTTCAGCCTCATCTGTATCTCTTTGAGCAACAAAGACAATTTTTCTGTTAAAAAATTAATTTTTCCTGCTCCATCCATTTCTTTTGCATGGTCTCTGCAACCCAATACAGAGACTTGTGTATTTTGTCAAAGGGAATCTAGGTTTACTCAACTTTGAGTACAAGAAGAGGATGATATCATCTGTTCTTCTGTTAAAAATGTCTTGTCATTGGCATCTTGTGCCAGCAGTATTCTAGAAAATACCCCCGGTCCATGGGACATCAACAAGCTGGAGAAATCAAAAGAGACCTCACAAAGTTCATAAGAAGTGTAAAGCCCTTCACCTGGGAAAGAACACCCCCACACACCACTCTAAGCTGGGGGGCAGTCAGCAGGAAAGCAGCTTGGCAGAAAGGGCCCTGGGGGACATGGTGGGTGCTGTGCTGAATGTGAGCCAGCAGTGATCCCTGGCTGCAATCTGGATTGCCAGCAGGTGATCATTCCCCTCTAGCCAGCCAAGGTGAAGCACAGCTGAGTGCTGGGTCCTTCTCTGGGCTCCTCAGTACTAGAGAGAGTTCAACAAAGGACCACAAAGATGATTAAGGGACTGGAGCCTCTCTCTTGTGAGGAAAGGTTTAGAGAGCTGAGGCTGTTCAGCCCAGAGAAGGCACAAAGGGGTTCTCATCGATGCAGCTGAAGGGAGGGTGCAGGCTCTTGCCACTGGTGCTCAGTGACAGAACAAGAAGCAATGAGCACAAACTGAAACACAGGAGGTACCCTCTGAACATCAGCAAAGGCTTTTTTACAGTGCAGGTGACTGAGGACTGGCGTGTGCTGTCCAGAGAGGTTGTGGAGTCTGTCCTTGGAGATACTCAGAAGTCATGCACATGTGGTCCCAGGCAGCTGCATTTACCTGGCCCTACTTGGACAGGGTAATTCGACCAAATGGTTTCTTTCACCTCCAGAAGTTCCTTCCAACCTCAGCCATTCTGTGAAAGATGGTTTGCAAATGTATTGGGTGCAAAAAGCTGGCTTGTGCCTGCTTTTTTCTTTTTAGTAATAGCCATCTGTGGAGAGGAAACAGACAGTCCATTCCCTTTAGGAATCCTTAGGATAAGTGACTGAATCATGCACAGTTGCAATCTCCTTAATGTTGTTGGAGTACTAAAATCAACCCAGAGAAGCTTCTTGGTATTTAGCAGTAGCACGGGTTGTCATAAAAAGAAGATTCTATATCATGCTAATTTTGCATCCCATGAGTTCCTTGCTCCCCCATTTTTTTTCTCTCAAATATTTACAGATACCTAAGAGTGCACTGTGAATGTAATAATTAAGATACTAGACCTAACTCTGGTCTCCCTCATTTTGTTGTAAATCTGGGGGTGATGTCAAGGCATGGCAGGTATTCCTGGGGTGGTGCTTGCTTTGGGATATTGTTGTCAATTTGCTGATGCTATATTTGAGAATTCCTAGACTACTTTAGCTCTTTCATCAGACTCCTGGAAAAAGTCTTGCTGCTTCCAACTTTTACTTCAGCTATTGTAATTAGGAGTGGCATCAACATCTAGGGGTTTATTTCAGCTTTGGAAGAGGGGTGAAATGTAACTCTGTTAAACCTGAATCTGAACACAGACTTGGTTTCATACTGTATTCTCTAATGGCTTTCCAAGCAGGCACTAAGTGAAACTACTGCATATTGAGCCTGATGTAACATGAGGCTCATTGGGTAAAATAACATTAGTCTGTGCTACTTAAACACGCTCTGGAAGGCTTAAGGAGGAGAGGAAGGAAAATATTTGAAGAGATCAACTGGATGTGGCCGAATACATGTAATGTCACCTGAGAAGGATTAGAATTTGCTGAAGCTTGACCTGAACGAAGACCTCCATTTAGGGCTTGTGTTCCTACCAGATCAGCTACAGTAGTTTTTCTATGCACAGCTCTCTCCCAGCAGTCATAGAGTGAAAGAGCCCAGTGATTTACTTGGCTTCTGTGTCTCAGCTGTAGTAACTTAAAAAAAAAAAAAAAAAAAAGAAAAAAGAAAAGGTCTCAGTTTAACATTCCTTCTCCTTATTAGCTGCAGCTGCCTTTTTCTAATTAGTAAAGTCAACATTTTTTTCATCTGCATTCTGTTGCTTTTATCTTTGCTGGGAGCTCAGTGTATACACTCTGGCTGATAAGCAGCTACACGTGTAGTTTGTATCCATAGATGTGGACAGCTTCAAAAAAAAACCAAAAAAAAAAAAACATGCACTGACACTTCAAATTCCAAGAGAAGACCCAGTGGAGTGGTTAGCAATTGTACTTCATCCACCATGGTATTTGCTTTCTGATTATGGTGTTAGCAAAACCAGTGACCTTATTCTTAATAACTTGATTACTGTGATTGTATCTTTGAAAACAATGTATTCTTCTGTTTTGTGATAGTGTTTTAGAGTGCTCAGGATGCTTTCCCATGCACCTGTCTCTTTTAGGTGTGGAAATGGAGTCCTGGGGTTACAAAATGAAGTAAAAGGGAACGACAATTGGGGATGCTCAGTACCTCTGAAAAAACAAGTCACAAGTGATGTTCTCATTTTACTCAAGTCTGCCACAGAATTGGGGTAGGGGTTGCAGAAAATGACATGACTGATTGTGCCAACATCATGCAACGAGAGAGATGTTCACCACAGCAGGCCCCTGTAGCCATTCCTGCTAAATCTGAGGTTTGACTATTGAATGGTAAAGTAGGTGATACTTTTATATAGCAGTAACAAAATACAAATTTTCTTATTAAGATTATAGGTTTTTTTAGAGGAACTACTTCGTCTCATGCTTCTAGATATAGACTTGAGTATCACAGACTGGGAATACTCTAAACTGGGAGATGAATTTGCCTTTACCAACAAGAGGTTTCTGATACCTTTCTCTAAAGCATTGACTGCTGCTGGAGTGAGAAATGCTTTTGCTCAGTATAACAATTTCCATGTAAACTTTTCATTGCAAAGTTTCTTTTTCTACACAAAATAGTAATTGATTCTAGATTTTTGTGAAGTTCAGCATAGCATGTGCCATTCTGGGCTTGATCTTAATACCTCAAGCCACAGGTATGTTTGGTGGATATACAATGAGAAAAAGCACACAATGAAATGCAGTGCTGTGGAGGAATAGCATGTCTCTCAAGAGACTTACATTGCAATGATTTAATGTCAACTATTTAGAGTTAACCTTCTTTTGCATTTACATCTCATACCACTAAAATATGAAACTGTGACTAAGGTTTAACCATTTTGTTTAGCCACAAATATAGTTGACTTGTATTTCATCACTGCTTGTTATTGTGTTTATTTGTTGCTTGTTTTTGTCATTCATTCTTAGTTTGTAACAGAAACACTCTCTCTCCTTGTAGTAATCATGTAGAGATCCCCATGATATTCTACTGTGTGGAATAATTTTTGTTTAGCTAAGAAGAAATGTGATTAGTTGAATGCTCTTGATAATATTCAAGTACATTCTAGAGCTTTGCATTTGCTGTTTGATGTTGCATTTTACAGCTTTATTTAAATGCTCTGCAGGGATTGTGGTTTAGTGGTGAGAGCATGAAATCTGAATCCAAGGTGCCTGGTTCTCTTACCAACAGAGCTGGTCAGTGTGTTTAAAAACAGATTTTTCTACCCCACCACCCCATAACAGATTTTTGCATGCGTGTCTTCAAGGGTTTTTTTCTCTCTCTTTCTTAAATAAATGTTAAGCAGCTTAAGCAGGTGCTGCAAGTCTGTCTTTCCCTTCTGTGCCTCAGTACCTCTGGTGCAGAGGGTAGTGTTTTATCACAGTGCAGTTCAAATTATACCAGTGATATGCATGCCCAACAGGTCCTAGGGTGTTAATCTCTAGGCATTTATATGGTTATTATGAAGGATAATAAGCACATAAATGAGCTTCCTGCCTCTGTGTTTATTGACTGAGCATACACCAGCAAGTAGAACATTGCATCCATGACAAAGATCTAGGAGCTTTAGAAAGTGCTGGCTCTATCTGATGTGAAGTATTTTGTGCTGTTATGTCTATCAGAAATGAGATAGCAAAACCTGTTTGACTCTGCATCAGTGCTCTTCAGGGTGCAGAGACTACTACTGCCTTTTTTCATTCCTGGGTAAGTGCCTGAAAGTGTTTAAGTGGGGTTTTATCCTGACATTTAAACTTTCAGATACAAAGGATGGAGTTGTTCAGTTGCAGGTATGTATTTGCAGTAGTCTAACTTAGTTGTTGTATGANATTTTATTTCCTTCCAAAATGAGGTAATGATGTTATCAGATACCTCAGAATTGGGCTGTGAAATTAAGGTATCTCAAAAAGACCCACAGTTAGGGTTACTAAGCTGAACACCTTATTAAATTTAACTTATCTGAAAGTGGAAACATAGCTTTAAAAATTTAGGGTATTCTCAAAATTAAGAAATGTATATTTCTTGTATTAAGAATACAAGAAAAGGATATATAATTTTTTTCTTTGCCTCCTCAGAGCTTCCACTATCTTTTATAGAATTCTCCAGTCTCTCATTATTCACATTGCAAACATAATCTCTGTAGTGTCAGCCAAGTAGCTTTTAGTTTTTTAGAAACGTATGAGCTATCTGTTTTTAAGACTCTTTGCATTTCCATGGAATTATGAAAAAAAAATTAATAGGCCCTTGCCAAATATTAATTCTAATTCTGCTTGAAATGTACTGAATAGTAAGAGTACACAGGTAAATTTAATACATTTTTATCTTCTTTATGAGGGAATTCTCATTTGAATTTTAAAAAGCCCTCCAGTCATTTTTCAGAATGACACTCAACCTTCTGTGATTTAAGTGGATCTGACATGGAGAAACTACTACATTTAATTTTATTTTTGATAGTATTCCTGCAAGATGTGGAGATAGCTATATGTATCTGAAAAGTAAATATGCTCCATCTGTTCTAGTTCAAGATTTCTGAGTCTGGTCCATCATCTTTGAAGTCTCAAACTGTGATGCCTGGGGTTGACAACAGGCAGGATGACAGAAGATTTGGTGGATGTTTTGAATGTGGCAAGTACAAGCAGGATGTAAAGCTCAGTGATGTTGGATTGAATTAAAGTCATGTCCTGCAGCTAAGTGTAGGTTTGTGTAGTGTGGAAACATTTGTTTGAGTTTGAGTTGTATTTTAAACATCTCTTTCTCTAATTCAGATACTTTCATATTTCCAGAGTTCTAATTTTTCAATCCAGTGCTTCTCCACTATGTTTAAAGACATCTATTCTTCTCTTCTACCTTCTCCTTTCTAGTTAAATTATTTTGCTGCTTCTCTTCTCAGCCATGTGCAACTATGGCAGTATGAATAGCACTTATTCTTCCTTCACTGTTTGTCCAAGTGTCTATAGGATCTTTTGCCTGCAAATCCAGCATTTTTCTCAGAGCATATTGCTGTAAAGTCCATATTTATTTGAAGTACCACCTTCTTGTCTCCCAATATCCAAAAAACCTGTCCTTACTGAAAATGGTTTCCTTGGTTCATTTTTGTCTTGAAAGATAACTTTGTAGGAATTTTTGAAATTTTTTAAATCTAGTAATTTGAGTTTTTTTAAACAGTTCTATGAATTATGGTTTTGTAATGATTATGTTCAGTTTTGCTAAATATTTAGAGCAGAATTACTGCAATGATGAGGAACTCAGATGCACAGAAGATATATTTTCATTTCCTGATTCTCAACATATGTGGCCTTGGTGAAGTTGTTCAGAAAACGTCATGTATCCACCTTTCTTTTTTTGGAAAATGGGACATTTGCTCCCTGCACGGTCTTGCAGCAGCTCTACAATGGTGAAGACTCTGCACATCTGAGAAATAAATTCAATTCTGTTGTCTAGTATTTTGGTTTTGCTTGCATTCTGCTACAAGCTTTTTTTTCTTTGTTTGCATGTTTATAACTTGGAAGATCTCTTCCTTAGCATCACATATTTTCTTCTTTTAGTGCCTTTATCTGGCATGTTCTTTGGATGCTTTCTTCCTGGACAGCAACACAATGGTTAAATTTGCTTAAACTGCTCTGTAAGTTCCTTAGAGAATAGATATAGGGAGAATTCTGTCCCTGTGAGGTGAATGGCTCATCTGCTGGCCTGTGTGGAATGAGAATATCACCACTGGTTTGTAATTGTCAGGTGAAATATTGTAACAGTTGGATGTGTTTCTGAAGAAGCTTTGCTTATCCAGTGCTTTTTCTGGATTCTGGTAGGACTGTTCTCCTTTGCCTATTTGCCAGGAGTTTCACATTTTATTTAGATTATAATGAAGCCTTAGGTGCCTTAGATGTAGCTGAAGTGAGCTGGAAAACAGGCTGTTTCCAGTGCACAGCCAAGCTTGTTACTAATGCTCAATAAAAATAAGAGAATGGGATTTTCTTCAAGTTTCTGAATTTTATTTACTCAGCTTAGTTTTAGCATGTAAAATCTTATGGGCATGAATGAGACTATGTAACACACGCTCTAGTTAGCACTGTTTCTGACTTGGCAATAAACAAACTTTGCTCTTTCCAGCCTCTCAGGAGATAAATGCTTCATATTTTATTAAAACAGTTTGGCTCCTGACATGAACTATAAGCCTGTTAAGCCTGTAATATAGTGATTAAAATTGGAAAAATACAGGATGTGAATATGTTCTTCATTATGCACTTTAATGCCAACCAGATATGTAGTGTGCTGTCTAGAACATGATAGTTGGAGTGTACTAAGCAACTAGCAAATTGTTGACAAGGCTCATCTGCTAATGGTTTGTGTTGAGAGCAAAAAACCTTAAGAAATTTCAACTGTTTGACATTACATGTTGATGCCTGTTGCATCTGGTTGGACACAGCTTAAATAGACAGGGCCAGTACCTTTATAACCTTCAGCTCAGTATTCTTCATTGAAGGATAAACAAACAGGGCAAACTGAACAAAATGTGAAGAATTCATCACTAAGTCTTAGAGAAAAAAAGACTCCTCAGTTATGAGAGTGGCTACTTTTTTACATTGGGAATAATAATAAAAAGTAATTCTAGTCTATGAAGCAGTAAATCCAAGCTGTTATATTTTACCATGATCTTTTAATATGTGACTGGTTTTCCTTCCCAAATTTAATCTGAGAATTGCACAGATCACTTAAAAGGTGAGAAAGAATGAATTCCTAATGATACCATAGCATCTGCTATGAGGATTTTGGAAGTGATGGTAGTGGTCTCAGTTGCCAATAAAGGAGTTGCTCCAGCCTCCGAACACTGGTCTCCACATTGGAATGTGTGTATCTTATCTGTGGGAAGCATGCACATGGAAAGGAAGCTTGAAAGCCTTTTGAATACAGTTTAAGTTTTCCCATGGACTGTTTTCCTCTTGGATTGTCAAGATATTAGACTTCTGCTTGAATTTGTGAACGACAGAATATTGATCAAGAGCCCTCATTATATAATTGAATCATAAAATCATTCACCTTGGAAAAGAACTGTTAAGACCAGTGAGTCAAGCTGTTAACCCAGCACTGCCAAGTCCACCATTAACCCACACCCCTAAACACCCCAACCACACATTCTCTAAATATCTGCAGGGGTGGGGACTCCAGCACTTCCCTGGGCAGTCAGTACCAATGCTTCCTTACCATGGCTACACGAAATATGCAAGTTATCATCAATATTACTGGTTCTTCCATTACTGTTGCTAAACTCAGCAATACATTTCTGCACTTGCTTGGATTTCCCTGTGTTTCCATTGTCCAGCAGCTCCCCAGCCACCTTTTCCCATCTCATCTGGCACGGCCTCACCAGGGAGAGCTTGGAAACATGGCCAACACGGACCAACAATTAATCATCTTTTCACCTGGTGCCAAGGACAGCTTAGACCCCTTTTCAGATCCTGTTTGCCAGATTAAATCAATTTAAGATCCCACGCAATGCACGAAGTGTGGGGGCTGGACTCGCACCTCACCACTGCTTTCAGGAGATGTTCACCCCTCCAGAAATCCCCCAGGAGACAAACTGTCCCTCAGCACTTGCTCCTCTGTGCACCTGGACAGGCCCTTCCTCTGGCACAGGAGCAGGGTTCAGAAGGGCTCAGCTCAGCCCCTGCCTCCCCTCCAACACAGCAGAAGCCTTCAGCTCCCTGCTGGGCCCCATTTGTGTCTCTTTACCAGGTGCCCCAGGACCAGACCTGCTGCTCATGCAGCTGCTTACTGATGTGATTTGTGGTGTTTCAAAGAAGTCCATAAATTATTGTCCTGAAATAGGTTCTTCCACACCCACTGTGTGCTGTAGAGATTTGTACTGTTTATACTGAAAGCCATCATGTTTTTTTATTAAGTTTCCCTTTCTACTCCATGGAGTTTGTCCTGACGATATTTCTGTGTGTTGGCTTCCAAGCCAGACATACTTTTAGTACATTTGCATAAGTGAAAGAACAGTCCTTTTATAAATGGAGGAGACATTCTTTTGAAACCACCTAATTAATGATTAATTAATTACTGATTTAATAACACAGTAAAATTAGCATATTTCATTAGTGTGCTGCTACATTATTTCCTTTCTCTTCCAAGATAGCATAGCAGAAATTTCAGGTCTTCATTAATGGCTTTTGTAAGAATCAGGCAAGTTCCATGGCACTGGCAATTGAGCAGTAAGAGATAGAGGGATTTGTAGCCTTACTTTATCCCTTTCCTAATCCTCAGACCTCTCCTTTAGGACCAAGAACTCTATTCTTCCACAGCACAGAATGTGAAAAAAGAGTGAAGGAATCAGTGTACTTGATGGAGAGAAACAAAAAGGTGCTTTCTATTGGTGGTTGAGGTTAGGCAGAGAAATAGGGAAAAACCCCCTTTTTCGTGAAAAGCAGACAACTATCATAGGAAGTATCATTTAGTGAAAAGGAAAATAATTGCCAAACAAGATGTCAGTCTAGAAGCTTACAAGCAGCCTCAGAAAAAAGTACCAAATTCATTGGTGGGGGATTTAGGGGTGCAGTTTTTATTGGATCTGACAAAGTGTGCTGTGATCTCTTTGGAATGAGACTTCATGGAACTATATTAACAGCCTACACACAGATTAAGAAAACATTCATGTATTTGAAGTGGTTTAGCAAAATTCATTTATCCAATTAATCAAGAATTGTGTTTAGGCTGCAGGACCTGATTGTCCACATAATGTGCACCTACCAGTCCCATGTAAACTGTCTAATTGCTCTCAGCTGTGTTGTAACAAATAATTGGAAACTGAATATCCACCAGCAGCCCTACCTGTAGCTGTAACAGTAGCAGATACTCCCCTTACAGTTCCTTAAAATAAAGATGAGAACCCTCAGAAAACGTTTCGTTTTCTTTTATTTTTTTTCCCTGCTACTTTTAAAAGCTGCTGTTGCAGCCTGACTTGCCTGCCTGTTGTCCATGTTGCGTTGTTTTCCTTGCACAGAAGTCAGTCCCCGTTTTGGCCAGCACTCTTGCCAACTTTGCCATTGGAACAACCGTCAGTGGGGAGAGATACATTTCCGTGTTTCTACAGTGATGGTTTTAACAGCTTGCTGATGCAGTGGAGGAAACTCCAGAAATTTTCCTGGATATAGAGACCTTTGCTATGAATCCCAGGGTGCTGTATGGTGGTCAACTCTGCCCTGTCCACCAGGTAGACATTCATGCCTAAAAGACCAGCATACTGGCACAGTAGCATTTTGATCTTATTCCTCGCTCTCTTGATTGATGTGTGTGGGATACAAAAGCAATGAAAAAGTCATACCCGATGGTCTGTAGAGGGATTGTTTCTGTTTTTGTAATGTTACCTGATCTATTGGAATTTTCCAGATATTGAACTGAGGAACCCAAATGTATTACAAGAACTGGGAGAGTACCCTGAAGGTAGAGATAGGGCATTAGTTAATAGAGCTGTGCAGTCCTCTCAAAAACATAAAGGACATACTTGTGTCAAAAATTGGGAATAGCTGAAGCAAAGTTGTAATGAGATCTCTTGAAGACTACCATTATGTACAGTTTCATTTTAACTCAAATATGAAACGAGAAATCTTTTCTTTCCTTCGTGGCTGTGTCTGAGCAGTTGTAACTATTTTGGTGTTCTGTTGTTAGCCCAGTAATTAGCTGATGATTGCTCAGCAAAGAAACCAACAAATCAAGAATGTAGAGTACAGTGACTCATCTGAAAATATTTGCTGTGTGTTATATTTGATTGTTAATTCTTGGTTATGTGATTGTTGTATGAAGTGTCCAAGGTTTCATAACTGGAGAAAGGAGATGAAGTGTAAGAGCTGGTTTTCAAAGGAAAGTATTTTCGTGGGTTCATGTGGAGAGGATCTTTCTCTTTCACATGCAGGATAAGCCAATGAGGCCAAGACATGAATGAAAAAGATGCAAAAGTGTCACTGTAAACTTGCAAGTGATAGTATCTACTTGATTAAACTTTTATTTGGGAACCTTACATTAATCTAAATCTAGCTGTGTTTGTAGTAGCAAAAGCTCAAACCTCTTGGTATTCAATGTATGTTAACTTGAATTTGTTGGTCATATGGACTTGAAAATTTGTAGTTGTCAGTAACAGAGGGGAGTTAGTCCCTTTACTTCCATTTATGACTTTGAAAATGTTCCTTCTTAGCTACTTGACAATTTACTAAATCTTAGCATTTTAACTACATTTCTCAGCAATAAAAGGATAAATAAATATAAAGAAGTTTTCCTGTTCGTATCTTTTATAGTTACCCTCTGCTGTGATTTTGGCTGATGTACATTTTGGTTGACAGTCTATATATATATATATGTATGTATGTATGTGTATGAGTGCAATGCAGCTATATATTTTGCTAAATATTTCTTAAACTTTACTTCCATGCTGTTCATTATTTGGGTAGGATGCATTTCAAGAACACGGTTCCTTGAATCTTGAGCGTGTACTTTGTTCCTTACCTCTTGGGTTTGTCTACTGTAGCCCTTATCTTGAAGTAAGGTATAATGCAAATTATTTTGTAGGTCTGTGATGAACTCCACTGAATTCAGGAACCACTTGTAAGATTAAGGCCTAAATACTTTAATCAGGAAGTCCTAAAGAGTATTAATAAGGAAAGAAGGTGGTAGAAGATGATGCAGAATGTGGCACAAAGTGGAAGGAATAGTGAAGAAGAGAGTTTTTATTGTGGAAGGGAAGTCAGTTCAGTTGATTAGTTTCATATGTGAGATTCTTTTTAAAAATATTTTTTTGAGAACTAAATGGAAATTCCTTACTTGGGAATATTGTGGTGGAGCGTGATTATGCATGTGTGACAGAGATAACAATGTATACATTAAAAAAAAACCAAACCCAAAACTACTCAAAATATCAGGGGCTTTACAGGACAAGCACCTATTTGTTGACTTTAACAGCAACTAAACAGTGTGTCCCCGACTTAATTAGCATCAAAGTTACTTGCATCTCATCATATTAATCTTCTGTTTGTAACAGTTAACTGAAATACAGTTCTCAAGAGTGTTTAAGTTTTAGGTGCTGATGACAAAGCTTGTGCATCTTATAAATTGCATGCACTGTGTAGAACACTTATTAATTGATGGTGGAAGTTGCAATCCATATTTTAAATAAGTAGTATAATACAGCCATTCAGAATTACACCACAAAAAAGAGTAGGGTTTAATGGACTCCATATGTCTGCTTTTAGAACTGGTTAAGTAAAACTTTGTTATACCACATAATGGTAAACCATCAGTGCTATAATGTCCTTGGGGTCTTTTAAGAACCTCCTTTATAGACACTCTTCTGACAAAGATTAATTCATTAATGGATTCAAACCCACAGGAATATAGTTTATATTGCTACAATGAACAGGCATCAGTGTTGGTTGCATTGTCCCTTTAAATTCCTGGAAAGTGAAATGCAATATCCTTGCTGGTGAGGAAACACTAATTTTGAACAAGCAGCAGCTTTTCAAGTATTGAAAAGCTTGCATTTTAAAACAATAATTTCAACGCATACTTTAGTTTATGCTCTTTCAGAATAAAGACTGGAGTAGTAGATGTATTAGGAACATAGGGACATAGAATGCAGTCTTCCTGGATCCGTGATAATTTGTGATATGGAAATGTTAACTATTTCTTAAAAGTTGTTTCATGGTTAAGCATTTTAATAAAGCAGCTCTATTTATAAATTCTAAGTTATAAATGGCTAAGGTACTAATGGATAGCTAGCCTAGGGCCACATTATTTAAGTGGTTTGATGGCCTGCATCTCCTTCCTCCCACCATTCTCCCCCCTCCCCAAAATTATGCTTACACTTGGGAGTATTTTCAAACCCAGTGGCTGTACATGGGTGCTTCCTAGCCTAGGCACTCCTTTCATATTGAAAATCAGATCAATGGATTCTTGATCAATATCCACATGGGGAACATGTTAAAAACTGTAGCAATTTGCCCTCCTTCACTTGCACCCCTGGGGCACAGGCTGGTGAGAAATGTGCACACCCACATCACATCAGGATATTCTGCTTCTCCATTCACACCTCTCTGGGGCTGCTGCTCTGAGCATCAAAACTGCCCAGTGGCACCAGCACATCTCCCAGGAGGGTGGCAGAAACTATCAATGGAAGTTGATTGCAGGAATTCTGGACCTTTGCATAGGTGTATGCTAATGAGACAAGCATGTTTTGATAGAAAACAAAGGCCGTGGCTCTATTAAAAGGGCATAGACAGACAGCTATTTGTCTGTTTTTAAATTGAAATGATTTGTGCTTTTCAGAATAGTGGATGTAGATGTGTATGTTTGTAAGTATGTGAGCACGCACAGGGGGGTTACTGCATACTGTTGAAGTTCTTACTATGTTTGTTGAGGTGTCAAAATCAAAAATTTTACAAAAAAGCATATAAAAATTGTCTTTTCCAAGATTGTTTTGAAAAGCTTTTTATTACTTTATATTGAAGTAATAACTCCATGAACTGATTAGCTTTTTTTTTTAAAAATTAGCAGACTGACTTTGAAAGGAGCTGTTTTACTACACAGAGTTGACCCCCTCAAAGTCATATTCCAACCATTTAATTCTTCTGTTCAAAGCAACTGGCCCATGTTCAGATGCACCTCCCACTTCCATAGTCCACAGGGTTATTCAGACTTCATCTCAGGATGGCTGCATGTGTCTAAGCATGGTGGGCTGACCTTGGCTGGAGGTCTGATACCTGCCCAGCCACTCTCTTGCTCCTCATCAGCAAAACAGCATGGGGGAAATAAGAGGATAAAGCTCACAGGCAGAGATCAAGACAGGGAGATCACTTACCAAACTTTAAATGTTCTTTTGCTACATGGGAGTAGCAGCAGTGGAGATCTATTTTTAACTCCTGGGGAGACAGAAAAAGCTTATGGGCCACTTCTTTAGTGATATCACAGTGTTGCCTTGTGATAATGAAGTAAAACAACTTCCTCAAAAGTTATTGGAATTGCTGATATTTCTATAAAGCAAGGGAAATAAAGCAAAAAAACCCTGAACTCTTCTTCATGGTCTATGAAGTAGCCCATGCATTTCAAGGCTGTTATACAAACTGACTGCAAACTTAGATGTTGCTTTATCTATTTTCCCTTTATAGATTTTTTTTTTTGAGAAGAAAGATTGCTTGCTCTTTTATTTATCACAGGAATCCAGGACCTATGTGTTTAGGGTCCCATTCTCCCATATTTTAAGTGTTGACAATACCACCTTTTTGAGGTTTTGCATTTCACCAAAAAACCAATTTGCTGCTGGAAGGGGATGATATATCTATCAGAGAAGAACAGAAGGTGTCTCCTCTCATGGAAGTTTATTTATGAGTCAACATTTCTATTTTCAAAAAGGGATGACAATTAATTTAGTTATTTGTAAGCTCACTCTTTTTCATCAGGAGCTAGTTACTGTAGTGACAAACATACATTTCAGATGCTGGGATTGAATACATGCTCGCAGTTACCTTCTGCACATATGTAATACATTCTAGCTTTTTATAAGGCTGTTGGCTACAAATGGCTTTGAAATAACTACCATGCCTTCCAGCTATAAAATCCCATAATAATTATTCATTATATCATCATCATTTTTATTATGTTAAAAGGGATTCTTCCACACCCCCTCCCACAGCAGAATGTTGTAGAAGAGATTTCTTTTGCCCACATTAATTCAGGAGTGTTCAGCACTGCAATACAGCCATATCATCTTTGTTTTAAGGGAAACGGAATGGAGTGAGACAGCTGCTCCATGAAACTTCAGTAATTGGATTCATGTTTAAATAACTTGGGCAAAAAACCCCTTCAGCTTCCTAACTTAATTCTTTTTATTATCTGCATGTAATCTGAGTAGGTTCTAACTAGAAGTTCTCTAACAACTAGGCTAGCTGGCTTTATAGCTATAATTTAGGCATAGTTGAACATACCTCTGACAATTCCCACTTCCTGTTACATATTCAGAACATAAAAGACAAGGATGTTGAGATGGTAATTTGTTTCTGAAAATGAATTCTGATTATTTTAACCTCTCTTCTCTTAAATTTTGAAATTATTTCTGGAGCTTAAGACCATTTGTGTTTAGTATAATTTTCTTCTCTTTTATATTTAAGACTACAGAAAGAATCTGATTTAAACTTAATTTTAATGTGGTATATGCTGTTATACATGCAACTGCTTAGACATATTTTAGGCTATAAAATATACTCATTTAAACTGCCTTGGTTCCAGAGCATCTGATTTAGATACTTGTGCATTCACTTCTTAAATAAAGTGAAAGCATATTGTGTCATACAAGATTATTTTTTTCTTCATTATCTGATCCTTATGCATTTGAACTTGGGCTTCTGTGACAAAGGCACAGTTGTTTGTCTGCTGATTGAATTTAACAAGAAGCTGGTGTTCTCTAAGTACAAGTCCCTCATTTGCTATAGCGTAACAGTACAGTAATGCTAAGAGCACATATGTACAAAAAAGCATTAAACTCCAGAAAATCCCCTTAAATCTCAAAGCTGGAAATTCAACCACTGAAAGGTAATTGTACTGAAATATAAGCCCAAAGTAATTTCCTTACATAGTTAAGGAGTTTTAAATGTGATTAATAAACTGCAATAAAAGGGATCTTTAGAGGCAACTTCAGGGAGATGTTATGAACTCATGTGCTGATCAGTGATCATAGTTGCCAGTTAAATGTACAGCAAAATGATATTTTCAAGCCTCTTGGGAAATAATAATAGTAATAGTAATAATAATAGTCATCATCATCATCACATTTTACTGCAGCTTCTCAATTTCCTGTCAGATATTTATGTCAAAGAGGTATTTTTACCTCATTTACAGGAGATGCTGCCTAATAAACAGGAGATCTTGGCAAGTGTCTCTCCACCTACCCCTGAAGTGTAGCACTGTTGCATTACAGCAAAGAAAGTATAACATTGGCACAGCAGTATTAACCTCTTCATAGTATTCTGCATGTGTAAATAGGTTATTATTTTTCTCTGGTTCCTATCTGGCTCTACATAGTTGCCCCTCTGGGCTTGGGTTTTTTTTTTTTGGTAGATGGGTGGGGCAGTGGATTGGCTCTTAAATCGTTTTGCTTTTGGCACTGGTGCCTGAACTGGTTTCTGCCTTCTGTTTAACTCTTATTTTTTTATTTTGATTGTAGTCACTGTTCTTTATCTCTGATACTTAGTGTTTGTTTTAGAGTTTCCACAGTGTGTGATAGTTTGTTTGCATAGTCCCATATGTTCACCTACTGACTTGGACAGCAAAGAGGAAAAAGACAAAACACAAAAAGGAAAGAACATATGTGTTTTTTTCCAACATTTGTAGTCAACACAAAATGTACTATGGAAAACACAGTTATTCCAATAGACTCAAAATCGAGACCTGGTTAGAGTTTATAGTTTCAATGGGACTCAAGGGAACATGTATTTTTCTGCCAACTCTAAAAAGACTTGAAAATGTGTTGAAATCTTATATGTATTTGTTTTGTCTGTGTAGGCAAGGGCTTCTGTGTGGCCCCTGTATTTCTTGGTGTTCTCTACAGCTGACCTTGTAGGTGGGTTTTATGTCTCCAGTGTTGATCAAAGGGAGTTTGTAAAGTGCTTTTTAAAAGTTCTTTAAGAGTTGGTGTGACTCACATTTCATGGATTTGAAGGATTTATTGAAAATATGTTCAGCAAATTAATTTTTATTTCTATGAAGATATTTAGTTTAGTTTATCGAGTTTTTGGATTTTTTTTCTCCCTCTCTACTACAAAAAATAGGGATTTCCAATGGTATTTGAGTTGAAAACTGAGAATTCCCGTTTTATGATAACTGAATGTGTAATTTTGCTCCTGGTGAAGTTACTGGTGACATGCAGGTGAACATGTTAGACTTGTATGCCCCTGTACATTAAGGTAAGATTTTTAGAATGGTGTGTTTTGCAACTTCTTACATGTCATTAGATTAACTAGGTCTTCTTCAAACCCCTATTATCCCTGTTGGCAGTTGTTGGTAACTGTTTCCCAGTGCAGCTAGGGAAGGGTTAGGGTATTCAGCTGTGCCACTTCAGTTGTCTAGGAGGGAGCAGGTACCTGCTATTTGATGTCAAACGAAAGAATAGATCTCTGGGACATGGCTTAATTGATTGATTTGTTGTCCCAAGCTTGCTTGTTTGGTACCATATATTGCCTAAACTCTGCTCTAACTTTGGGAGTTATTTTCCATACTCAACAAATTCAAATGTGTACAGTCATAACTGATTTTAAATGTCCCGTCCAACAAGGCTGGTTTCAAGACCACTGGAAGTAATGAGTGTCAGTACAGTGTCTGTTTGACCACGTTGGAACTGTTTTCATGAAATTGCTTGGCAAGCTGGATTAACTTGATAGAGAATTCCTCCAAGTACCACTGGAGCTGAGCAGAATTTAGCCTTGTCTCTCAAGCATGGGGCTTTCTTCAGAAAGCTGCAGTTCTTAATCTGTGAAAAAGCTCTGCACAATAATTATGTAAAGATGTGAGCTCTCACAGGAACATACTTAAAAGTGCACCACATATGTAAGCAGATGTTATTTTGTGGTTTAGAAACATTAACGTCTCTTTTTTTTTTTTTTTTTTTTTTTATCTGCAGCTTTATGCCAGGATCTTCCATTTGTGTACTTTCTGGATACAGTCAGGAGTTTGTGTATCGGTTTATCAAAAACTAGTCTGTTCTCTCTTGTATTTGTGCCTGGTATTGCCAAAGACACTTAGATACATTTGGATGAGCTTTTTCACTTTTGGATGCATTTTTATTTGTTTATTTTGATACATGATATTTTGAGATTTCTGCTCTGCAAGAGCAGCAGCCAAAAGGGGATGAGACTAATGCTTTGTTTAAACAGTTCAAAGACTAAACTGATATAGTAACTGCTTTTAGACTCTCCAAACTACTTTGTAATAAAAATAATGTATTTAACTCTCTCCCTGTTTTACTAAATGCAGTTTTATTTAGTCATCTTCTCTATTTGAGAATGAAGTGGTTTGGAGTATTTGCAGTAGGAGTCCATGTCAGTCTGGGCTGTCATCTGCCTTTTTGTCTCTTTAGTCACACTAAGTCATGGTCCCCCCTTTTCCTAGAGGAGCACATCTCTGCTGCTAATGCTGGACATGTTTAGCCATAGAGATTGATTGTGTGTGTATGTATAGCTTTCCTTTCTGGGCATTGTTTTCTGGAATCTGTATTCATTTCTGTTTCTAAGGTCAGGTACTTTTCCTTGCAGCAACTCTTGTATTGCAGTTGAAACACACCTACTACCAGCAGGTGGAGGTTGATTAAAAAATGAAATCAACTGGTTGATCAATCCTTTTTATCAAAACTGACCTTTCCAGATGTGTTCAGGATATCTAACTTCTTTTTTCCTGTTCTAAATCACACTTCACTCTAACCTGTTAATTTCTGCTGGTGGAACAGTTTATGCTGGAAGGGCATTTGGAGGGAGATCTCCTAAACTGCAGAAGTCCTTGAGGAAAAGCTGGTGAATGGGCAGATATATTGCAGCTGCCCAGGAAAACTCCAGGAACATTTTCTGTGCCTCAGAGAGCCTGGCAACTCCCTGCCTTTCCAGCTGAGTGCCACTGTGGGACTCCTCTCCAAAGGGGTGAAAAACATTCAAGCTTTCTCTGAGCTGTGCTAAGTGTCATCTATCCATTTGCTACTGCAAAGCAAGAGGGAAGGTTTGAAGATTTGCATTAGCAGTTAATAATTTCAGCCTTTTTGATCTGGTTCCACTGAGCTGTTTTCTTGATCTTCCATTTTGAGGACTTTGCAGGTAACATACTACCATGGGAGATCTCATGGATCTTTATTTAGCCTAAGGTGGTCTGGTCTTAACAACTGGGCATATGAACTAGGTTTGGGGTTTTTTTTGGGAGACAGCAGCAGCAGAAACTCAGGGTAACCTTGACCTGTGTTGGAGGCCAAGCTCTGCTGCTTCTTTCCTATTTGCCCCTCTGATAAACAGCACCTCGTAGTTCTGCTGTCTCCCTTCTTGCACTTGAGAGAACTGCAGTGCTCAGGTTTCTCCAAGGCTGTGATGTTGTGGGGTGGCAGATGCTCCCAGCCCAGCTGTGTGAGAGGCAGATGGCTGGTTTGCCTCCTCCAGGGAAAAGGCACTGAGCCAGATTCAGCTTGTTAACTTCCAGCTGGAGCTGACTAGCTAGTCTGTCCCAACATCATGCAGAAATGGCAGCTGACATTCAGGAGGTAAGCATAGAATGGCAGACTGTTGGAGAACATACTCTTGATAAAATTTGAAGCATCTCTTCAAGCATTGAGAGGACTTTCATAGTATGAAGAATTAATCCAAAAATCCATTGACAGTTGTGTATCTGAACAGGGATAGGTAGGACCTGAAGTCAGTAATCACCATGAAACAGTTAACAAACTTCTTTACTGGCTTTACCTTAGCATTAATTTTATCTTCCCTTTTGCATGAGAATTTTGCTCCTCTGCACACCACCTTCTTCAAGAAGCTTTCCTTGAAGCCTGAGGAAGTGGTTTAACATTGGATACAGACGCAGGCACAGACACACACAAGCATAAAATCCCACTGATAGAAAAGGAGTGTGACTTCCTGTACACAGCAGGATTGATGGGGGTGGGAATGACACAGTTTCTAAAATGCAAACACAGAGGAAAGGCAATCCCCAAAGTATATAAAATTCATATGATTTAAATGACTAAATCAGCTGAATGCTGGTAAATGTTCTACTGGCTCAGTACAGAGTTTAAATGCATAACCCGCAGCATCTCCATCAGCCAAATTTGGACTGTGGAGCCAAGCATAAGGACCAGGGGGGTGGATTATAAAATAAGGTAGTAGGAATGTTTTTTAAGCATCTTACCACACAAACTTAATTGCCATTTTATTGTCAAGTAGAACTAAAGATAGGGAACCTATCAGCAGCACACAAAACTTTGTTGAACTGTGACCTGGGCTTCCTTGTTGCTGAATTTCTGCTTCTCCTTTGTTAGTATGAATCTCATACAGTAAAGAACTGAAGTAAAGGCCTCAAGTCAAATGCATCCTGGCCTGGAGTAAAGTTGCTTGTGATATATGCAAGGTGGAAATGAAGGAAAATGGTATGAATGTGATGGAGTAATTTTCATTTTTGATTTTGTTTTTGACTATAGTTCCCTTATACATGTTCTCCTCCTGTAAAATTGTTGCATGCCATCTCCCTACAAACTTCTTGAAACCCCTTCTGAATGCCCTTGATGTTCCCTTGTGCCCTCAGACCAGCCAAGCTTATGGTCCTGTGGGGTAAAAAGTTGATGTGACCTGCTTCTCTGCTACGGAACCCACTTATTTGGGTACTTGGGCATGTAAATGCTTGAGTGTCTTGCTTCCTAACTGAGGTATTCCTAATTCTCTCTGCACCTAATTAGAGTGCAAGTTGTTCCACAGAGATCCATGCTTTGCTAGGTGGTTTTAAAGGGGCTGCAGGAGAACCCAGTAAGACAGCATTTGTGTGGAACTTTCCTTTAGAAGGAAAAGTATAAGTGGATGCTGGTAGAACAAAGAGGTTTCTGATGGGCCAGCTGAAGGCCTTAGAGGTGTTTGTCTCTGCAGCAGACTCTAGCAGTACCTGTGCCATCAGTAGGAGCAAAACTATGAGAGAGATCACACTCATTTTTAAGTACAAATGAAAAGCCTGATTCAGTCAGCTGAATAAAACCATAAAAACTCTTCAGCTTGCTCTTTAATAGCCAAGGCATTCCTTGCTTCTCAACCAGCTATATATGGGAAAGGAATCCATTCTTGAAAATAAGTGGTATTGAAAAGATCATCTCTTTATCTGAAACTCCTTCTGAGCCTTGTGATGGTGCAGATTTCTAAGAGCACATCTTGGACTGAGAAAGTTATGACAAGCTTTTCTTTCTTTCCTATACACCATATTCTTCAAAGACTGTCCCAGTCTCATATTTTTGAATATGATAAACTAAGCCTAGAGAACCTTGTGTCCCTACAAAATTTTTAGATATCTACATTCCTAAAAATAATACATGAATGAAATGTTCCAAACAGCTGACCACAGCTTCCTGAGGTATCAGTGGCTGTAATGCAGTTTCTAGTACAAGGATTTTGTTTTATAAGTGATATAACATTGCAGAGTCTACATCCAGTATTGCTTTGCTGTGCACTGTTTGTGTGGTTTTTAACCATTTCTGGGTGCAAAGCATATGTCATTTAGTTGACTAACATTACCCAGAAGATTGCTAAGGTATGTTTTCTGTGATATGTGTGCCCACTCCTCTACTTAACAAGGTTTTTTAACTATATATTGCTTCTAGCTTGCAATCAAAACACTACCCAAAAGTTTTAGTCATGTATTTTATCACTTACATACAGAAAGTGCATTTACTTTTGCAGAACATTTCGATATACTATTCTGATTCTTGGTATAAATTTTTTTTCTGGTGTCTAAAACCATGCTTGCTCAAGCAGACTATTGTGAAAAGAAATCTGGCTGGGACTCAGTAGCCAAACGTTTTTTGAAAAGGCATAATAAATGGTAAATTATGATTTCAAGTTCATTTGTCTGGGACAAAGCCAAGCATGATAGGTGTTGTGTTCCAAAATTAGTTCAGCAACATGGAGTGGGGGAAGGTAAAGGGGAGAGTGAAATGGTAATTTGGCAATACCAAAGTACTTAATTTTCTTGACAAAGCTCTTATATTTTAACGCAATTGCATTGTTTGGACAGCAACCATACACTTTTAATTACTGGCAATAAAACTAAGGATTTAAGAGCTAAGAGTATTACAGTTGGAGGAAGCTATAATTAAGCTCTGTTTTCTTAAGGAAAACAGAGAGTTCAGGCAGTTTTTCAAAGGAGAGAGTAGTTATATGTGAACTGCTATGTATTGATAAATACATGTTCTCTAGTCTTACTCCAGTAAGTTCAGCAGTAAAGTATATCCTAAGTAACTTCTTAATTTGTGTCTCCCAATGTGCTGTTTCTGGTCTAAGGTGATTTATCTAGTAATAATTATAATTTCTTCAGATTATAAGTCAGATTTCCTTAGTTCTATATCTTTTATTGTCTACTGAGAAAGAGAGGTGTAGAACGAAGTCAAATTTAATGGATATGGTTAAGAAGTAAGCTGGTTCTAAAGTATGCTCTGTGTGTGCATTTGCACTCTATTGTAGCCTGTCTGCTTCCAGAGGGTCAGGCAGACTCTGCTACTACTGAACATAATAGCTGGAAGGTTGTTAGCCGACAAAGAAATGTGGGTGTACTTAAGTATTGTCAGTCAGCAGGTCATTACACACAACTCAGTCTAGACCATCTTGGAACCACTGCAGAAACCACTGGCACAGAAATCCCTCTTAGTCTGATGGGCTTCCCTGGGGCACTATTTTTCAGTCGGGAAGGATGCTGTGGGGGCTGGAGCTCGGGGTGGTGATTGCGGCAGCTCCTGTGCGCTGGAGCTCTCGCTTTACCACAGCGTTCCAGGGCTGTCAGGAGCTTGGCTGCTTTCTCCACTGGCTTCCCAGGCACTGTGGCCAGAGCAGACTGGTGCTGAGCCATGTGGGCTTCCCCTGAGCCTTAAGTAGTCTGGGAGGGTGTGAGTAGCTGGGAAGCCCTGTGATGCCAGTTCCCAGGTGCCTGTGTTCCTGCTCTTGGTGCGATGGAATACTCTTGTCAGATGGGCAGCACCAGAACTTGCCTTATCTTTCAATTATTTGTTCCCGTGTTACTCTGCGCTGGAATGAAGACTGATTTTGAAACAGGAAGATCTATAGAGTGGAATAATATTTTCTCAACGTTCCTGCAAACGAGAATGATTGTTTTTGTATCATGGGATTTTGAAGTATTAGGTAGATGCAGCTAAAGAGTTATGTAATTAGGGAACAGATTACCTTACAAAACTTTGTTTAGAAAGTCATCACACTCGTGGTGTAGAAGGATAATGTGACATAAAATTCTCATCTACTTTATATTATTTTCCTGATCAATTCTCTGTTAAACAATCATTGTTGAATTGGCAGATTAATTGCTGTTTGCAGAGTCAAGAATTTGTGGTGATTTTATTTGAATTGTAATGGGGCAGAGTTTATGTCTCTAGCATTAAAGTTTATTTTGTGAATGAGTTAGTGTAACCAGAACATTTTGTGTGAGTTTGTGTAAGCAGGTAATTTTACATGTAAGATAGTTTGGTTTTGAGGCAACTTCTTCAGAATCTAGTTAGAACTGTCTTTAAACAAACTGCTGCAGTGCTGTGAAAAGGATGTGTGGTCCACAAGTTAATGTCCTGGTGGACAGTGGTGGCAAGTGGTGTCCCTCAGGGGCCCACACTGGGCCCGGTGCTGGTCAATATCTTCAATATTGACACAGTGGGATCAAGTGCACTTTCAGCAGGTTTGCAGAAGACACCAAGCTGAGCAGTGTGGATGATGTGCCTGAGGGCAGGGGTGCCCATCCATATGGACCTGGACAAGCTTGAGACAGGGACCCATGGGAACCTCATGGGGTTCATTCAGCAAGGTCAGGTGCTGGTGCTGCACTTGGATTGGGGCAACCCTTGGTATCAATCCAGGCTGGGGAATGAACAGATTGAGAGCAGCCCTGGAGAAGAGGGCTTGGGGGTGCTGGTGGATGAGAGGCTGGACATGACCCAGAAATGTGCACTTGTGTCCTGGGCTGCATCCAAAGCAGTGTGGCCAGCAAGGAAGGGGTTTCTTCCCCTCTGCTCTGCTCTGCTGAGATCCCATGTGGAGTGCTGCGTGCAGCTCTAGGGCCCCCAACATAAGAATGATGTTTGTGATAGGACAAGGGATAATGGTTATTTAGCTAAAAGAGGGTAGATTCAGACTAGATAAAAGAAAGAACTTTTTTACAATGAGGGTGGTGAAATACTGGAACAGGTTGCCCAGAGAGGCGGTGGATGTCCCATCCCTGGAATCATTCAGATTGAACAGGCCTCTGAGCAGCCTGCTCTAGTTGAAGATGTCCCTGCTTATTGCAGGGAGTTGGAATTACATGACCTTTGAATGTCCCTTCCAACCCAAATGGTTCTGTGGTTCTGTGAAATTGTTCATGCATCCTTCTTTCTGTTTCTTCATATGTGAATAATTTTTAAAATCTAGAGTAAAATTACAGTGTTTTACAGTGCTTGTGACAAAGCAGACCTAAGCACAGCACCATATTTTTGTACAGGTATATGCCACAATTATGTTTTTCTCTCCAGCTTCTCTCCAGGAGATGAAGGAGGCAGCTGTTCAATGAGGACCACAGGGGAGAGTGAGGGAAAGCTGTGTTCTTTTGGCACCTGGGATTCTTTTTCAGTTTCTAATTCTTACATTTAACCAACCCTGAAAAAGCACACAAAATGTTGAAACACAAAGTGTTAAGAATGACTTTCCAGATCACAGGTTATGTTTTAAACCAGACTCATGTTGTTATGGTTCCTGATAATATTTTTGGAATTAGAAACCTGTCAGTGTTTCCATTTGGAGATAGAGAGCTATAACTGGCTATAAAAATATATTCCCAGCCAAGGCATGCCATATGAGGTTGTTGCTGAAAAGCAATTAAAGTCTGGCAGCTTTGAAATAAGAGGCACATCAACAAGATTGGGAAATCTGCTGTTTTCTGTCAGTGCTGCATTTCTGGAAGTCAGGAAATGTATGATGATAGGTGTATGGTGGCTGTTTGGGATCTGCTTTTATGGGTCACTGTGCAGAATCAGGTCTGGATGGATGATTTTGGTTTGTCTTTAGTGTTAGGTTTTCTTTTGCTCTGGATGTCATTTCACAAATTAGGCTCTTCATAGATATTTTAACACCTTCTACCCATTTCCTAAATCTTTTGTGCAATTGGTCCTTTTCCTTTGGTTCACCACAACTTTAAGTAGCTCCAGCACATTCCTCCAATTTACATCTCCCTGACTTGGCAGCTGGACTCCACACATAGGCTTGGTGCTTCAGGAAGGAAGATTTGGCATCCAGTGGGTCTGGGGTTAATGAAAGCCTGGAGTGAGAAGTTATAAAAGTCAGATGGTTATAGTAATTTTAAGGGGCTGTACACTGAGTTTAATAGCTCCATGGGGAATGGTGATGTGTATATATGAGGAGTGGAGAAGGAGAGAATGGGCATGCTAAGGTGCCATTATATATATGTGTGTATATATCTCCTTCTTTCCTCCCCTTTCATTCCCTCTTTGCAGGAGATTTGATATGTTTTGGCCAGAATCCTAGTCTCACCTGGCTGCACTGCATCTTCAAACAATCCCTACAGAAAACTTGCAGAGAGGGGAATGCTGTTTTCAAGATCCAGTTTTCTCCTCTGGCTGCAATGAAATATTTGATTCTGATAAACCCACATGATTATCTCTGCTGCATTTGCCCTGGTAATTCTAAATCATCTACTTTATCTTTTATCGTGATCAGATAGTTACATGTTTCACTTTTTGTTCAGGCAGATGTAAGATAAGTTTTTTTAAAAGGAAAACAGCCCCAAAGTTAACTTGGATTTTGGTTTGCCCCAAATTGAGGGGCAGAATCACATGGGCCAATGCTCCTGCTCAGGTGGAAAGAGGTAGTAGCTGGAGGCAGGTAAAGGGTTGACTGTAATCACAAACTTCTCGTGACTGACTGCCTGTAGTGCCCAGCGTGGAGGCAGTGGTGCAGACTCAGGAGCTCACAGCTCCAGGTGGAGGCCCTGGCAGCTGCTGTTTGTGCAGGGCTTGGTGCTTCCATCCTCCTCCCTCTGTAGAGCAGATGCCACGTGCTTGATCTCAGTGAGCTGGGCCATCGAGCCTTGTCCCATGACCCTGACTGTAAGGAGATAGTGATTTACTTATTAGGCATAAAAGGACGTTAAAATTAGGAGTTGCCTCATGTTTAGGGTTATGCTGTCTGAATGGTTGTAATCTGCTGAAAGTGAGTGTTTAGGTAACAGTGAATAGTGCTATTAGGCATGATGATCTCAAATAAAAAAAAACCAACAGATAATATAACCTTGTAAATATAAAAAATCTTGTATAAGTTAAGATCTTCTATGGGACTGTCTTGCATGCATTCTCTGTCATTCTATCTCCATAGTGTTAAAAGGTGGTTGTTTGTGTTGTTGGCTTTGCAAAGTCAGCATTGTGATGAAAAACTCTTGTATGTTTAAAGAACAATGAAATACAATTGCAACCTAAATTCTGCTTTTACTTACAGCTTTTAATTATGAAGACCATGTTTTTAAAGTAGTTTAAAAGAAAGCATAGGGAGTACAAAACCTTTGAGGGAAATACAAGACCTTTGAGGGAAATACAAGCCCTTTTTATGACATTGTTTAATTAGTTGTTTTGTAGGGCTGGTTTTGGCAGGGAGCATAAATGCATGTGTATATGTGTGCATGTACATAGATGCAGACACATGCTCATAACTTGAGCAAACTATTCTGGCAAGTCCTTGGGACTCAGCTGTGGAACACCACGTTGTTGGTTTAGGAGTCGTGTTTTGGAGAGGAACTGCATCATTTATTAATTTAAAAAAATATATTCTTCAGGTTAGGATAGCCTGTTTTCTGTAGGCTTCACAATGTCAGAAAAATAATAAAAGCAAACAAACAAAAACCCAATACAAAATAGATTATGTATCTTGAGGTTTCATTTTAAGTAGTGTTCAAATATACTTTTAAATATAAATGTGTTTAATGATGTTTTTTCAGAGGCAAAAAAACGGTTATGACTTCCTAAAAATATGCCTTTGGTGGTAGAGATGAAAATGTCCTTGTGATTCTCAGCTGCAGCTTTATGTGTTACAAATACCCCCTAAAAATCTTAGAAACTAAAAACTCAACTAAGTCTGAGCTACAAAGCAAGAAATGAAGTTAAATATATTGCCTTCTTCCTATGAAATAACTGTGAAGAAAACAGGTTTATTAGGGGTCATTTGAGGGCACTCCCCTTCCCAGGATACGAGCTTTCATTTCACATGCAATGAAGTAAATTTGTTTTCAGTCATTTTGACTTCTTGTTTTAGAGCCCAGACATACCCACATGAAGGCTTTTTTTATTACACATAGTTTTATGAATGAAGAATGTTTTGGTTTTTTTAATTTTTTTCTTTTTTTTAAGTCCTAATATGGGACTTTGGACAAATAAATAGGAGAGCATATTTAGTACTATTAATTTTTAGGCTTCTCTTGTTAAATAACAGTGTGGCTAGAATTTTCTTTACTCAGGTGTTATTATCTGGACTCTTCACAGTCTTTCTTAAGAAAGAGTTTTTGCCTATCTTTACAGAAAGCACACATCATCTGCTTTCACTGGGAAGAGAATTTTTCTTTCTTCCAGTTAATTACTTCGAGTCAAAATGTCTCATAATGGGAGTTGTAATCATGAGCAGGCTGAGTTAAAGACCACAGTTGCACCAAGGCTGTACTACTCCATCCTTTCTATCTGGAAAACGGCCAACGAATATTTATCATTCAGAAAACAGAAAACTGTACCAGGAGACTTACAACTGGAGCATTCCTGGCTGCTACTGTCTTAGTTGAAATGATTAGAGTCTGTTCATGCACAGCAATGTTGAATATAGAAACCTGTTTGAATATCTATTTAGCTGCCAGGTTTCAAGTACCTCATTGGAAAATTCTTCTGCATTTTTCAGTAGCTGTCTCTTTTCAGTGGCTTATGTAATTTTTGCATCTGGTGGTCTCTAGAATGAAAAGTTTTGAGAACTGGTAGAAGAATTTCAGAGGATTCATTTATCTTTTATGAAATGCTCCAGAAATGAAATTGTTCTGGTTTTAATAGATTGAACTCTTTTCTCTCTCTCTCCCTCTCTTTAAAATAAAATATAAGCCACATAACTCTAAGTCACTGGCCCTCCTTTCATTCAGAGATAGTGAAGTTCTATTATCTCACTTTTAAGAAAGAGGAAAAAGTAAGAAAGGCTAAAGTTATTTACCAAAATCATAAAAACAGCTATGCCCAAATTATTGCTTCAACTTAGGTGTGTCTTATCCTAAACTGAGGGCTCCCTGAGCTCGTTCATTCTTCCTCTCAGAGGTACAGCCTTTGTAATAAAAGGGAATAAAAAATAAAGTTATTTATTTAGCATATCGTGATTTGTTTTGTTCCAACCAGGAAGGGCTGTTACTTAAATACATTGACAAGTGTTATTACCTTTTACTCCAATGTATTCAGACTAAAGATTCAAACTGACACAAAGCACTCCAATTCAAAGGTTATTAAACTATGTCACAGACTACAGCAGTGACCAAGCAGCCACAAACCACTTCTGGTCCTTGGAAAAGTGAGAATTAACTAAATGAAAATTGCCCAGATAGTCCCAGCTAGTAAACCTTGCCACATGCTGCAAGTCTGAGCTGATTTGATGGAAGAAAATTCCTTTCTCTATGTAATCTGATAACCAGCTTGACTCTTAAGTATGTTGGAGACATATATGAATTAGACATGAGTTTTGATCTAGCATATTATTTCCCCCTCATTATGGTCAGTCTCTGATCATTCAGAGGAAGAAAAATAATTTTCCTTCATTCTTGGGAAGCGGTATCTGCTGGTTGCATGTTAAAGTTGGTAACCTTTCAAGGTTATTGGTTGGGCCCTCAGGTATGAGACTATATGTAATTCATAACTAATGTGTCTCTGGTCTTTTCAAGAGATATCTCTGGGGGGAATTGTTAGCAGATTATTGGCCAGTAGTGGATATTGTCATGTGGTTTGAGCTGAGCTACGTTGCTACCTATAGGTCTTTTCCTCTGGTGAGCAATTTTTGTCTCTTGAGATGACTCACATTGTGTGGGAAAGGGTACTTCCAGCTGTGAAGACACCCTTTTTGTTACCTTGTTTGCAGTTACAGCACATTTCTAAAATGCTTTTCTTCTATTTCATTCATTGATACTTGTTGTCTCCCTCCATGGGAACTCCTGTGTAAAGGAATATACCTGGACATCCAGAAGACAGCATTTCCTCATGTGCTTTGCTACCTGTTCCTCCTCCATCCAAGTGTGTTGCAGGTCATGTAGCTCAAGCTGCCTCCTCCTTCAGGCAAGGAGTGAAATCTGAGACTTCACACGCTGGTAATTGAACCACAGGGAGAGCCCTGTGGAGGTGACCTCTCTGGCAGGATTTTGGACTCCCCTTAGCAATCTCCTGCTCGAAGTAGGGTCGGGTGTGATGCCAGACCAGGTTATTTGGGCTTTATCTGTTTGGGACTTGAAATGGCTGTGCCTTCCTTTAACTGTTCAGGAGTGTTGTGACACCACTTGGAGTCCTGGGCTTACTGAAACTGAGTAACTCTTGGGGTCACCATAGGATCCATCTAGCTTTGGATTTCCTTCCTGAGCAAGGATAAGACAGGATTTCCTCTCTGCCTAGTGCTTCAGGAAAGTTTTGACAAAAATTCAATTTGAGTTGTGATGGATTCAGCCCAAAAAGCTAACATGGAAGCTTAAGTGCTATCAGTTTTCTAGTGCAAACATAATCATTATCTACTCTCTGCCAGCTGCTGTGCTGAGGAAGCGCAATGCTGTGTCTACAAACTCAGTTTCTCTGCAGACAAATCCTATCTACCAGGAAACTACTGGCTTAGTCCTCCACAATACTCTGAGGGGCAATTTTCCTTCTGTGTGGTCAGAGCATCATTCCTGTGATGCCTAACCTGAAACTCTGGCTCCCTCCATCAGGCTTGGGTATCTGGTAAATCTACTTATACAGGCCCTCACTAAAGCTCAGGTCAGAGCTAGCTTTGCTCAAAGTAAAGAGCTATGCAGCATTCCTTCTGCAAAACTTCTGATACTGTGAATATAACCTTACATACATTTTAAAGTTCCCTGCTTAGCTACTTATATCTAAGGACATTAAATCTTCCAGACTATTCACAGCTGTCTAGACCTTGAATTTCTTCATTCATAGAGGCTACCAGTTTCTGTACTTTTCCCTTTAATAGTGTTCTTAAAAATGCAAAAAAAGCAAAATCTCTATTTGCATGCTGTTCACTATTTCAAATGTTTGGTATTTATAAAACACTAAGCAGTGTGTTCACTGCTATATAATTTGGAGAAATAAGGCATGGTCTTCACTGTTACAGATTTACAATTGCAATCAAGCATTTATTTGTTTCCTTTGTAATTTTCTTTATGTGCTAGTTCTGTTGAACAATAAAATGTGACAGTATGAGTAGGCAAGATGTGGTCCTTAGTTTACTGGTACCTAATATAACAATGAAAGTAACTACTTAATCTTTGCTTCTGTTTATTTCTGCTGGAATTTCTGTATTAGTCCAGATTTGGCATCTATGGCTTTTAAAATGTGTTTCATTTCATCTTCTGGGAAATGTAAAGAAGGACTTGGCCTAAACTCCTTCTCTAATGACTTTTTTTTCTGTTCCTCAGTGTTTTCTACCTTTCTAGGAATTGTTCAGTAAAAATATGGAAAGGTAAATTGAAATATCACCCATCATGCATAAAGTCTTCTTGCATATCATTGTATTTTGTGTCTTAAGCAAAGTGTTCTGGATCTTCACATCTGTAGCTTCAGTGCTGCCATTAATGTTTTGCCTTCAGTGGTTTGGGTGAATCTGGATTTGGAACTGTGTTTTTGTTGGAATGCCTCTACATTGGATCCCTGCAGTTCTCAGTGCTTGGAAAAGTTATAACTTACAATGGAAGACAAAGTAAACCCACCATCAAAGGAGAAAAATTAAATCTCTGTTTATTCACCTGCATGCTGAAGATGAATCTTATTCACAGCAGCTAGCTTAAATAGTCTAGATAGTAAAAGACTTGGAAAAAAGTTACTTTTTAAAAATGCCTGGGACTTTGTTCCAATAGGGTTTGTGTTCCAGATGTTGATTTGCAGCAGAAATATGCTGGATGAAATTTGTGTTGAATGTGCTATCAGATAGTGGCACAGAGTATGTACATGGGAAAAATGCATTTCTGTGCAATTTTGTAATTAAGGAATAGGCTGTGACAGCCTGTGCATTTCTGAGTGACTATAGCATGGGAATCTGAAAATGGAAAAGTCTGAGAATGGTGTCCAAGAGAATCTTAACCATCTGAGAGGTGAAAAAACACTGCCCTGTGAACTCCACTGGCCAGGCCTCACCACTGGCATGGTGTTATGAGGAAAGAGTAAGGGAGTGTTTGTTGTTTTAAGGTTTGTTTCCCTTTGCAGCTTTCACACCAGCATGATATAAAAAGAGTTGTTCCAAGGTATAGTAAGTCTAGCTTCTAGACTTCTTCTAGCTTCTAGAAGAAGCATGACTATTGCTCTATATTAGAAATTTAACTACCAGCCTCGGTTTGAGCATCTGCTCAAGCTTCCCAATGAAATTTATTTTCAGTGGAAGGCAAATAAAATGCCCACTTGAAATAAGCGGGGGAACATGGTGATTTTTATGTATTGGCTTCCCTGCATATCTCTTCCCAATAAAAAGACAAGAAGGAGCTCCTATGTCTTGTATATGGGTAAGACATAGTAGATGTAAGTGAAAAAGAGATAAAGCCTCAGCTGAGGGATGTGGTTTTTCAAAAACCTGTTTGGGAGGGCACAGCAATTGGTTTTGAAAAGCCACGATTTCTGCCATAGATGGTTTAAGGTCAGCTCCGTGCAGGCTCCCTGCCTGAGCAGGCAGGCTGTTGAATAGGCACACTCCTGCTGAGACACACGCTCTGCAGCAGAGCTGAGACTGGTGAGTGGCTGCGTGGGGGCCTGATGGAAGGGAGCTGTGGCTGTCCCTTCACTGAAACCAGCCTGCTGGGCCACTGTCCCATGAAAAGGGGAGATTTCTTTGACCCTTAGTTTTTCACTGATCTGTAAGCATTCCAGGAAAGCTGAGACCCTTGTTCGCACCCAGTCTGTCAATGTCCCTTTACAGGGACTCTTCACTGAACAGTCCTGGATCAGAGGGTGGTTTGACTGGCTTAGGCAGGGACATGCACCAACAGCCCAAAGGAGACCCCTCAGTGGGTCTTCCCACTTTATTTGAGTGTGTTACCTGCTGCTGCTGACTGCTTGTGCCCATGAAGGATTCACACTAACTGTTTGCAGAATAACAGTCTTTATTAATACAAAATTGTGACAGGCTAAGGTTTGAGGATTGCCAGTGATAGTATCTGACTGAAAAAAATGCTCAAAGCAATATCTCTACTCCCCAATAAAAGTATTCAGCATGCACAGCATATGGTTCTTACCCAACAGGTGTCCCCATGTGGGGGAAAACAGGTTCAGCTCCTTGACTGGTCCCAGCAGTTATGATGGAGTCTTCCCTAACCTTTCCCCATTCTCAACTTACTATTTCTTTATGTTTGGGTGGAGCCTGAGTGGCTCTAGTCGTACACACCTTTGTTACTGAGTGGTGTAAAATTATCTTGCTTTGCTTTTAAAAATACAGTCAAAAAGATAAAGAGCACATGTTTAGTGAGGGGTGGTCGTATCTAGGAGTCAGGTAACTTTGGATGGAGGTTAATATTATAATTGGCTTTCAATGAACCGAGTTTATCTGAGGAGAGCAATTTTACCCCAATTGCTGGGGTCCAGCAGCTGGACAGCTTCTCCTATCTCCCCTGGCTGGCAGGTGCTGTGTAGTTTATCAGCTTCAAAGTACCATTGAATTCCCCCCCCTGCAAGGATTTCTACAGAGCCCGGCTGTGGCGTCTCCACTCCGCCCCACCCTTGTTCCATCCCTCTTTCCCTCTTGGTTGCAGATCATGTCTGTGGGGAGTCACTGGGAGGCATTCCAGCCAGGGAGCAGCAGCTGTATTTTACCCTGTCATTTCCACAGCGTTACAACTTCTGTTAGGATGTGATTTTAATTTCTGTTTTCACTGATTTTACTCCCAGCCTTCTTTCCACTAAGGCAAAAGAGCCCCATCATTGCATGAAGGGCATTTCAGAGAGACCTGAACATTGGGGTAGATCTGAGAGGTAGAGCAGACAGGGCATCTGGCCTCTGTCCCATCACTTGATTTGTGCAGTTTTCATCAGATATAAATAATCTGTGCTGTGGCCAAAATCAATGATTGTTGTGCTCTTCCTCCCTGTCTGAATTGCTGGGGTTTGAGGAAGAACAGCAGCTTCTTTTTAAGGAGTGGTTTTGGGGGATTTCTACATTTTACTCTAGAGACATATATAAAGGAGGAAGTGTAATTAATGTAAAATCTAAATAACAGCATTTGAGAGACAAGTTATCCTCCAAAAGTACTGCATGTTGTAAGTTCTCTTGAGTTTCATGATTGGAGTTTCTTGAGGTTACTATACATGAAGCTACTGACATTTCATCACATTATCTGGGACTTATAAAGTATCCTAAAACCCAATGGGAGTTCATAAAAAGCTTATATAATGAATATTTTTACGGAGACTGAAGATGCCAGATAAGAAAAAGACTTGAGATTTGGAGTAGACAAAACTGCCCAGAGCTGTGCAAATATTACAGCAATTGGCAGGTATTGTCCCTGTTTCAGTACTGTTTGATCTATTGGGTTTCTAAAAAAGCATCAATCTATCAACTCATAAGGAGATGAAACAGAGGTTATATTGGAAGGACTTCTCAGTGTGATGAACGCTGAAGCAGACACTTCACAAATCAGCAACTTCAGTTGATTAAAAGAAGTGGCTGGTTCATTTTTTGGAGTAATGCAATTTCTTACTGTATCTGAAATGGATTGGCCTATAATT